>JAJSOF020000038.1:71464486-71976986 GCA_025594305.2 Periplaneta americana | reverse complement strand
TGATTGTGCTGGTATTACCATTATTATTATTATTATTATTATTATTATTATTATTATTATTATTATTATTATTGAATTTTATGAAATTTATTGATATTAATGGCAATGACGAGAAGTATTAATACTAGCACAAAATGAACACGTTTTTACATAGCGTTGCCTAATTTATACTCTCATAAATACTAAAGTTCTTCACTAGTTAAACATTTTATTTATTTATTTATTTATTTAAACTGGTAGAGATAAGGCCATCAAAGTACTAAAAGATTAACTGATTAATAAAAGCTAGACAGTTTATTGTAAAAGTTAAGAAAAGAGAAGCATTTCTCTTATTGATTAAGTACAAATTAAAACTACTGTACGCTGTAAGAAAATGCTTAATAAGCTTGCTTTTGAACGCTACTAAATTCCGACAGTCTCTGATGTCACTGGGTAGGGTATTCCACAAGCGCGAGAGCGAGATTGTGTATGATGATGAATACGATGATGTCTTATGTGTTGGTATGGCTAGTATGCGGCTATTTTGCGTGCGTGTGAAGAGATTATGATATGATGACAGGTAACTGAAACGGGAGGCAAGGTAGGTAGGTGTAGAGATGTGAAGGACTTGGAAAAGGAGAACAAGAGAATGAAAATTTCTATGTTCGTTAAGCCGTAGCCAGTTTAGAGTTTATAAGGATGGGCGAACTGAATCTAGAAAAGGAAAGTAAGTTTACAAGTTTCACTCACCTCAAGTGGATGTCCTGGTGCCTCGTGCTTCCGCATTCGTTGAAAGCGATTTCTAATTCCTCCACCTTTGGGAATCGCAACAGGTTAATCTCGGGGTTTCAAACGGCGTATCGATTTCAATTAGAGTTCACAGAAACTGGCTGCATGTCTACAGCAATTCAAATGCAGAGAGCTCAAAGGAAGAAAAGTTCAAGATCATTCTTGTACTGGAATGTTAGATGAATGAACGCAAAATAAATTAAAAGAAAAAGATGTCCATGTTGGAACTCAGGATTCGGTACAAACCAAGATAATTACATGGAAAGTTCTAATGAATTTAATGTCGAGCTTAATAAAGGTAATATTGTGAATATACTCGTATATATTATAATTAAGGATATTCAGTATGATCAACGATTACATATTAAGCGCAGAAACGTCAAGGTTGAGGCGGTGCGCTCCAAACCGCATGGTTATGAGTTCGATTCCCGATGGACTATGAATTTTTCCAATTGACTAGTTCTTCCCACTGCACTGTGGGTCTGGAATTGATTCAGCCTCTAACAGGAATCAATAAAAATGATAGCGAATGTAGAATTGGCATTAAACTCTATTCAAAATTCATTAAAATATTTGTTTTACATGTTATGATAAGAATTAATTTAAGACACCCGAATAAACAAACACGTATACTCGGGTGGAGCCCAATGTAGTATAAGTTAGTACTTGCATGAATAATAATAATAATAACAACAAAAAATATTACTAAGTAGTAACACATAATATCAAAATATTTATTTATTTATTTACTAGCCGTACCCGTGCGCTCCGCTGCACCCGTTAGAAATAAATATAAAGTAATTACATAATTAAAATAGGACATTTGATCCAGGGAACATTCGTGTTTGATAGAAGGATAAATCGTTTAATATGTTACTTAATTTAAATTGCATCCAAATAATTAAAATGCGATCATTTTGAACCAGAGAGACTCATTTGGTGCAATGACAATTCCTTTAACATGTTTCTTAATTTTTATTACATGCAACCATAGTTTAATGAACATTGACATCATTTAGATTTAATGTGTATATTTTATTTTACTTGTTATAGGTTTCCATTGAATTATGGTAATAACTTAATTTTAACTCTTGTTTTCTACGTATTCAGTAAATGGCGTTTGGCCCACTATAGTTCTGAACCCTTCAAATAACTTAAATTATTTATATAATATATAATATTATATTATATTATATTATATTATATTATATTATATTATATATTATATTATTATATATTATATTATATTATATCAGAAGTTACTGTAATAGCATTATGTCAATCTAGAGAAACTACACTTTCCAATGGTGAAATTAATAATGTAATTATACAAATCGGTTAATTTAGCTTCTGATATTACTTCATACAAACACAGAAACATTATCTGTAGGCTATCTTTCATAGCTTTTGATTGTTGCTGTCCAAGGCCCCTTATAGACGAAGTCATTTGTTTTTAATTCATTACACGGCCTTAGATGGCAGTTATTTTAATTTTAAAACTCATTTATCTCATTAAATATCAGTCCTATCAAACTTTTTCATGGAATAATACTTATCGCAAATTAGTTTTAAAGAAACTTTTGTTATGTAACATTTTTCACAAAAATCAATAATAAGCGCGATATTTCGATTTATTTAATTCAGGCCCCTTATAACCCCCTTCTAAATAATGTATTTTGAATGCCATATAGCCTAAAATCTAAGTTACAACGAACTTAATTTATATTCCAATTTTCATCGAAATCCGTTCAGCCATTATCGCGTAAAAGGTAACAAACATACAGACAGACAGACATACAAAAAAAAAATGTCAAAAAAGCGATTTTCGGTCTCAGGGTGGTTAATTATATGTTAGGACCAATTATTTTTGGAAAATCGAAAATTACCAGAAAAATTTCGGCTACAGATTTATTATTAGTATTTATTTATTTATTTATTTAATTTATTTATTTATTTATTTATTTATTTATTTATTTATTTATTTACAGTTTTGCCGAATCAATAGTTGTAATAGAGTTCCAAACTACAGATGCATATTCAAGTTTCGACCTCACTAACGTATAGTATAGTATTAAAAGAGAGTCAAGTGTTAATAATAATAATAATAATAATAATAATAATAATAATAATAATAATAATAATAATACAAAAATAATAAAAAATTGATATAAAACAGATAAGTGAGATAAAATTAATTCACATTCATATATAGGCTACCTATTGTGATGAAGACATAAATATTATTAGTAATAAATATATCCTCTCATCTTGGTAGCAATTAATGTATAAAAAATAAAAACGTAACCACATAATGAATCTTATTTTATTTTTTAATATTTGAGTAAGTAGATTATTTAACTCGGGATAATTTTTCAATACTGAAGTGTTAAACCTTGGTCCAGAATTGCCATTCTGGACTACACTTGGTTCACGGACGAAGAGTGGTTTCACCTGTCGGACACATAAATAATCAAAATTCCCGTATTTGAGCAAGTGAAAACCCCAATATGTTACACGAAGAGCCCCTTCATTCAGAAAAGATTGGTGTTCGGTGTGCAATATCTCGGCGACGAATAATTGGTCTCCTCTTCTTCAACACAACCATCGCAACAAATGAATACCTTGAAATATTCAATACATCATGTTTGTAAATCAACTGGACGACCAGAAACTCACCATGGGGCATTTCCAACAAGACGGTGCGACATACCACACATCAATCGCCAGCACGGACGAAATTCAAACCTTTTTCGGCGACCGCTTCATTTCGAAAGGGCTTTGGCCGCCGCGCTCGCCCGACTTGACATCACCTGGTTTTTTTTGGGGGGGGGGACATTAGTTTATAAGAATAAACCACGAACCATAGACGCTTTGAAAGAAAACATCATCACAGAGATCCAGGCAATAAACGCTGACATCCTAGCGAACAATCCGATAATATGGTCCGGCGAATTCAATCTTTCCTGGATGCAAATGGCGGGCACTTCCAGCATCTGTTATGATGTCACCATATTTCTCGAAGAATGAGGTACGTCGCCTTCAAAATTCATTGCAATATCTTCATTAGTATTGGAATTATTAAAATAAATTCCGGGTTCGATAGCGAGTGGGACACACTGTATATTTTCGTATAAAGAAAGAAAGTATAGGACCTATAGTCATCTGCATAAGCACTGTTGATCAATTTTTCATTTGTATGGTACAAACGTAAACCAGATACGTATTTACATCCATCAATGCATCTTGTAAATGATCGGTGAATCTGGTCGACTCAATCTGTCTGTGTTCGACCAACACTGAGTTTGTTTTAAAGGGATTGTGTTAGAACAGAGATCTGATAGCCCACGTTTACTTCAAGGCTTTGATATTCCTCACTTCCGAGATCATGGGTCACTACATGTGAAGTTCACTGATGTGTACACGGCTTTATAAGCGGCGCCCACACGTCCTCTGTGTGTGGCTATTTGTAATTCTATTCTAGTGATATTTAAAGAACAGACGAGGGATGGGTAACAGCTTTTCATGGCCGATTTATGCAAAATCACCAGTACTGATGGGTGGATTTTATAGGACGTAATCAAACGAAATCCTTTCTTTCCTCATATTCCGTTGTTGAGCAGTACTACACTTCCATCATACAGGCGTGTCAGGTAGACGGAGTAAAAATTAATCATCGAAAAACGTCTATGCTTTATTCATCCTCCATTGTCAACAGCCAAAGCATGAAATTTCACAAACGATTATAAGGTGGGTGCTCCTGTTATGGCCATGTTCCTGATATGGCCACCCCCTCTTGTGAGTTAGTTAACCAAAAAATCCGCTAAATTCCAGCAGCATCAAGTGAAAGGGCATCCTGGTATGTCACTTGATCGTTTTCCATCCAGTTAGGTTGAGCAATATGGCGTCAGTTGCCTGTTTTGCGGTTTTCATGTGACCTCTTCTTATTTTTCTCTGGTAAGTCCCCTTTGTTTTATGCATGTTTTTCAAAGACTTGTTTCATGAAAAACATGGTACTCCATTCAGTTTTTAATGTTCTGTTCATTGGTGTTGTCGCTGATGGCGTATCTTTTACGAGTTGTTCATAATCAAACGATTTTCGTGAAAACTTACCTGCTCCTGATATGGCCATATCAAATGACCATGGCCATATCAACTTCATTTCACTCGTATTTTTCCACCTGACAAATTTACATGCCTTATAGCTGAGATTACGCAAAAAATTTTGTATTTTAAGTAAAACAACTTAATTTTTTATGGAAAAACCTGTTTTGACTACACTTTTGAATTATAAAAAAAAAGATTATTAAGTGTAATTTTTATTCATTTTACACCAAAATTATTTAATTTTAACACAACTGCGCTATCAAACTGAAAACAATCACGATTTGTAGAACATGGAACAAGGGTGGCCATATCATGTGCACATGTTCCTGATATGGCCACTAGGTAGACTTTTGGAATTTGGGACTTTTTGGACAATTAAAGCTATTTTTATGGGGAAAGGAAATTGTTTTAAGAAAGTCCATTAGACTGAGAACGAGTAAGAAAAAAGTGGTTTGAATTTTTTTTCAAAATGGCGGCTAGAAAAAGTCTCAAACCTTAGCATGGCCATATCAGGGACTCCTACCTTATTTAATTACTGATTAACTATAATAATTATTTCAAGCTATAATTATTGGTCATAAGCGTTTAGTTAACTCCCTTAATAACAGTAATCTTTCAGTTGTTACCCTTAACAACACGCTAATGCCTTATTCATCTGTCGTAAAAAATCTTGGCTTCTTTTTCGATAATAATCTAAATTGGAATTTTCAAGTTAAAGAAACGATAAAAAAAAACCTGTTCCTCCATTCACTGTTTGAGTCGCTTAAGAAACTTCTTGCCCCAGCAACTAAAACTTACCCTAGTACAAACCCTAGTAATGCCGCACTTCGATTATTGTGACGTTTTGTTAAGTGACCTAAGTTCTGAACTGTCAGTCAAGTTACAGCGAGTTCAGAATATGTGCGTCAGATACGTGTGCAACATCCGACGATACGATCACATATCACCGTCCTTCGCAAGTCTTTCGTGGCTCCGACTTAAAGAACGTAGAACTTTAGACTCTTTGTCTTTACTCTTTCGAATTCTGCACACCTCAACACCAAATTACCTTTCGTCTCGTATCCCTTAACTATACTCTAACCACGACGTAAATACCAGATCACTTATTTCTGGCGCGTTAAGTATACCTCTTCATAGAACATCTCGTTATTCATCATCTTTTACAGTATCCACCTCGCGACAATGGAATTCCTTGTCACAAAGTATTAGGGGCTGCAAGACAATAAACACTTTTAAAAACAGCTTAAAAGATAACCTTCTTAGCATTTCACTCAATCATACTGACTTAAACTATCACTGACTACATTGTTACTCCTTCCTTTAGACATCATCCTGATAGTGCTGTATTTTCAAAACTGTCTCATAATAATCTCTTTCTATTATCTTACATTATTTGAAATATGTTGTATGTTAGCTTAATTCTTGTACACAGTTCGTATTTCATTGTTTAATTAATAGTTCATAGTATTTTGCTGTTTAATTCGTAAATAACTCTTGTATACAAGAAACTTTTCTAAATCAAATTGTTGAATTCTTTAAGTTCATACATATGTATGTATACTTTTTGCTGGTTGAGTGGAAGAGAAGGCCTTACGGCCTTAACTCTGCCAGTTAAAACAAATTATTATTATTATTATTATTATTATTATTATTATTATTATTATTATTATTATTATTATTATTATTTTATTAATTTGTTTACTGTATTAATACGAGTAATTTTACCTGGTTGACTGGTTTCGAAGTGATATTCTTCATTGTCAAAAGCCTAGTGAGGATCCTGCGCTATCTGTCGTTACACTTTGTGATGAGGGTACTAAGAAAAGGCACTGATAAAACCAAAGAGATTGCATATAAATCACTAGTACGTCCAGTAATGGAATATGGTGCTGCATGTTGGGATCCTTACAGATTAGAACATATTAAGACACTGGAAAAGATTAAAAAGCGGGCTCTCAAGTGTTGTCGGAAAAATTCACCATTAAAATGGGACACACTCACGGACAGGAGAACGCGAATTCGATTATGCGCACTGTTCAAAACATACAGAGGTGAGCCTGCCTGGAGAGAAATAAAAAATAGGTTGCAGCCGCCAAATTACTCTTCAAGGAACGACCACTCATATAAATTTAGGGAAAGAAGACAGAGGACGGACACTGGAAAGTTTTCTTTTCTCAATCGTACTATCAGGGACTGGAATGCTTTACCTGGAGACTTACTAAAGGCTTTACCAACAACCAAAAACGTATTTAAAAATAGGGTTAAGGACTTTACTAATATACGGTTATTATACACAGTATGTAAAGGGTTTAAATGATATTTTGTTATTGAAGTGTTGTATCAGTGAAGAATTATGTTGTGTCAGTGAAGTGTGTTGTGTCAGTGAAACGTGTTCCTGTCAGGAAAGCTTTATAGTTTATAGTGACTGTGCAAAGTATTTGAACAGTGAAATGTTTTGAAGTGTTAGTGAAATCAGGATAGAATCAGTGAAATGTGTCGTAGTTCCAGTGCAGTGAGTGAGTTGACAGCGAAATGAGTGTAATGTGGAAAGGTACTTGTGCAGGTATGAACATATCATACTCGTGGGTTTTAGTTCGAACTTAGATTTAAGATACAAATTAGATTTATTTTAAATATTATTTTAAGTGATCGTGCTTCATTTAATTTAGGATATTCCTATTATTATTATTATTATTATTATTATTATTATTATTATTATTATTATTATTATTATTATTATTATTATTGTTAGTATTAATTATTTGTATTAATTATTGGTATTATTATTAACTGTATTTTTAATTAATTAGTTTATTATTGTCATTACTGAGTGTAATTAGTTACCACTGCCACCGGGTACATACCCACTGCAGTGTGAATAAATACATACATACATACATACATACATACATACATACATACATACATACATACATACATACATATCTTCTGATTTCCTATTGAGGTGTTGTGTGTTCATGATTGTATCGAAAAGAGTGTGTGTTTTGAAATTCAGTTGATTGTTCAGGATGTGCTGAAGTCGTTGCAACTATTGTATAATAAATTTGAATTTTGAATTCATTTTTGTGTGTGTTCCGATAAGTCATATAATAATAAGAATACAAAAAGTAAAGTTTGATAATTCCGTCTTTGACTTATTTATTAAAATGTCAACAAAGTTATTTTTGCTAATACATCTTATTACACGTGAGCGTTTTCGCCCCTTGTTATGGACATCATCAGACAAATTTGTGGATATCTATATATATGGTGAATAAATTCATATTATATATTGCAAGAGTTAAAAAAAAAATTACGAACTTTCAAATTTTTCAGAAATTTCTTTAAAAACTTTTAAAACAGCTCTCGAATTGAAAAATAAAGATTAAAAATAATTAACAAGAATTACATATAAAATTTGTTTTAAAATATGCATATTTAATAATATCATACTGAAAATTGTCTATGGTATGATATTATTAAATATGCATATTTTAAAACAAATTTCATATGTAATTCTTGTAAATTATTTTTAATCTTTATTTTTTCAATTCGAGAGCTGTTTTTTAAAGTTTTTTTAAGAAATTTCTTAAAAATTTTAAAGTTTCTAAAAAATTGTTTTCTTTAACTCTTGCAATATGTAATATGAATTTATTTACCATATATATAGATATCCACACATTTTTCTAATGATGCCCATAACAAGGGGCGAAAACGTTCAGGTGCAAAAAGACGTATTAGCAAAAATAACTTTGTTGATATTTTAATAATTAAGTCAAAGTCGGAAATATCAAACTTTACTTTCTGTATTCTTATTATTGCATAATAGTTTGTATACTCCTGTTAAGTTGTATTTATTTGAGTGTCTTGTATGTGTGTTAAGATGTTTTTGTAGTGTGTTTTGTGTTCTGTATGCAATATTGTATTTTAATCTCTTGAAAGATGATGCAACCCTGTATGTGTTCTTGTTTTCGTATGTTAATGTGATGTATTTGTTTTGTTCTTGTGTTTGTGTTGTGTTTTCTTGTTTGCGTTCAGTCTTTCTTATGATGTATATATACTTTGCATACTTCCACTCGGTAATGAGTTTTGGAATAATATTCTGGGGAAATTCCACAGATAGTAACAATATATTTCTATTACAAAAAAGAATAATTAGAATAATAGTAGGTGCCAAATCTAGGGAATCGTGTAGGGCTATTTTCAAAAAACTACAAATAATGTCCATGGCTTGTCAGTATATCTCTTCATTAATAATCTACCTCCTATGTAATCGTGAAAACTTTTTAAATAATTCAATAGTTCATAGCATAAATACACGTCAAAAAATGAATTTCATACTCCATCGGCAAGTCTATCGTGCTATCAAAAAGGAGTGCATTATATGGCAGTAAAAATTTTTAATAGCCTCCTAGCGATATAAAAAATGAAACTCAAAACATAAAATTATTTAGGGCCAAATTAAAGAAGTACCTAATTTCTCACGCCTTCTATTCTGTAGGTGAATTCATGACATTCAATAACACTTCATGAAATTGATACTAAAACTTTGTGTTGTACTAGTATTATTGTAAATCTCGTCTGTATATATTTCATCTCGACTGTGACTATAAATTAAGATTTTATAATAGTATTAAATTTTTTGACTTGTTCCATATTCTAGCTGTAAGCATGTATGATACCATGGAATGTTAATAAATACAATACAATGCGTTGAGGTTGCATTCATTTTCCTGTGCTATGTATTTGATAGTGGGTATTTCTTCATTTCTATTTGGATGTGTTACGAAGATTACGAGAGAGTCAACTTCAAGACAAGCGTGGAATGTGACCTCTGTCATTGGTTGAATTGCAATTATCCTTCTCCCTCTCTCTGTGCCGGCAATGTTTACGTCGCCTGTCAGACATTATGGAACCAAGTACAGAAAATGGGAGATGGATGTGAAATACAACAGACTGTAAGAGTGGATAACTGGAAGAAGATAAAAGTGGAATAGGGTAAATGACGTTGGACAGTCGGGCATGTTGGACACTCTGCTACTTTACCTCGCCACTCATTGACTTCTGCTAGAAGTCAGAATGAAGTAGGCACGAGTGGGGCTACAAGACTGGCAGAATGTGTAACACGTTAAAGTATAGAGTGTCCAATCCAACATGCCCGACTGTCCAACAGACCCTAGTTTACCCTATTGTCCTAGGAATGTCACCCAATTACATATCGAGGTCATTACTTCAAGAGGCAGAAGTCCGAGTACATAGAAACGTTTAGGGCCGTATTCATAGACACTTAGCCCGGGCTTCCGGTGGATGATCAGCGAACTAACGTTTTTCATATTCATAAACCAGTGTTAGCGATATGATATGATATGAATCCTGTACAAATAACCAGTCGATAGCCGCGGCTATTTTAGCACGCTCGTAGCGCGGGCTAGCAAATGTCTATGAATAGCACCCTTAGTATTTAGGCGAAAAGCTTGTAAATCTACAGAAACCAAGATTTACTCCTGACGTCTTATGAGTTCTTAAGATTGTCACTGCACAAAATTCAGATAATTACGTCACGACATTGGTAGTCATAGTGACGGTCAGTGTGACATTAAATTTTTGCAGAGGTCTCAGTTCACCGAGAAAGAATAAGAAATAACTTACACATTCTAACTTCCATTTGCAACAGGAAATTAAGTGACTGTAGACTCCAACAAAGTTGCTGGGCAACGCAGGAGAACTCACGTCACAGCTCTAGTTCAACTTATTTCCTCAAGATTGAGCCAGACGTTTGGAAGAAGAAAAAAGTGGAGTAGGAACGACCTACAATTTTACCAATAAAAACAGAAAAAATAATAATGAAAACTAGTATTACGGACTAGTATGATCCTACCAAAGAACACCTGCAAACTGAAATATACTATTATTATAACCGGACTAATATACAGGGTGTTTAAAAAATACGGGGCATAATTTCAGGTATGTATTTCCCACATGTAGACAATCAAAATAGTTTATTACAACATGTGTCCGGAAACGCTTCATTTCCGAGTTATGGCCTTCACAACATTGAAATTCACCGGAACGTTTTTCTTTCCGCAGGTCGTTGTCATTACAGAAGATGTTCAAAATGTCCACCTCCTGCTTGAATACAGACCTCACATCGATGTCTCATTGACCTGCGAACACGATCCCAAACTCCGGGAGTATTGCGTATGTCCTCAGATATGATAAGGATACAATTGGTACTCTTTCAACAGTCTCCAGACAGTCGTATGAGGAACACTGACTTGCAACGCTACCCTTCGTGTGCTGATAGAAGGAGTCATGTTCACAGCCTCCAGAATCTCCTCCTGTACTTCTGCAGTTGTAGATCTTGGTCGTCCCCTTCCCAAGCCAGGAGAGTTAAATTTTCAATACTCGCACAGACGGTAATGGAGACTTACAAATGTCTTCCGATCTGGACATTGTCGCTGTGGGTACCTCTCCTGGTACAAACGACGAGCCAGCGCAGCATTGCCGTCCGCCTTACCGTACATGAAGTGTATCTCTGCCAGCTCTTGATTTGAATACATGTCGCACAGTCTAACGCCTACATAACACTGAATTTAACCTTCGCCTCGGAATGAACTGTCAGAGTGCCCTCTTAATGTCTCCTTTGACGGCAACGACCTGCGGAAAGAAAAACGTTCCGGTGAATTTCAATGTTGTGAAGGCCATAACTCGGAAATAAAGCATTTCCGGACACATGTTGTAATGAACTATTTTGATTGTCTACATGTGGGAAATACATACCTGAAATTATGCCCCGTATTTTTTAAACACCCTGTATAGCACAACACATCAAAATAAAGTAATTGGATGTATAATCGGTATTATTCATTATCAGATCATAACATCTAGAAAGGTGAAACGTTATCGAAGTGTTATCATATCTTAATTTAATACAAATACATAATTATTGTAAGTTTGGGTGAGTGGAGACATTGAAATACATAACAGCAAATTGACTTATTCACAAAAAATTAATGAATCGAATACAAAATTTTGATGTAGATAGTAACAACAACTGCTAAGTTGTGTAAATGTTCACAATATGGGTTCAATTCATCAAGAACCTTGAAACACGGTATGCCAGATAGAACTTCTGAATTCCAATTTATGAAAATTCTTGCATAAAATGAAATCTAATGGAAGTTAAGAAAAAGGTACAAAATAATAAAATTACATGAAATGTCTAATGGAAGACGTAACGGTACATCAAAATACGGTTGTAAAAAGTTCCACATCGCCCCAGAAACAATCAGCATAATAAAAGGATGCAAATTACATGCAATTACCAGTATGTAGATATAATCAAGTGCAAATAACTTTCATAGTAAAATGCTTGTTAAATTTGATTCAAATCAGAGGACAATCACGAAAATAAAAACATTCTTCGGAGATGTTGGAGAATAAAGGAAAAACAATACGACCATAGAGCAATCAAAACAAATGAATAAATACGTAATACGTTCCGATACTTCAACTTCTACACTTGGCTCTACGTTTCGATACTTCAATTTCTGCACTCCTAAATCGTTTGATTATTTTTGGCTCTATGTTTTGATGCTTCAAATTCTGCACTCCTAAATCGTTTGATTATTTTTGGCTCTACGTTTCGATGCTTCAAATTCTGCACTCCTAAATCGTTTGATTACTTTTGGCTCTACATTTCGATACCTCAATTTCTGCACTCCTAAATCGTTTGATTACTTTTCGCTCTATGTTTCGATGCTTAAATTCTGCACTCCTAAATCGTTTGATTACTTTTCGGTCTACGTTTCGATGCTTCAATTTCTGCACTCCTAAATCGTTTGATTATTTTTGGCTCTATGTTTCGATGCTTCAACTTCTGCACTCCTAAATCGTTTGATTATTTTTGGCTCTATGTTTTGATGCTTCAAATTCTACACTCCTAAATCGTTTGATTACTTTTCGCTCTATGTTTCGATGCTTAAACTTCTGCACTCCTAAATCGTTTGATTACTTTTCGGTCTACGTTTCGATGCTTCAATTTCTGCACTCCTAAATCGTTTGATTACTTTTCGGTCTACGTTTCGATGCTTCAAATTCTGCACTCTAAATCGTTTGATTACTTTTCGCTCTATGTTTCGATGCTTAAACTTCTGAACTCCTAAATCGTTTGATTACTTTTCGGTCTACGTTTCGATGCTTCAATTTCTGCACTCCTAAATCGTTTCATTACTTTTCGCTCTATGTTTCGATGCTTAAACTTCTGCACTCCTAAATCGTTTGATTACTTTTCGGTCTACGTTTCGATGCTTCAATTTCTGCACTCCTAAATCGTTTGATTACTTTTCGGTCTACGTTTCGATGCTTCAATTTCTGCACTCCTAAATCGTTTGATTACTTTTCGCTCTTCGTTACGATGCTTCAACTTCTGCACTCCTAAATCGTTTGATTACTTTTGGCTCTATGTTTCGATGCTTCAATTTCTGCACTCCTAAATCGTTTGATTACTTTTCGCTCTACGTTTCGATGCTTCAATTTCTGCACTCCTAAATCGTTTGATTACTTTTCGGTCTACGTTTCGATGCTTCAATTTCTGCACTCCTAAATCGTTTGATTACTTTTCGGTCTACGTTTCGATGCTTCAATTTCTGCACTCCTAAATCGTTTGATTACTTTTCGCTCTACGTTTCGATGCTTCAACTTCTGCACTCCTAAATCGTTTGATTACTTTTCGGTCTACGTTTCGATGCTTCAATTTCTGCACTCCTAAATCGTTTGATTACTTTTCGCTCTATGTTTCGATGCTTAAACTTCTGCACTCCTAAATCGTTTGATTACTTTTCGGTCTACGTTTCGATGCTTCAATTTCTGCACTCCTAAATCGTTTGATTACTTTCCGCTCTATGTTTCTATGCTTAAACTTCTGCACTCCTAAATCGTTTGATTACTTTTCGGTCTACGTTTCGATGCTTCAATTTCTGCACTCCTAAATCGTTTGATTACTTTTCGCTCTATGTTTCGATGCTTAAACTTCTGCACTCCTAAATCGTTTGATTACTTTTCGGTCTACGTTTCGATGCTTTAATTTCTGCACTCCTAAATCGTTTGATTACTTTTCGCTCTATATTTCGATGCTTAAACTTCTGCACTCCTAAATCGTTTGATTACTTTTCGGTCTACGTTTCGATGCTTCAATTTCTGCACTAAAATCGTTTGATTACTTTTCGCTCTATGTTTCGATGCTTAAACTTCTGCACTCCTAAATCGTTTGATTACTTTTCGGTCTACGTTTCGATGCTTCAATTTCTGCACTCCTAAATCGTTTGATTACTTTTCGGTCTACGTTTCGATGCTTCAATTTCTGCACTCCTAAATCGTTTGATTACTTTTCGGTCTACGTTTCGATGCTTCAATTTATGCACTCTAAATCGTTTGATTACTTTTCGCTCTACGTTTCGATGCTTCAATTTCTGCACTCCTAAATCGTTTGATTACTTTTCGCACTACGTTTCGATACTTCAAATTCTACACATTTTAATCGTTTGATTATTTTTGACTCTATGTTTCGATGCTTCAATTTCTGCACTCCTAAATCGTTTGATTACTTTTCGGTCTGCGTTTCGATGCTTCAACTTCTGCACTCCTAAATCGTTTGATTACTTTTCGGTCTACGTTTCGATGCTTCAACTTCTGCACTCCTAAATCGTTCGATTACTTTTCGCTCTACGTTTCGATGCTTCAATTTCTGCACTCTAAATCGTTTGATTACTTTTCGGTCTACGTTTCGATGCTTCAATTTCTGCACTCCTAAATCGTTTGATTACTTTTCGGTCTACGTTCAATGCTTCAATTTCTGCACTCCTAAATCGTTTGATTACTTTTCGCTCTACGTTTCGATGCTTCAATTTCTGAACTCCTAAATCGTTTGATTACTTTTCGCTCTTCGTTTCGATGCTTCAACTTCTGCACTCCTAAATCGTTTGATTACTTTTCGCTCTATGTTTCGATGCTTAAACTTCTGCACTCCTAAATCGTTTGATTACTTTTCGGTCTACGTTTCGATGCTTCAATTTCTGCACTTAAATCGTTTGATTACTTTTCGGTCTACGTTTCGATGCTTCAATTTCTGCACTCCTAAATCGTTTGATTACTTTTCGGTCTACGTTTCGATGCTTCAATTTCTGCACTTCGTTTGATTACTTTTCGCTCTACGTTTCGATGCTTCAATTTCTGCACTAAATCGTTTGATTACTTTTCGGTCTACGTTTCGATGCTTCAATTTCTGCACTCCTAAATCGTTTGATTACTTTTCGCTCTACGTTTCGATGCTTCAATTTCTGCACTCCTAAATCGTTTGATTACTTTTCGCTTTCGTTTCGATGCTTCAACTTCTGCACTCCTAAATCGTTTGATTACTTTTGGCTCTATGTTTCGATACTCCAATTTCTGCACTCCTAAATCGTTTGATTACTTTTCGCTCTTCGTTTCGATGCTTCAACTTCTGCACTCCTAAATCGTTTGATTACTTTTGGCTCTATGTTTCGATACTCCAATTTCTGCACTCCTAAATCGTTTGATTACTTTTCGCTCTGCGTTTCGATGCTTAAACTTCTGCACTCCTAAATCGTTTGATTACTTTTCGCTCTACGTTTCGATGCTTCAATTTCTGCACTCCTAAATCGTTTGATTACTTTTCGCTCTTCGTTTCGATGCTTCAACTTCTGCACTCCTAAATCGTTTGATTACTTTTGGCTCTATGTTTCGATACTCCAATTTCTGCACTCCTAAATCGTTTGATTACTTTTCGCTCTTCGTTTCGATGCTTCAACTTCTGCACTCCTAAATCGTTTGATTACTTTTGGCTCTATGTTTCGATACTCCAATTTCTGCACTCCTAAATCGTTTGATTACTTTTCGCTCTGCGTTTCGATGCTTAAACTTCTGCACTCCTAAATCGTTTGATTACTTTTCGCTCTACGTTTCGATGCTTCAATTTCTGCACTCCTAAATCGTTTGATTACTTTTCGCTCTTCGTTTCGATGCTTCAACTTCTGCACTCCTAAATCGTTTGATTACTTTTGGCTCTATGTTTCGATACTCCAATTTCTGCACTCCTAAATCGTTTGATTACTTTTCGCTCTATATTTCGATGCTTAAACTTCTGCACTCCTAAATCGTTTGATTACTTTTCGCTCTACGTTTCGATGCTTCAACTTCTGCACTCCTAAATCGTTTGATTACTTTTCGCTCTACGTTTCGATGCTTCAACTTCTGCACTCCTAAATCGTTTGATTACTTTTCGCTCTTCGTTTCGATACTCCAATTTCTGCACTCCTAAATCGTTTGATTACTTTTCGCTCTACGTTTCGATGCTTCAACTTCTGCACTCCTAAATCGTTTGATTACTTTTCGCTCTACGTTTCGATGCTTCAACTTCTGCACTCCTAAATCGTTTGATTACTTTTCGCTCTACGTTTCGATGCTTCAACTTCTGCACTCCTAAATCGTTTTATTACTTTTGGCCTACGTTTCGATACTTCAAATTCTACACCTTTTAATCGTTTGATTATTTTTGACTCTACGTTTCGATACTTCAATTTCTGCACTCAAATCGTTTGATTACTTTTGGCTTTTGGCTCTATGTTTCGATACCCCAATTTCTGCACTCCTAAATCGTTTCATTACTTTTGGCCTACGTTTCGATACTTCAAATTCTACACCTTTTAATCGTTTGATTATTTTTGACTCTACGTTTCGATACTCCAATTTCTGTACTTTTAAATCGTTTGATTACTTTTCTCTCTATGTTTCGATACTCCAATTTCTGCACTCCTAAATCGTTTGATTACTTTTGGCTCTATGTTTCGATACTCCAATTTCTGCACTCCTAAATCGTTTGATTATTTTTGACTCTACGTTTCGATGCTTCAATTTCTGCACTTCTAAATAGTTTCATTATTTTTGGCTCTACGTTCCGATACTTCAATTTCTGCACTCCTAAATCGTTTGATTATATTTGGCTCTATGTTTCGATACTCCAATTTCTACACTCCTAAATCTTTTCATTATTTTTGGCTCTAAGTTTCGACATTTCAATTTCTGTACTACTAAATCGTTGGATTATTTTTGGCTCTACGTTTCGATACTTCAATTTCTGTACTCCTAAATCGTTTGATTATTTTTGATTCTACGTTTCAATAGGCCTACTTCAAATTCTACACCACTAAATCGTTTGATTATTTTTTTATCTCTATGTTTCGATATTTAAATTTCTACACTCTTAAATCGTTTGATTATAGTTGGCTTAACGTTTCGATTTTTTAATTTCTACACTTCTAAATCGTTTGATTATTTATGGTTCTACGTTTCGATACTTCAATTTCTACACTTCTAAATTGGTTAATTATTTTTAGCCCTACGTTTCGATACTTGAATTTCTACACCTCTTAATCGTTTAGATAATTTTGGCTCTACGTTGAATTTCTACACTGCGTTTCGATACGTTAATTTATACAGTATTAAATTGTTTTATTATTTTTGGCTCTACGCTTGCAATATATTTGAATTTCTACACTACTAAATCGCTTGATATTTTTGGTTCTAAGGTTTTGATACTTGAATTTCTACACTTTTAAAGCGTATGATTATTTTTGGCTCTACGTTTCGATACTAGAATTTCTAGACTTCTAATTCATACAACTGCTTTTGGCCCTACGTTACAAGTCTTGAATTTCTACACTTCTAAAACGTTTGGTTAATTTTGGCTCTATGTTGAAGTCGTTTGATTATTTTTGGTTCTATGTTTCAATACGTTAAATTATACAGTATTAAACTGTTTTATTATTTTTGGCTCTACGCTTCTAATACGATATTTGAATTTCTACACTACTAAGTCGGTAGACATTTTTGGCTCTAATGTTTTTATACCTGAATTTATACACTTTTAAATAGTATGATTATTTTTGGCTCTACGTTTCGATACTAGAATTTCTAGACTTCAAATTCATATGATTACTTTTGACCTTCCGTTTCGATACTAGAATTTCTACACTTTTAAATTTTGTTTCAATACTTTTCGCTCTACGCTTTTAATATAATACAATATTTCAATTTCTACACTTCTAAATCCTAGAATTACTTTTGGCTCTATATTTTTAATACACCTCGATACTTAAATTTAAATTTTGATATCCTTCAATTTTCAGACCGTTATCGAAACTGGTATTGCGTTAGAACTGATGAGGCATACTTTTACCAGCAAGAAGCTTCATATTGACAGATAAATGACATAATTTCTCAACTACTCTAAAGGATCTAAAATAAAGTAAGTAAAATATGGAAACCTTAAATTTCTCGCTGTAGGAAGCAATATTTAATTTACCCCACCGTTACACTATCTTCAAGTTCATAAGTCACCCTAGGCTATGACATTTCTCTTTAGTTCATCCCTTCTATCTGTTCTTCTAATATCATTTTTCTAAGCCATTCATATCCCAAAATGTGTCATATTAGATTATCTCTTCGTTCTTTGAGGTTCTCCCCTAGACTTCCATTTGCAGTCGTTTTCTTGAATACCTCCTCATATGTCACTTTATTCACTGTAAGCACAAAGTCTTAGGGGCTTCTATCAGCAGTCTCCATTGTCCAAGCCTCGCTACCACATGAAGACCTATTTGAGTCTCCAAGCAATCAAGGGTTCTTATTTCAAGGCAAGTGAAACAATGCAGACTAAATATAAGCAGGAGTCCAGAACAGAAAATAGGTATAATGTCAAGAAATTAGTGGCCTAGTTAAAATACACGTACACTGGCCATTTCCGCGTAAATTTTATATTGCAGTATTAGTAGTATTTATTTATTTAACCTGGTACAGATAAGGCCGTCAGGCCTTCTCTGCCACTCTACCAGGATATTCCAACTATAATATGAAGAATAAAATTACAATTAGTATTACATTTACAATTACAATTACAAATAAAATTACAATTAGTATTAAATTTACAATTACAGTTACAATAAAAATCAAAGTACGAAAAGATTACCTGACTAATTGAAGCTAGATAATTTATCATAGAAAAACAAGAATATTTTATATTTACTGAATTACAAATTAAACCTAGCATAACAAAATTGTATAGTGATGAAATTACTGGATATTGAAATATTTTGTGATAGATTAAGAGAACTATTTACAAGAAATCAATTACTGACCAAATGCCTAGTAAGTTTGCGTTTGAATTAAATTTTATTTCGACAGTCCCTGATGCTAGCAGGTAACGAATTCCAGAGTTTTGGCAGGGCTATTGTGAAAGAGGATGAGTATGAGGAGGTGCGATGGGATGGTATTGTTAGTATTGTTTCATGACGAGAGCGTGTGTTCAGATTATGGTGGGAAGAAAGGTAAGTGAAGCGAGACGACAGGTACGAAGGAATAGAAGATGAGTTCAAGATTTCGAAGAGAAGGAGAAGTGAATGTAAATTTCTTTTCTTATCTAGTTTAAGCCAACCTATTGCTTCCAGGAATGGGGTAATATGATCATATTTACGAACATTGCTTACAAAACGTACACACAAATTATGAGCACGTTGAAGTTTCGTTTTGTTGTCGCTGGAGAGATCAGTCAGTAAAATGTCTGCATACAAGCGTCTGCACAAGGGACTTTTTTAAGCAAGAGGGGAGATGAACATTTATCCTTTTTAGCACATGGATAATAGAATATACTTTTCTGCAGGTATTGTTTTTCGAGGATTCCAGAAAATATGGCGGGGTCAAAATTTATTAAGTCCAAAAACTTCTCCGAAATGTGATAGGATTGCATTTCAACTTCATTTAAATTATTTCACATTTTTCATATATTAGACTATTTCATAACAATTAAAAGCAATATTAATGTAACATTACTATAATATTAAAAGTTAAGTAAATATAAGATGAGATATCAACTAAAATAATAAAACAACAAAAATAACAATAAGAAATGAGCCGTTACTTTCAAATTTATATTTAACAAATTACCATCGCACGAGCTAAATAAATAAGATACACTAAAACACTGGGTGCTGCATAAGTCGCAAACTCGAAAATTCGGTATTGAGGCAACATACAATATTAAAACTAACTTACACTCATATGGCTAGTGAAACTACTCAAAGTATCCACCATCATTCTCTATGCATTTAAAACAACGTTTGATCACTGATTTGCATATCTTTCCACACAGTTATGGGTTGTTATTGAAAGTGTTTTCAAACTGTATCTCATCATGGTCTTCAAATGTTCCAGGTTTCTCTGTTTGGTAGCAAATACTTTATCTTTCATAATTCCCTACAAAGCAAAGTCGCAAATTGTAAAGTCCGGTGACCTTGCAGGCCACTCAATATTACCACGATTGCTATCCATGCACTGAAATGATCATTAAAGAAATTGCTTATCAGTAACATACACCCCACAATATACACCTATATTGATTTAAAGAGCAAGTTTTTTAGTTTTTAAACAGATTCAAAAATATAATTTTTGACCCCTAATACCACTCAGTGTCCTTAAAATTTCATCTAAACAGATCACATGACACTCTTAAAGAATTAGGATCAGCTTCGTTGTGAATCGCATAACACTCAGGCAGCTTAATAAATACGTAGCAGTCGATAGAACGTAGGAAGGGGGTAAACATGGTCGTAGTCTTTTATAGTGAACAGTAAGGCCAATCTTCGTTTTCTCTGGTTTTTATACCTTCCTGTACAATTGTCGACCTCCGTTTCGTTGTGCATATTGATCCTCTAACACTGCACCCCATGCATGATAAAACTGAGTGGTATCCATCACTTCCGCGTTTCTATATTTGTGTACAAAGTCACGAGGTTTGAGCACTCGCCAGTAATGCAGGGAACTCGATAGTTTCTGGAAGGTCTCGACCAGAGACACGATATAACAACGAAATTTGAGTAATCGTAGAGTTCGAAAAGCATATTCTAGTCCCCCCTTGTTACAAAAGTAGCGTTCAACTATGCCTTTTCTAGGTGTCTAGGTTATGAAATAATGGTAGGTAATGGTAGTCTGTAGCGTTACCCGACTTAGCCGATTGACGTACGTATTTTTTTATACCTCTAGATTAATAACAACTTTTTAGAATCCATAAAATACAGTATTTATTGTGAATGGTAATTATATTTTTTCAATTGGTGCAATTTGTGCAGGGAAAATTGGTTTCTCCGATATTTTGTACGATTTCGAATATTTTAAAATGCTTTCTTCTCTGTTATATTCACACTTGCGTGTGAAGAAATTATTGCCCTTGTAATATCCATTACAATCCTATTTATTATACTCTTATATAAATCTAACTTCCGCAGCATGCAATTTTACCCAATTAACCAAATTATTTTTTGATTAATAAGAAGAATCGTAATTTTATTAACTTGAATTGTCGCACCACCAGTAGACGATCCCTAGATTATTACTGGACAAATCTTGTATATTGATCTGGTAAGTGTAGGATTATATATTATATATATATATATATATATATATATATATATATATATATATATATATATGCGCAATGCAATGCTTTTTCCTTTTAATTAAGAATTAATTTAATTTAGAAAATGTAGGAGACGTATTGTAAAATCATTGCGAACGGAAGTCATTTACATTTATTAAAGGTATTCTTTGAGTAGGACTGTACCGTGGTGTGTTTCATAATAAGGATAATTGATATGAGCTGCTGTTATGAAAATATGAACGACTCAGAATGTTATCGCATCTCATTCTCGCAGCTTACACAAACAATATTGGCTCGCCTACTGGAAATGTCATCGAGGTCATCTGCCAAAATCGGTGCCTCCGACTTTAACAGACATTGCAGATTTACTTTTTAACGTAGAACTACGTATTATTTTCTTCTTGCTAGGCATGGAGAGGTAATTTGGGAATTGACCAAAACATAAAAACGCAACCTCTTCCCTTGTCCTCCTTGTATTCACCCTGTTCTGCTTGTTATCTTTTGCTCTCCTTATTCTCTTTATCTTCTCCTAGTTCTACTTATATCTCTCTTCTTCTCCTTCTATTCCATTCGTTCTCCTCGTAATTCTCTTATACTCCTTAAGATCCTTTTTTCTTCTTGTCTTCTCCTCGTTCTCCTTGCTTTTCCCCTCTTCTCCTTGCATTTTTCTCACTCTCCTTGAGATCCCCTAATTCTCTTCGTGTTCATCTCTTTCTCTTTGTGTCCACCTTGTTCTTCTTGTGTTGCCCTTCTTTCTCCCTTACTCTCCTTGTGTTCCCCTTCTTCTTCTTGCCTTCCCCTCGTCCTCTTTTTCCTACCTTTGTGTCCCTTGTCTTATTTTTGTCCTTGATTTCCCACTTTTCTCCTTGAGTCCCCTCGTTCCTCTCGCACCCCTTCTTCCCCTCGTGTTCCCCTTGTTTCCTTTGTGTTATCCTTGTCCCTTTTGTGTTTCTCCGTGTTCCTCTTATGTGTCCCTTTTTCCCCATTGTTCCTTTTGTGTTCCTCTTTTCCTTCTGATACCCTTCACCTTGCCTTCCCCTTGTTCTCCTTGTGTCTCCCTTGCTCCTTTTGATTCCCTTATGTTCCCCTTTTTCTTATGTCCTCATTCCTCTTCTTGTGTCCCTCTTGTTTTCTTCGTGTCGCCCATGTTCTCCTTGTCTTGCCCTCGTCCTCTTTTTTTCTACCCTTGTTCTCCTTGCCTTATTCTTTTCTCATTGTTTTCCCCTTTTCTCCTTGTCTTCCCCTTTTTCTGATTCCCCTAGTTCTCTTTCTCTTCCCATTATCCATGTATTCTCCTTGCTCTCTTTGTGTTCTCCCTCTATTCTCCTTGTTACATACGTGTAGTTCTTCGTAAAGACATATATAGCAGGCAGCATAGTAAAGTTATGCACCTGTTAACAGATAATCACCTTGCGTAGTTCTACGTAAAGATATAGCAGGCAGCATAGTAAAGTTATGCACCTGGTAACAGATAATCACCTCGCGTAGTTCTACGTAAAGATATAGCAGGCAGCATAGTAAAGTTATGCACCTGTTAACAGATAATCACCTTGCATAGTTCTACGTAAAGATATAGCAGGCAGCATAGTAAAGTTATGCACCTGTTAACAGATAATCACCTCGCGTAGATCTACGTAAAGATATAATCACCTCGCGTAGTTCTAGGCAGCATAGTAAAATTATGCACCTGTTAACAGATAATCACCTCGCGTAGTTCTACGTAAAGATATAGCAGGCAGCATAGTAAAGTTATGCACCTGTTAACAGATAATCACCTCGCGTAGTTCTACGTAAAGATATAGCAGGCAGCATAGTAAAGTTATGCACCTGTTAACAGATAATCACCTCGCGTAGTTCTACGTAAAGATATAGCAGGCAGCATAGTAAAGTTATGCACCTGTTAACAGATAATCACCTTGTGTAGTTCTACGTAAAGACATAGCAGGCAGCATAGTAAAGTTATGCACCTGTTAACAGATAATCACCTTGCGTAGTTCTACGTAAAGACATAGCAGGCAGCATAGTAAAGTTATGCACCTGTTAACAGATAATCACCTTGCGTAGTTCTACGTAAAGACATACATAGCAGGCAGCATAGTAAAGTTATGCACCTGTTAACAGATAATCACCTTGCGTAGTTCTACGTAAAGATATAGCAGGCAGCATAGTAAATTTATGCACCTGTTAACAGATAATCACCTTGCGTAGTTGTACGTAAAGACATACATAGCAGGCAGCATAGTAAAGTTATGCACCTGTTAACAGATAATCACCTCACCTTTATGCACCTGTTAACAGTTCTAGTTCTACGTAAAGATATAGCAGGCAGCATAGTAAAGTTATGCACCTGTTAACAGATAATCACCTTGCGTAGTTCTACGTAAAGACATACATAGCAGGCAGCATAGTAAAGTTATGCACCTGTTAACAGATAATCACCTTGCGTAGTTCTACGTAAAGATATAGCAGGCAGCATAGTAAAGTTATGCACCTGTTAACAGATAATCACCTTGCGTAGTTCTACGTAAAGATATAGCAGGCAGCAAGTAAAGTTATGCACCTGTTAACAGATAATCACCTTGCGTAGTTCTACGTAAAGATATAGCAGGCAGCATAGTAAAGTTATGCACCTGTTAACAGATAATCACCTTGCGTAGTTCTACGTAAAGACATAATAGCAGGCAGCATAGTAAAGTTATGCACCTGTTAACAGATAATCACCTTGCGTAGTTCTACGTAAAGACATATAGCAGGCAGCATAGTAAAGTTATGCACCTGTTAACAGATAATCACCTTGCGTAGTTCTACGTAAAGATATAGCAGGCAGCATAGTAAAGTTATGCACCTGTTAACAGATAATCACCTTGCGTAGTTCTACGTAAAGACGCAGGCAGCATAGTAAAGTTATGCACCTGTTAACAGATAATCACATACGTAAAGATATAGCAGGCAGCATAGTAAAGTTATGCACCTGTTAACAGATAATCACCTTGCGTAGTTCTACGTAAAGATATAGCAGGCAGCATAGTAAAGTTATGCACCTGTTAACAGTTATAGTTCTACCTGTAACATATAATTATGCACCTTTAACAGATAATTAGTTCTACGTAAAGATATAGCAGGCATAGTAAAGTTATGCACCTGTTAACAGATAATCACCTTGCGTAGTTCTACGTAAAGATATAGCAGGCAGCATAGTAAAGTTATGCACCTGTTAACAGATAATCACCTTGCGTAGTTCTACGTAAAGATATACATAGCAGGCAGCATAGTAAATGCACCTGTTAACAGATAATCACCTTTATGCACCTGTAACAGATAATCACCTTGCGTAGTTCTACGTAAAGATATACATAGCAGGCAGCATAGTAAAGTTATGCACCTGTTAACAGATAATCACCTTGCGTAGTTCTACGTAAAGACATACATAGCAGGCAGCATAGTAAAGTTATGCACCTGTTAACAGATAATCACCTTGCGTAGTTCTACGTAAAGACATAGCAGGCAGCATACATAGGCATGGATAATCAGCATTCTAGTAAAGTTATGCACAGCATGTAAAGTTATGCACCTGATAATCACCTTGCGTAGTTCTACGTAAAGACATAGCAGGCAGCATAGTAAAGTTATGCACCTGTTAACAGATAATCACCTTGCGTAGTTCTACGTAAAGACATACATAGCAGGCAGCATAGTAAAGTTATGCACCTGTTAACAGATAATCACCTTGCGTAGTTCTAATCACCTTGCGTAGTTCTACGTAAAGACATACATAGCAGGCAGCATAGTAAAGTTATGCACCTGTTAACAGATAATCACCTTGCGTAGTTCTACGTAAAGACATACATAGTAGCATAGTAAAGTTATGCACCTGTTAACAGATAATCACCTTGCGTAGTTCTACGTAAAGACATACATAGCAGGCAGCATAGTAAAGTTATGCACCTGTTAACAGATAATCACCTTGCGTAGTTCTACGTAAAGACATACATAGCAGGCAGCATAGTAAAGTTATGCACCTGTTAACAGATAATCACCTTGCGTAGTTCTACGTAAAGACATACATAGCAGGCAGCATAGTAAAGTTATGCACCTGTTAACAGATAATCACCTTGCGTAGTTCTACGTAAAGACATACATAGCAGGCAGCATAGTAAAGTTATGCACCTGTTAACAGATAATCACCTTGCGTAGTTCTACGTAAAGACATATATAGCAGGCAGCATAGTAAAGTTATGCACCTGTTAACAGATAATCACCTCGCGTAGTTCTACGTAAAGATATAGCAGGCAGCATAGTAAAGTTATGCACCTGTTAACAGATAATCACCTCGCGTAGTTCTACGTAAAGATATAGCAGGCAGCATAGTAAAGTTATGCACCTGTTAACAGATAATCACCTCGCGTAGTTCTACGTAAGATATAGCAGGCAGCATAGTAAAGTTATGCACCTGTTAACAGATAATCACCTTGGATAGTTCTACGTAAATATATAGCAGGCAGCATAGTAAAGTTATGCACCTGTTAACAGATAATCACCTTGCGTAGTTCTACGTAAAGATATAGCAGGCGGCATAGTAAAGTTATGCACCTGTAACAGATAATCACCTTGCGTAGTTTTACGTAAAGATATAGCTACATAGCAGGCAGCATAGTAAAGTTATGCACCTGTAACAGATAATCACCTTGCGTAGTTCTACGTAAAGATATACATAGCAGGCAGCATAGTAAATTTATGCACCTGTAACAGATAATCAGCTTGCGTAGTTCTACGTAAAGATATACATAGCAGGCAGCATAGTAAAGTTATGCACCTGTTAACAGATAATCACCTTGCGTAGTTCTACGTAAAGACATACATACCAGGCAGCATAGTAAAGTTATGCACCTGTTAACAGATAATCACCTTGCGTAGTTCTACGTAAAGACATACATAGCAGGCAGCATAGTAAAGTTATGCACCTGTTAACAGATAATCACCTTGCGTAGTCTACGTAAAGACATAGCAGGCAGCATAGTAAAGTTATGCACCTGTTAACAGATAATCACCTTGCGTAGTTCTACGTAAAGACATACATAGCAGGCAGCATAGTAAAGTTATGCACCTGTTAACAGATAATCACCTTGCGTAGTTCTACGTAAAGACATACATAGCAGGCAGCATAGTAAAGTTATGCACCTGTTAACAGATAATCACCTTGCGTAGTTCTACGTAAAGACATACATAGCAGGCAGCATAGTAAAGTTATGCACCTGTTAACAGATAATCACCTTGCGTAGTTCTACGTAAAGACATACATAGCAGGCAGCATAGTAAAGTTATGCACCTGTTAACAGATAATCACCTTGCGTAGTTCTACGTAAAGACATACATAGCAGGCAGCATAGTAAAGTTATGCACCTGTTAACAGATAATCACCTTGCGTAGTTCTACGTAAAGACATACATAGCAGGCAGCATAGTAAAGTTATGCACCTGTTAACAGATAATCACCTTGCGTAGTTCTACGTAAAGACATATATAGCAGGCAGCATAGTAAAGTTATGCACCTGTTAACAGATAATCACCTCGCGTAGTTCTACGTAAAGATATAGCAGGCAGCATAGTAAAGTTATGCACCTGTTAACAGATAATCACCTCGCGTAGTTCTACGTAAAGATATAGCAGGCAGCATAGTAAAGTTATGCACCTGTTAACAGATAATCACCTCGCGTAGTTCTACGTAAAGATATAGCAGGCAGCATAGTAAAGTTATGCACCTGTTAACAGATAATCACCTTGGATAGTTCTACGTAAATATATAGCAGGCAGCATAGTAAAGTTATGCACTTGTTAAGAGATAATCACCTTGCGTAGTTCTACGTAAAGATATAGCAGGCAGCATAGTAAAGTTATGCACCTGTTAACAGATAATCACCTTGCGTAGTTCTACGTAAAGATATAGCAGGCAGCATAGTAAAGTTATGCACCTGTTAACAGATAATCACCTTGCGTAGTTCTACGTAAAGACATACATAGCAGGCAGCATAGTAAAGTTATGCACCTGTTGACAGATAATCACCTTGCGTAGTTCTACGTAAAGATATAGCAGGCAGCATAGTAAAGTTATGCACCTGTTAACAGATGCGTATTTTTGCGTAAAAATATGCAGCATTGTTGATTTTTGAATTTAATTAATTTACTATTCAATAATTTTACATAGAAGACATGATTATAGGTTTCTTTGATTCCCACATAAGCTTATTTAAAACGAATTTCTCGCATTATCAAATTGTGACTACGACTAATATCAATGACTATCGGTGTATTGCATTCTACTCTTAAAACACTGCAGCCTTGTAGGAACATAATTGAAAATCACATTTATCATTGGCATCATCGCCCTATTAGTCATTTGTTTTCGTTTCTACAATTGCACCCATTATTTCCGTTGTTTTACTTGAATCCTAGGCAGAACGATGAAGGTCATGCATTCAAACGCAAACTAAGTCTTGTTTAAGCATTCATTTCTAGTAAACAAAAGAGATCCAAATGGCGCACGAGATTAGATAAGAACTATCTCAGTCGCAGAGCGTTGCATTCTCAAGAAGAGACAACTGAAACGAAGTTGAACAAGTCTTGAATTGCACGTAAGTAAGCAAATACAAAATTCAACAAATTATGCGAGGATTTTTTTCCTATTACTGACATAGGCGCGTACTAATTGCAATAAACAATGGAAAATTGAATCAGAATAAATTAGAGAGTCAATTATAAAAGCAATTATGTATATAGCACAGCTCTTTCATGTTTGGGGACTTGTTTTTTAAGTTCAAAAAACAAGTGACAGGAGATTCCTCGAATCCCTATAATTTCGTGAAACGTTATATTTGTTCGTGATTTTTATTGTGCGCATGGTTGGAGAGTATCTATATTTACAACTTAAAATACAATTTGATATTTATTTTCATTTCTAGCCTTATGCTTCCCGAATTTAAATATAACAAGGCGTAGCCTTCCCGTTAATAATCGCTTCCTCATTCCATGCGGCCTAGTCTGCAGACAACAATGCAATTGATAGTCGAAACGATTCACACATCAACATCACGTCAATGAGTTGTTTGAAATACACTCAGGGACAAAAAAAAACCGGACACTTTAATATTTGTTGGTATTTTGCAAAACATTATCTTCTCACACAATATTATGATAGCCATCTGTTGTTATGGAGACGTGTATACATTGTTGATTGTTTTTTGTTTTATAAACAAGTCATTACAACCAAATATTCCAATTTTGCTTTCGGAGTATCAGCTATAACAATTATGTCTCAACCATTTTGTGCTTCATTATCGTTATCATTCGTTATTTCTTTATTTTTACATTTTCTGAGTTTAAGTGGGGTTGTAACATTTGTCTTAAAACAAGATGCGACCTGAAGATGTGGCTCGAGCTGTAGCCCTTTACGATGATGGACGCAGTGTACGTTACATTGCAGATGTTATGAATATGGCTAGAAGCACAAACCATGATGCCATAAAACGGTATAGAGAGACCCTAGAATATACCAGAAGACCAGGTTCGGGTCGTCCAAGAGCTACAAATCCAAATGAAGACAGGTATATGGTGTTGAGAGTTCTTAGGGAGCACAACCTGCCAGCTACTAGTGTAGCCCAGCAATTTGTTAACATGCATGGACGCCCAATTTCGGCCAAAACAGTTAGAAGGAGGTTGAAAGCAAGTGGACTGATATCAAGTAGACCTGCAACTGGTCCCAGACTTCTCAGGATGCATCGAGTTGAACGACTGCGTTTTGCAAATGATCACAGGGACTGGAGAAATGGACAGTGGAGCTGTGTTCCGTTCACCGATGAGTCCCGTTTCAATCTGTGCTCACCTGATGGACGTGAAAGAGTTTGGAGAAGGAGAGGAGAACGATTTTCACAGTGTTGCATTTCCGAAAATGTGCCGTATGGAGGTGGTGGAGTGATGGTTTGGGCAGGAGTGTGTACGGATGCTCGTACAGAGTTGGTTTTGTTGAAAATGGAAGACTAACAGCTGATAGGTATATAAATGAATGTTTGGCTGGTCATGTTGTGCCATTTGGCCAATTTGTAGGCGATAATTTTGTTTTAATGCATGATAATGCACGGCCGCATATTGCCCATTCGGTCGGAGATTATCTCCAAGAAGTGGGAATTCATGTTCTTCCATGGCCAGCAAGGAGTCCAGACATGAACCCAATTGAACACATGTGGGACATGCTGGGACGGCGTGTTAAGAATAGACGACCGAGACCAGAATCGTTACAAGAGTTTAGGCGAGCACTTGGCGAAGAATGGGAACTTATTCCTCAAAAGACATTGCTAACCAAATTGAGACCATGCCAAGACGTATGGATGCAGTTATTCAAGCCAGAGGGGGTAATATCCGTTACTAAAAAGAGTTTTTAATGTTTAAGGCACCATCAAATGAAAAAAACAGTTAGACCAAATGATGCCATAGTTATACGCCCTTTGTAATTTTTTGTAAATTTTCTCATCAGAGATTTTTTTTTTCAAATGTTGTCGTATAAGGTGCTAAATGAAACATTATTTTGTTTAAATGGGTTTTGTTTCAGTTTGAAATAATTGGGAACAAAATACAAGCAAATATAGAAGTGTCCGGTTTTTTTTTTTGTCCCTGAGTGTATTATAATGAACAGATGACATTATAGAGAACTGGATTCATTCGGACAATAACACCAGAATTAAGGAACTAATTTAGAATTATAAATTAAACTATGCTACAGGCCTATTAGCTACTTCTGTGTTCATACTCCCTGCGTTATTAATCATACCCATTTGTGTACAAATAATATTTTTTTGATTCAATTCAAATTAAATGGAATATATTCTAGTTATGCTCTTACACTTAAAAAAATGAATTCATTATGTCACATTAATTTATTTTTTGTTTATGTTTCATTATGGCTGGGTAGACTGAAACTATGTTTTAACACGTCATCGTAATTTGAGTCATTCGAGGTCTACTGTGATTAATGACGTCACCGTGAGACCAAATTTATCGAATTTCATGCACATAAATATTTCAAGTTAAAATGCAAAATAGCAATTCCGGGAAAACTGGGAATTTCAATGAAAAAGTCTTTATATAAATATTTGTTTATTATTACTGTAAGACATAGATAAGGCTCTAAATTTTAATATCCCGATGTTTTATTTTCAAAAAGGAAATATTTTACAAGTTTTATGGGCACTGAATCCAAGTGGTCTTGGCTGGGTAATGGTTACTTTTTGTTTTCCTAAAGTTTGCAGCACTTACTCATAGAGAGATCAGCTGTTAATGTATATTTTTCAAGGAGCTATTGTTAAAGAAATATTTTGAGAGTCTGCACTGTTAATTCCATAGCTTTGGGATTAAGAAACTTTTTACTCTGTACTATATTCTTTCTGCCATTTATTTTAAGTAGATTGGGTTAATAGCAATTAATCTTAGAGTTCAAGTGAATATTTTGACTTAGAAATGTCACAGTTGTTTTGAAACTGAAAAAATGAAGGGCATTAACTCATCTGTGGCCACGAAACCAGGTGGCCCGGGTTCGATTCCCGGTCGGGGTAAGTTACCTGAGTGAGGTTTTTTCCGGGGTTTTCCCTCAACCCAATATGAGCAAATGCTGGGTAACTTTAGGTGCTGGACCCCGGACTTATTTCACCGGCATTATCACCTTCATCTCATTCAGACGCTAAATAACTTAAGATGTTGAAAAAGCGTCGTAAAATAACCTACTAAAATAAAATAAATAAAATAATTGATTAAATGGCGATCTTACTCGTGTTAATTATGTAAGCATGTGTGGCTTACAGCTGTTTCGGTGTTGCTATGACACCATCCTCAAAGCCTACTAGATCTCGACGCTATCTCAACTTCGCTGCCTGTTGTGTGGGTGCGTTCGTGTGACGAAGAGTTGAGTCAAATAGTGTGTGTGTTCTGAAATTGATCTGTGTGTTGAGTTTTGATTAGGGTGTGTTTTAGTGTGTCTGTATATTTCATATTGTTCTAGTGTGTTCAGTTTTTGGTTTTTGGGTTGTACTAGAACAATATGAAATATACAGACACACTAAAACACATCCTAATCAAATTATGAACACACAGATCAATTTCAGAACACACACATACTATTTGACACAACTCTTCATCACACGAACGCACCCACACAACAGGCAGCGAAGTTGAGATGGCGCCGAGACACAGAAGGCTCTGAGGATGGTGTCATAGGAACACCGAAACAGCTGTAAGCCGCACATGCTTACTTAATTAACACGAGTAAAATCGCCATTTAATCAATTATTTATATTCAAGTGTTAAAAGTAGTGTACGAAAGATTCAACATGGAAAATAAATTAACTCATCTGTAACATAGGTACGTGAGAAGATGTATGTATTGTAACATCCCTGACATAAGAAAGAGCTGTAAAATATTACCGATTATGTTTCTGTGACGTAATTGCATGCCATGAGATTTGTATAGCTTTCACATGCACACTATGAGAATGAATCTCCTTTTGCTTGACACAGAGACCTGAGTTTTACAATTTTTGTTATTAAGGTGTGAAGTGAGTTCACAAATCTTATAACATTCGTGACAGAAACTTTTCTTTATTTTCTGCAATAATAAATTATATTCAACAACTTTTTTTCTGTAAAATGATACTAATCTTCTAAATTGATTGTAGAATAAGGGAGGGTATTGTCGGATACAATTTTGATGTTTCAAAATAAAGGTAATTGAAAAAAGTTAGAACTGGAATTACTTAGTATTATAATAACCTCTTGGGGTTCCTGAAGATTGTACAGTAGCGTGCAAATTGATCCGAACAACGTAATTACTTACGCAAAAACACTCAAACGGGATAAAAAAGGATCTAAGACATACCTCAGTAATCTATGTGGCCTCCCTTGTTTCTAATAACAGCTCTGAGACGATTTGGCATTGATTCCACTAATTTCCCACAAATATTCTTCATTTCTTCATAGCGAAACCATACACCAATGAGGGCAGAAATCATCTTCTCCTTTGTAGAACAATCCATTTTTTGCATTCTTCTCTTCAAATTGAACACAAGTTCTCAATGGGGTTGATGTCAAGTGAGTTGCTGGCCAGGGGAGTACCTGAATATTCTTCTTGTTGAAGAATTCTGATTTTTCGAGACGTATGGCATGGTGCCACGTCTTGTTGGAACACACCTCTGCCATCCGGAAATGATTTTTGCAGCTGGGGTTGATTCTGGTTTCCAATAAGTGAATATATTTGTCAGAATTCATCATTCCCTTGATAGGTATTAATGCTTTAGGCCCTTCTTCAACCCCAAAACATTACTTTAGGGGTGGGTGCTTGTTGGAGATGAGCTTGTTACTTTCTCGGATCCTTTCCGTACGTCAGAAACACGATGGCCGTGGACCTCGAAATAGACTCATCGGAAAAAGTACATTCTTCCAGTCAATCACTGTCCAGTGTTGATGTAAAAATTTGCCCACATTAAGCGTTTTTGCAAAACAGTGGTTATGGGTTGCTTCTTAATAGGCTTACGAGCCCTTCGTCCAGCTTCCAAAGACTACGCCGCACTGTTGCGACGTGAATATTCGCCCCAGTGGTAGCCATTAACTCGCGGGTTAAGTCGACAGCAGTTAGTCTAGAATTTACTTTTCCAACAATTAAACGATCATCTGCAGGTGAAGTCTTCCTTTTCCGGCCACAGTTTCCTTTTTTCTGGGGTGTGATGGATCAAGTCTCCCTGTATCGTTTTATGATCGAATTAACAGTAGCCAAACCGATGTGACATTCTGCAGCAATTTGCCTCTCTGTCATAGAAGAATGCTCTGCTAATGTTATAATTTTAGACCGTTTTCGTGGAGTTGTATCCATTTGTGAAGACGACAAAATGTACACAGGATTGCAGTATTAAGTCTTCAACACAACTGAAATGTACAAAACGACAGGCAAAATGTCACATATTATAAAAAAAATAATAATAACGACAGACCTTCAACAATGGAATTACACGTACTACAGATGTCAATTAAAGCGGTATGAGCAGCTGTGAGGTCGACAATGACAGAAAATTTAAAAAGTGTCGTGTTCGGATTAATTTGCACGCTACTGTACATAAGTATTAGGCAATTTACATAATATGTATTTGCTGTTTAACTTGCAAAGACAAAACAGAAATAATATCATCACTGACAGAATGGCAAGCTAATGTCGGATACATTAGACATTATTATGTAAGAGGTATGATAATGCATTTAAAATAATATATTGCACATCAGAAACTATTACAATAGTGTTCTGTTTAGCCAACTGATATGCAAGCCTTTTAACATCATTTCTGGTTCATCCAAAATATTTTCTCTCCATCATTAACACATAGTCAACTAGCTTCTCCTCAAGTGAAGCTGGGAGTATTGGTTTTCGTCCAAGTTTCCATTTAACGGCTTTGGTGGGCTCAGAGTTGGACCGTACATAATCAAATAATGTTGATCGAGGTACATTGAATCTTTTGGAAGCAGCAAGATAGCCCATTCTTTTCTCCCTTTGCGACAATGGCATTTACCATATCTTCAGACTTCCATTTTTTAGAATGAATTTCTTTTTTCTTTTACTTTAGGCATCTAAAAATATCAGAAGAAGAAACAATTCGTTACTTCATAATATTCTATTCATTAGAAAATTAATTACTTACATTAATTAAAAATACCCCTGAGTAAAAATGTAGTGGTTTGTTATAGAAAACATATAAATGGGTTTAAGGCAGCTTTTATGTAGCGAGCAGCATTGAAAGACAGCCGACAATGCCCTCGCTAGTATCCGACATTGCCCTCAGCTAGTATCCGACATTGGCCGACTCTTCACAAACAGTAAAACAAGCCAGCTGCATTAAACATGTTGTCGATAGCATTTCTGCAATTAGAGAATTAAGAAGCCTTATCTATGGTATATAAAACAGTGCATACCATGTTGTGTAAATATAAGAATAACTTGTAACAAAAATCACATTTTTCAATTTTTTTATGGCAGAAGGTTAAAAACACGCTATTCACACACAGTGAAGCACTAACAGTAATGGCTTATTCATGCAGATGTTCGTCTTTGTTAATGCATTATTTTCACATCAGATTGCACCATTCGATGGAAAAGAAATATGTTATCCGAGATTATCCGACATTACTAGACCTATCCGACAATCCCTCCCTTACTCTAATAATAAAAATTATTTTCAATGTATAGAGTTTGAAAATATTAAAAATATAACATCCGTGACAACTGGACTGGTTAAGTGATTATCTATGAATTCATAATTCTGCAAGAAAAATTATCAAGATCAACGGAAAGTAAATGTACTGGGAAGAATATTACATAAAATTTATTCGTGTTCAATTATGGTGTAGAGCTTAAGTCAGGCAACACAGAGAATGAAACCCTGCACAATGGAGGCAGGGAAGTGAACGTGATTTCATTTGACGAAAGCGTATTTGAACAATGGGGAGTATGTTTTGTAAATATGTATATAAATCAGAAACAGAACTGCAATATAGTGTCAAAGTTTTGAGTAAATATGACGTATCGTGTAGAAGGCATTCTAAATATTTGAACTAAAAACTTTCAAACAAACCCAACTTTAATTCGACAGTTTATGTAATCAAGTTCACAATCCAATTCATGTCATTTAATACATGTAAAATCGGGTAGAATTTTGTTAGTTTGTTTGTCTTTTCTTTCTTTGCTCGTTGCCCGTCCCTCAATATTTGAACGTGTAGGATATTTACTTTCACTTGACTTACACACTAGCGCAGAATTTTAATTTAGAGGATGCTAAAATAAAATGTCATGTCTGCTAAAAATTGAACAAGTTATGTAAAAAATTATCAGATGGAATAGGATTAAATTATGATAGGTTTCTTTTTCCAGATTTTCTTTAAAACTCGCTGATATTTAACATAATTTTAGTACTTATGCAGCTGATACAGCTACACTTACCATCACCACTACTAATATTATTCATCCCGTTTCTGATATTACATTTTTAAGACGTTAAGATATAAATTAATTTATATTTTGCTTTATTTTATTTTGTTTTCAAATCCACACTTTTATTAACATACCAGCAATCAGAAATGAAAGTTAAGAAATCGACGGCCCTGAGCTAAGTTACTGTCACCACATTCTTCAATTTCTCTGTGAATGTTAAGGTTGGCCAAATCATTCAGTTTGTTTTCACATATCGTATTTCTTAGACAGATCTATTACTTAAGGGGTTAGGTACAGCTTAGAGCAGTAAAATTTTGGAAATATTCAACATTTTTTTCCTCCATTACTGTATCTTGTACAATAAGGAAAATATTATGTGTAAAACACTGTCCTTCTGCTATACGAAAAAAAAAAATATTTTTACGATTAAAAAAAATATTTAGATTTTTTTTTCAAAATTCAATTCACTGTGCAGTGATGAAGCGTTTCCCACATAACTCAAAAACTATCCAACATTCTGTGATGACATTTATTGTGTGTATTTATGTATGTTATATCTACAATATGACGCAAGATCACTTCTCCACATTTGATAGATTGACAAAAAATAAATTTATTTTAAAAAATGGTCAAATATCGGTATTTTCTTCTAACACAAAATAAAAAAAATATGATTTACCAATAAATGTGGTTGAAAGAGCATGATATTGTAAACATGAGTTTCAGCAATAAAATAAAAGAGAGAGAACATGAAAAAGTTAACAAGTTTATGAGTTATGAGGGAAACGCTTCATCACTGCACAGTGAACTGCCACCATTATGCATTTTGAAAAAAAACAATATATATATATAATTTTTAATCGTAAAAATGTTTTACACATAGGTACCAATTTTCATTATTATACATGATACAGTAATAGAGGAAAAAATATTGAGTATTTCCAAAAATTTTACTGCTGTAACTGTACCTAATCCCTTAATTCTACGAAGCATTAAAAAGAAACGTTTTGTGGTGCTTGTAGATGTAGGCAAAGCCCAAACAAAATTGTCAACAAGTTATAATTATTTATTGGGAAATGTAAGTTGTTTACGGCAATTCAGTGTTTCTATTATACTGTTTGAAATGTATTTTCATTTGAATTATTAAACAAACAACAATGAACTCTTCAATAATTATTATGAAATATTTTATATGAAATTATTTAAGCTATATGCGCTCATTACCAGTTGGTTGCAATACAGCAAATATTAGCCATTAATTGAGAAAACTAAGAAGCACTTGCATCTGGAAAGGGTTTTATCCCCATTAAGTATCACCCATACTTGCCTCACTGAGTTCGATGTGAGCCTTTTATTTAAACATATAACACACCACATTATAAATGGACAAACATCCATGCCTTAAGGCGGTTTATGCGTTATTTGAACTAACGACACTGGTTTCCTTGCAATGTTAAAAGTAGCAAGTCTTTGACGTTGAGGCACCACACTCTAACACGCTCTCAGATAGGTACAGTAACTTAATATAATGGACCAAACCATGTGAGCTGTAAAAATGGAGAGCGTTCTCAATGGAAATTTTGAAGTTTCATTCATTCTTTACGTATTTACTTAATTACTTAGTTATGCACTTCGATATTTATTTAGTTATGAGTTACTGCTTTCTTTATTCGCTTATTTATTTATTTATTTATTTATTTATTTATTTATTTATTTATTTATTTATTTATTTATTTATTTATTCATTTATTTATTTATTTATATGTGAGTTGCTTTTTTGTTTGTTTATTTATTTAGTTATGAATTACATCTTTATTTATTTATTTATTTATTTATTTATTTATTTATTTATTTATTTATTTATTTATTTATTCATTTATTTATTTATTTATATGTGAGTTGCTTTTTTGTTTGTTTGTTTATTTATTTAGTTATGAATTACATCTTTATTTATTTATTTATTCATTTATTTATTTATATGTGAATTGCTTTTTTGTTTGTTTATTTATTTAGTTATGAATTACATCTTTGTTTAGTTATTTATTTATTTATTTATATGTGAGTTGCTTTTTTGTTTGTTTATTCTTTTTTATTTTTTATTTAGTTATGAGTTACTTCTTTCTTTAGTTAGTTATTTATTCTTCTTTTCATATGTTTATTTATTTAGCTTTCATTTTATTTACTAGTATATTTATTTATTCAGTTACTTATGTACCGTATTTATTAATTTTTAATTAATTTATTCATTTACTTATGTACCGGTGTTTATTAATTTTAATTTATTTATTCATTTACTTATGTACCGGTGTTTATTAATTTTTTATTAATTTATTCATTTACTTATGTACCGGTGTTTATTAATTTTTAATTTATTTATTCATTTACTTATGTACCGGTGTTTATTAATTTTTAATTTATTTATTCATTTACTTATGTACTGGTGTTTATTAATTTTTAATTTATTTATTCATTTACTTATGTACCGGTGTTTATTAATTTTTAATTAATTTATTCATTTACTTATGTACCGGTGTTTATTAATTTTTAATTTATTTATTCATTTACTTATGTACCGGTGTTTATTAATTTTTAATTTATTTATTCATTTACTTATGTACCGGTGTTTATTAATTTTTAATTTATTTATTCATTTACTTATGTACCGGTGTTTATTAATTTTTAATTAATTTATTCATTTACTTATGTACCGGTGTTTATTAATTTTTAATTAATTTATTCATTTACTTATGTACCGGTGTTTATTAATTTTTAATTTATTTATTCATTTACTTATGTACCGGTGTTTATTAATTTTTAATTAATTTATTCATTTACTTATGTACCGGTGTTTATTAATTTTTAATTAATTTTCATTTACTTATGTACCGGTTTTTATTAATTTTTAATTAATTTATTCATTTACTTATGTACCGGTGTTTATTAATTTTTAATTTATTTATTCATTTACTTATGTACCGGTGTTTATTAATTTTTAATTTATTTATTCATTTACTTATGTACCGGTGTTTATTAATTTTTAATTTATTTATTCATTTACTTATGTACCGGTGTTTATTAATTTTTATTTTATTTATTCATTTACTTATGTACCGGTGTTTATTAATTTTTAATTTATTTATTCATTTACTTATGTACCGGTGTTTATTACTTTTTAATTTATTTATTCATTTACTTATGTACCGGTGTTTATTAATTTTTAATTTATTTATTCATTTACTTATGTACCGGTGTTTATTAATTTTTAATTTATTTATTCATTTACTTATGTACCGGTGTTTATTAATTTTTAATTTATTTATTCATTTACTTATGTACCGGAGTTTATTAATTTTTAATTTATTTATTCATTTACTTATGTACCGGTGTTTATTAATTTTTAATTTATTTATTCATTTACTTATGTACCGGTGTTTATTAATTTTTAATTTATTTATTCATTTATTTACTTACTAAGTCAGTCATTATTTTATTTATCTATTTAATAATTTTAATCTACTTATTTATTTATTCATTACTTAACATTAATTTTATATAGCCTACAGAAAGAAAGGAAAAGCCTTACATTAATTTACAAGAGATTATATAACGTGTTAAAGGAGGAGATTCAGCCAAATAATGTCTCGGACAAACAAATAATAATTTAATTGGAAGTCTGAGTTTTCCGAAAAATTAAAAACATGTAGCAACTCTGCAGAATGCCTTCTTAGGCGATTAATCTAAACCTGTACTTTTGTAACTCAGGCCTACTACTAAACATTACCTTAAATAATTACACTACCCTACGAAAAGTAACGCGTACTTTTAATGAATTTTATAGAATTCGCAATCAAAATTTTTGCATAAAATATCGTGCTTTTTTTTTCTTTTTTTTTTTTAAGTGACAACGTGTACTGTAAGTGTGAGATACAATGTATATTTCTATGTAACACCGGGATAATATAAATACTGCACCAAATAAAGTAGAATAACTGCTCGAATTGTACAAACGTTTAATTTTTCCAAGTAAATGTGATCATTTTATTTGCCGCACTGGGACGGTGTTAGCTATTTGATACACGAGTGCAGTTTTCTGAGAAGAGCGCTAGTAGTATGTTTCTATGGCAACCAAATGCCGTCATATACAGCGTTGAGTTAGTTCCAGAAACTTTCGTCGGCACAGATTCATCCAATGAGTATTAAGCAATTATTACAGCACTGTTTTACTTTTGTTTCTATAGCAACGAGGCAACGTGTGGTACTGTCAGCTTACGAGGCATATATGCAACATCGGTAAGTGCGAGAAAAGAGAATGATTATAAAAAATACACTGCAATGTTAAATTTACAGTTCTAATACAACTACAGAATTTTTTTGTGCATTATATCCTGTGTATACTGTGCATATGTATTAGAAGTTCCAATGCATTGCATTACTTATTGAAAAAAATAATAACCACATAAGTTTTCATTAATAATTGGAGTACGTACACATACATTATTATAATTTACTCCTTTCCCACATTTCAGATTTCAAAAACATTTTAATCACATTGACTCAGAAGTAGTAGGAGCTCTATTACCAAAAAGAACTGGGTTCCTTTAAATATCATGACTTTGGGACATATTTTAATTTTTTTTTTATAATTAAAAAATTTAACTTTACCTCCTATAATGAAATGTTTGCCAAAATAATTTTAATATTTCATTAAATCTGGTATGGTAATATTATTATACATCAGGTAAGATAGCCTGAAGATTTCTTAAGTTCAGTTCAAATAGTGCAGTTCCTCTACAAAGTTTAGGCCTACTAATAACTTAGAAAACGCAGATTTCAGAAACATAGTAATTAAAGTTAAATGTATAATATTGGTCATTATGGTGTCACAATTTCAATAAACATATTTAGTGAATAAAAATCTTCTCAGTATATATACTTACTTACTTACTTACAAATGGCTTTTAAGGAACCCGAAGGTTCATTGCCGCCCTCACATAAGTCCGCCATCGGTCCCTATCCTGTGCAAGATTAATCCAGTCTCTATCATCATACCCCACCTCCCTCAAATCCATTTTAATAATATCTTCCCATCTACGTCTCGGCCTCCCCAAAGGTATTTTTCCCTCCGGTCTCCCAACTAATACTCTATATGCATTTCTGGATTCGCCCATACCGTGCTACATGCCCTGCCCATCTCAAACGTCTGGATTTAATGTTCCTAATTATGTCAGGTGAAGAATAGAATGCGTGCAGTTCTGTGTTGTGTAACTTTCTCCATTCTCCTGTAACTTCATCCCTCTTAGCCCCAAATATTTTCCTAAGCACCTTATTCTCAAACACCCTTAACCTATGTTCCTCTCTCAGAGTGAGGGTCCAAGTTTCACAATCATATAGAACAACCGGTAATATAACTGTTTTATAAATTCTAACTTTCAGATTTTTGGACAGCAGACTAGATGATAAAAGCTTCTCAACCGAATAATAACAGGCATTTCCCATATTTATTCTGCGTTTAATTTCCTCCCGAGTGTCATTTATATTTGTTACTGTTCTCAGTATATATATATATATATATATATATATATATATATAATATACAGGGTGATTCATAAGGTGTTACCGCCACTTACCAAGCTTATTTTCGAAGACATTTTTAGAAAAAATGTCAAATAAATATGGTTCGTATTGTCAATATTTTCAGAGTTACACTAATTTGAATGTATACATTTATAAAATACATTTTTCTCTAGATTTTTAAGGGTAAAAGAATATTGCAAATAGAGAATGAACTATTCAAAAATCTCATTTCTTTAATTGGCTAATATTCTGAAGCTGCTAAAAATGTGTTGTTAATCCCTTAGTTGCTTTGTACAGATTTTTTTCAAGCTTTAAGTGAAATTACGTCATTCTTACGCACCTGTAACAATAATTGTTACAGATCACACCACTTCTAGCGACTCAATTCTTTACAGTTCAATTTTGAATCCTAATATACAGTCTTAAAGAGTTTACAAGAGTGGCGTACATTGTAACAATTGTGATAAATGCGTAAGAATAATGTAATTTTATAGTTAAAAATTGACTAAAAAAATCTGTACGAAGCATCTATGGAATTCATAACACATTTTAGCTTGAGAATACTAGCTAATTAAAGAAATGATATTTCTCAATAGTTTATTCTCTATTTGCAATATTCTTTTACCCTTATGTACTTTACAAACAACTTCAAATTAGTGTAACTTTAAAAATATTTGAGAACAGGACCCATGTTCATATGACATTTTTTGCTCAAAATGTCTTGGAAAATATGTTCCGAAAGTGGTGGTAAGTCCTCTTGAATCACCCTGTATACAAAATAATTATTCAGTAAAGAACGCTCTTTAGTATACGAAAAATAATAAATTGGAATTATTTACCCTGTTAACGACCAACACCATCAACACATCTTAAGGGTATATGTACGTGAACGACCACAAATATTATCAGAAAATGCAGGTTTTAAATTGCTAAACTTTTATAAGAAAATGAACTTACAATTGGACAAAAATTACAAGGTACCACAACAAGACTTATTAGAACTTAAATATCTGATAAAGGTATAAAAAAAGGTTACTAATAATATTTTTCAAACAAGTTTTTATCAGAGTATGAAAAAAAAAATTCTGCAGTCACATCTTTTATTATGGTCTCTCTGACATCTTTAATATTTTTCCTGCATGTAATAAACACTTATTTCTGAAAAGTAGACTACTCTCAGACATGTAGAGTTGTTTATTTTAATACAGTTAATTTTTTTGGTTGTCCTATATAAAATATATTAAAATTTACATAATGTTTTGAGACCTAATTTTTCTATTTTCAAAGAAATGGGAATTATTGTAATCTACGTTTTGCATAAATTCGTGTTAAATCAGTGTACAAAATTTCAGAATTATATCTCTAATGGTTGTGGAGTTATGAAATAAAATGTGTGAAAACTTTAAATTAAATTTTCCAAAATTTTGAAGTAAAAAGTGAATTCTTAAAAATATTATTAGTAACATTTTTTAAACTTTTATCAGATATTTAAGTTCTAATAAGTCTTTTTGTGGTACCTTGTAATTTTTGTCCAATTGTGAGTTCATTTCATTATGAAATTTTATAAATTTAGAGCCTACATTTTCCGATAATGGTCGTTCACATACATATACCCTTAAGAATTAATCTTTCTCAACTTGTTTTTAATCCGCGAATCTAGACCGCATAGAACAACCACATAAGAAGTAATTATATCAAGAATGATCAGAAATCTCCTGTTAATCCTACTTAGAAAAAAACTTTATTTAACTCGTTTTCATTGTTCTGTTAACAGTTGCGACATCATGTTCTTGTATCTGGGGTTCCTATTGTCTTCTATAGAGGCTGCTGTCCAGGTTTCGTCTCCGTGTGAATACCAGAGCTCTACTACAGCCAACTGTTCCAGTCTCTCTCTCAGAATGTTGCCCATAGAACTTCACGACGACACGATCATCTTGGATGCATCCGACAACAGCATCGTCATCATTCCTGATGAAGCTTTTGCTGGAAGATCACAACGCAAGCTGACGCATGTCGACCTTTCAAGGAACATTATCTCCATCGTCACTAAAGGTTCATTCCGCGGAGTTGAGAACTTGGAAGTACTAAACCTAAAACACAACAAGATCAAGTACCTGCATCCAGACACTTTCAAAAACCACCAGAAACTCAGTTTCCTTTATTTAAGTATAAACAGGATTTCATTCCTTGATGATGATTCATTTCTCAATCTTCCAACCCAAAATATTTCGTTGTATTTGGACTTCTGTATTATAAACAATTTCACTTCAGATACGTTTGGAAGTGCCCCAAATATGAAGTTATTGAACCTTGCCCACAACAGCCTAATATCTATCAACAACCACGTTTTCAAAAATTTAAATCACTTGACTTCTCTAGATTTGTCTAACAATCAAATTCAGAAATTTGGAAGTCTTGTGTTTGAAATGAACCATGGTCTGAAAAACCCTGAACTAGATCAAAATTCGGAAGTGCTCGAAAATGTCACATTACAAACCACAAGTCTTTTAGTTTTGGACATATCCAATAACCAGCTTGAATATCTTCCCGAAATCATTTTCAAGGGACTGACATCTCTCCAAAAGTTGTATATTAGTAGGAACAAGTTACGTGAACTAAATACTGACACATTCGCAACTCTAGAACATCTTAGAATTTTGCATATTGACTATAACAGACTTAGAAAGATTGATGATAAACTATTCTTGAATTTAAATAATCTTGTTGAACTGCTTTTAAACAACAATGAACTTGAATCTCTCCATAATGTGTTTTCCAACTTAAGACACCTGAAGGTATTAGATATATCTAATAATAGGATCAAAATACTTCATCAGAATGACTTTGGATTTTTGAAACAGCTGGTCAAGCTCAACTTGGGCGAAAATCTGTTAACGTCTATTCCTAGTTATGCGTTTGTTACGTTAACGAATCTCGAAGAATTAGCTTTATGTCATAATAAGATTCAGAGCCTAGGCCCAGCTGTCTTTGATACTACAACAAAACTGAGAATTTTAAACATTTGTTGTAATCATATAAAGTATTTGAGCGAAGATCAATTTAGGACGCTAACGTATCTAGAACAATTAGATCTCTCTGAAAATAGAATAAACCTTTTGAATAAAGACATGTTGGTAAATCTACAAAATCTTAAATCTCTAGTCATAGGAAAAAATGAGATGAAGCAAATCAATTTGGATATTTTCTCGGAATTACATAATTTGTTGACATTGCTTGTAAACGAAAATAAGATCCAAAGGATTTATTATTCTTCTTTGGACTATCTTAAGAATTTAGCACGTATAGATCTCTCAGGGAATCCTTTATCGTGTAACTGTTCACTGCATGGCATTTGGAAATTCTGTCAAGAAACAGGAATTTGTTCCAAAATCTCTTGTATTAGTGGCAAATCCAAAGAGCTTAAAATATGGGATGAAGTCATGAATAAAATGATATGTGATCCAGAAGAGATAACACTTCTTACAGAAGATGTTTCGCTTAGTGTTCAGGGAGCATCGCACGGCACAAACAATATGAGCATACACTTATTACATCCTGTACATGAGAATCAAAACGGTTCAGAGAATTCGTCTTTGAGAGCCGACAACGCTTCGGATGAAATGGAAATATCAGTAGCAGCGCTTTCTGCAATTATTTGCATTTCTGTTCTTGTAATTCTGGGAGTTCTGTCCGTTTTGTTTGTAAGATATATAAGAAACAAGAAAGCACAAATGAAAGAGCCCACAAAGGCTCCTGAATACATTGATGTTCTCCCCAATATTAATGAAGTACACTGCGACGAAATTCTTGTGAACAACACATATTACTCTCCGTCGCATTACGACAGTCTTAATTCCAACCCAGAGTCGCGTGCACGCGTCACTTCTGGAGGAAATATCGCAGAACAAAGAAAAATAAGGTCTAACGACACACCACCAGAACTGCCTAGTCGGATTTTTGAGAGAAATGCAAGAAACATACACACAATTGTTGGATTTAATGACAATAAACAAACAACGACGTGTAACACAATGCAACAGCCGGAAATAAAAGAAAACCCGTATACACCAGAATCGAGAATAAGAGAAAAGTGGCTGCACAATTTAAACGTGAATCAAAGACAACCCCAAAACACTTCGGAAGTAATCTATCACCATTACGAAGAAATAGAATGACTTTCTGACGCATATACAGGGCTCCTACAAACTAATTTTTTCGGTTTCTAACACATGTAATTTTCGTTCTGTGAATCTCAGGTGCATGAAAATAGTACCAATGGAAAGAGAAACTCAAAAGTTTAGTTCCTTACCTTAAAGATGTTCAGTGTGTCCTCCCTTGGTAATACGGCACACATCAAGCCTATAGTCAAGTTCCACGTAGGTACGCGGATTTTTCGATCCCCAGATTCTGAAGTTATGTCTGTTCACCTTACGAGAAAGATGAAAAGTAGCTTCGTCAGAAAATACCAAGGAACGAATAAATTCACCATCGTTTTCAATTAAAGTCTGCATAGCTATACAGAAATTTCTTCGTAGAACTTTGTCCTCTGGTTTCAGGGCTTGCAGCAACTGTAATCGGTACGGATGAAATCGCAACCGCTTGCGAAGAATCTTGTCTTCAAATCAGTGTACCATTTACGCATTGTAAGCAGACTGGGTGGATCTACACCAGATTTTGTTCGGTAATGCCGTTGCACATTAATAACCGACTGGTTCACATGAAAATCAAGCTTTTCTGTCCTCTATAACAGCCATTTCGCCTCAACAATGAACAAATTTGTTCATATAGGCTATTATAAGGCATTGTTACCAACTAGGAAAACGATGTTGCTGAAACTAAACTTTTTGAGTTTCTCTTTCATTGATGCTATTTTCATGTACCTCAGATTCATAGAACGTAAATTATATGCCTTCGAAACCAGAAAGTTTTTTGTAGGAGCTCTGTGCAATTGAGGCGTTCCATGGAATAACAATTTAAATGTACGTTACGTCGATTTTCCGTTTCCAGCAGATATTTAAGTTCTTAACAACATATTTCCCTCCTGACAAAACATTATTTCCCACAACACAACATCCTCTAGAAACAATTGAATGTCGTTGTGCACTAAACTGTTCCGCCAGATCTAAAATATATTATGCTCAGTATACTTAAATGCAACATTTTGTAGTTAAGTTTTTGTCCCTGAAAAGGACAATTTTGCTCGTGTTTGTCACTGGATGTCATCATCATTATATCATAAACAATCAAGACATTGTGTACCCACTAAAGAGCCTTAAGAATATCAGTGGTTTTGCTTTAACCTTCTACTTGGTTATTCGTATTCCGGAATTATATTTCGTGAGAGGTGTTCAAAGGGGTCTCTCAAACAGTAACATAATACTTTAGTGTCTTACTTCAATACAGAAACGAAATTATGAATAGCGATTTTGCTACGAATACCGCGTTAAAGGAGATAATATTTTTAAGTTCCTATCTGACTTATTCACTATAATGTGACGGTTCCACGTTCTTGGGGGGCAGAGTTCACAGACAGTTTGCACACACTCCTTGGACAACCTCCTGGGGGATGTCAATGCACCCTATCCACCCACTTAGATACGTGCCTGTTGCAAATGTTTTTATGCGATATTGTAGTCTGTAGCCTACATAAAACCAGTAGTTTCATTACACAAATAAAAAAGAACTATGTAATTACTGAAGATGAATCGGTGAAAAATTTCAACAGTTTTATGTAAGCAGAACTGACATTTTACATGATTTATTGGGTACCGATTCTGTCCAATGAATAGTATTATGGTTTTTAGCGATTGTGTTTTGTTAATTTTGTATCTTAATAATAAATTCGAACTATATTGTGTAATCTCCAAGCATAGCCTATTCAACTGCAATTACCTAAAATATTTTGTAGTATATTTTGTAATAATTTATATGCATATTTATTACCTAAATGTATTAATATTCATATAATAACAATAAAAAATGAATAATGCAATATTAGAAACTTTTTTCGAAATTTTCATGGGAAACAAAATAGTAATATGCGTTACAAGAGCGGTATGTTGAAGTTTTCATGTTCGAGGAAAAGTTTGAAAAAGCGAAACGTAGTTGAGCTTTTTTAATTTCCGAGAATTGAAAGAAAACATACCGCTCGTGTATCGTACATTATTTTGTGCGAAGATCGTTTATTACATACCTGAAAGAAGAATTTCTAAATAGTTGCAATGAAATCTCCATCTTGGTTTCTGTTCCATAACGGCAAATTTGCAAAACAAAAATATCTATCTTCAACATTGTTGCTTTAAAATGTTTTCTGTGTTTACTATACTCCAGCATACCGTGATATACGTCTGTCTTTTTTCCCCCAGTCTATGATGATTCTGGAATCTTTTTTTTTTTTCACGGCATCCTTAATGTTACTTGCATCACGAATGCAGTAACTTTAGTGGAGTTGTAGAGTTTACTTCATTTTTAAAATATTTAAAAACAATAATTAACAGTGCAATTTAGGTGCAAGTTTCCAATTTATAATTATTACTATATTGAACGTCTCTAAAAATAATATGTTAAAAGCCTAAAGCAGTAAAATCAATATGTCGCGCTTAAGCGGTAAGAAGAGGGAAATTGTTATGTGTGTTACGTTGGGAATACTGAATGTGGAATTTTAGACTTTCCGTGGATTGGGGTTTGTGCGGAAACCAAGCAAATACGCACGATCTCGCACAAAATAACTTGTGATACTTTTTTAGTAGGTTATTTTACGACGCTTTATCAACAGCTTAGGTTATTTAGCGTCTGAATGAGATGAAGGTGATAATGCCGGTGAAATGAGTCCGGGGTCCAACACCGAAAGTTACCCAGCATTTGCTCATATTGGGTTGAGGGAAAACCCCGGAAAAAACCTCAACCAGGTAACTTGCCCCGACCGGGAATCGAACCCGGGCCACCTAGTTTTTCACGGCCAGACGTCCTAGCCGTTACTCCACAGGTGTGGACAACTTGTGATACTCACAGCTGTTTGAGTATGTACTGTACTTCTAACTTTACAGATATGTTAAGAGGTATAAGGTAGCAATGCCTGTCAATTGTTTCTGTTTTGGTGTAAAACCCTTGGAATTTATTGCACAAATTAAAATAGCTTTGGAACTTCTTGGCATAAAAATTGTGAATATTATATGTTCAAACAAGTGTTTTAAGTATTTTGTGTTTTAATATTTTATAATTTTAATTGTAAAGTGTTCAAACAACTATTTTATCTATTGTATAATTTTAATAATATTTTACATTTAAATTATGAAAACTGTATGAAAATGGTTTAATTTTATGACATTATTCTAAAGAAAACCATGTTTGCATATATGTAAAATTAGTTTTACTTGTGTCCTTGTCACATATTTTATACATTTGGTTGTCTCAGTTTCATATAATTAGAGTATAAAAGTTACATGGCTGACATAATGAATTAAATATGACTCCTAAAAGTTTCAAAGTTGCACGCCCCGCCAGCGGCAAGGCATGAATTATGTAGAATACAACTCAGACAGGTGTTAAATTAAATGCTGAAGAAAAGTTTTCAAAACATATCGTGAAACTATTCCTGATAAATTCTCTTCTGGCTTCACATTTCACGGTGGGGTCATGACCTGAATCCTTATCTAGACAGTTTCTCGACTTAAAACTAAGCAAACACACGACCACTATTATCAGATATTAACAAACTTTATTTCATTTATCTTGCAAAATAGCCCTACGCAAATTCATGTAAGAAGTTTTTTATAGTCGACATAAAAATGTTGTTAACTATATATTATGCACATATACAGGATGGAAGTGCAATAAATCTGCACATTTTCAGAGGGAATGGCCATATTCGTGGAAAGTCTATAGTTTTCCTTGGGGACAGAGAAATGTGACAAGTTCTGAACAAGAAGTAGGCCTATATTAACAGCCAGGAGCTGGAGTGCAAAGATATGAAGAGTATAAAGATGGCGTACAGGTGGAGTTGTAGCATACACATTGAAATTCAACTCAAACGAGAACACTGAAGAAACTGGAAGTGAAGACGATCACAAATAGCTTGTGCTCATGCCACAAGAATTCTATGTATACTTTCACTATACTTACTGGCTTTTAAGGAACCCGGAGGTTCATTGCCGCCCTCACATAAGCCCACCATTGATCCCTATCCTGAGCAAGATTAATCCATTCTCTATCATCATATCCACCTCCCTCAAATTCATTTTAATATTATCTTCCCATATACGTCTCGGCCTTCTTAAAGGTCTTCTTCCCTCCGGCCTCCCAATTAATACTCTATATGCATTTCTGGATTCGCCCATACGTGCTACATGCCCTGCCAATCTCAAACATCTAGATATAATGTTCCTAATTATCAGGTGAAGAATACAATGCTTGCAGTTCTGTGTTGTGTAACTTTCTCCATTCTCCTGTAACTTCATCCCTCTTAGCCCCAAATATTTTCCTAAGCACTTATTCTCAAACACCCTTAACCTTTGTTCCTCTCTCAAAGTGAGAGTCCAAGTTTCACAACCATAAAGAACAATCGGTAATGTAACTGTTTTATAAATTCTAACTTTCAGATTTTTCGACAGCAGACTGGATGATAAAAGCTTCTCAACCGAATAATAACAGGGATTTCCTATATTTATTCTGTGTTTAATTTCCTCTCGAGTATCATTTATATTTGTTACTGTTGCTCCAAGATAGTTGAACTTCTCCACCTCTTCAAAAGATAAATTTCCAATTTTTATATTTACATTTCGTACAATATTCCCGTCACGAGACATAATCATATACTTTGTCTTTTCGGGATTTACTTCCAAACCTATCGCTTTACTTGCTTCCAGTAAAATTCCCGTGTTTTCCTAATATTTATTTATTTATTTATTTATTTATTTATTTCAAATATACAGAATAAAGAAATATAATTACAAAACAAACAGAGAAATACAAATAAAATAATACAAGCAATATAAAAAGAAGATACAGTAGTATTAACAAAATTTGAGACCGAATGAGCAGCGCTCGTGCTCCAAGATCGCAGTTCAGATATAATATTAAAATAAATAATAACAATAATATAAATATATAAGTAAAATAAAATTAAAATATAATTACAGCGGCAATGGAATTATATAATTAATATTAACACTAGAGAAGAATAATATCGTCTAATATATATTTCAAAATTATAGAATACAAATATAATATAGGTTGATTAATTCATACACATAGGCTATAAATTTATGTAATCAAATTGAAGATATTAACACGTTTCTAATTTTCTTGTTATATGTTAGTGGGTTACATGTTAGAAGTTCTGGGTGTAATTTAGTTAAAGCATTGTACAACCGAGGGCCAAAATTTATGCTATGCTTTAGACCAGCAGATGTGAGACATTTAGGTTCTACTAATGTTGAATTAATATTTCGTCTTGTGTCATAATTGTGTGTCTGTAATACAAACTTATTACGATTTTTATGATAAAATTTTAACAGCGTATATTTATAAATTTGTTCAATATTAAATACATTAAATTCAGAATAAATTAATTTAGTTGGATAATCGAAACGTTTCTTCAAACAAATTTTAATTATTCGTTTTTGTAGTAAATTTAATAGTTTGTGGATTTTCTCCTAATATATTCACGTCATCCGCATAGACAAGCAACTGATGTAACCCGTTCAATTCCAAACCCTCTCTGTTATCCTGGATTTTGCTAAAGGCATATTCCAGAGCAAAGTTAAAAAGTAAAGGTGATAGTGCATCTCCTTGTTTAGCCCACAGTGAACTGAAAACGCATCTGACAGATACTGACCTATACGAAATCAGCTGTACGTTTCACGGAGACACATTTTAATTAATCGAACTAGTTTCTTGGGAATACCAAATTCAATAAGAATATCATATAAAACTTCTCTCTTAACCGAGTCATATGCCTTTTTAAAATCTGTGAATAACTGATGCACTGTATGTATTCATACCACAAAAATAAAATGCAGTAAAAAAAAGTCTTATTTCATTCTGACCGAAGATATGAGTTACCGATTTTAGTGACCGAAATAATGGACCGAAAAATCGTGACCCAAATGTGCTGAGTGACCTAAGAATTCTGACTAATATCCAGTGACCGAAATATAACTTTGGGTGATAAAACGTGACTCAGATGTCCGAGACCAATTGCATCTTTGACCCATACATACACTGACCGAAAAACAGTCAGCTAAGTCACTGCGAATGAGTATGACGATGACGTCAACAATGATGATGACATAATCAGTGATAGTAATGATAAATCAAACAGAATGAATTTCAATGTTAGACTTATCTTTTCCACAGGCGCACCTACGGAGCTTGCGTATAATTAAATTCCGTGGTTCTGTGTTCGACTAACGACGTTTAATGAAAACAATTTCATTTACTAGTTCGTAAAATTAAATTTTCGGGTAATACAATTGTCCCAAGGAAATGTTTGTTTGCACAGGAGGAAATCTAAATTCGTATGCGAACTGAATTCATATAAATTGGTCGATTTCTCATTACATATATAGAGTTATACAGGAACATCATTTCATTTTTACTAACATTTTTAATATTAACTTTCCTATACCTCTGGATCAACGCCGTTTGCTACCCCCTTCCACGACTGGAGTTCGATGATACTGGCGTAATATTATACAAACAAATCACTTTACTAGGTATAGGAGGGAAGAAAAGTAGTTCATCTATTTACGTAAACTAGGAAATATCGCGATTTTGAGTTTGATCATTTTCATTAGGTTTTTGTTTAATCAAAATACAGTACTGTATTAACAATGAGTGTTTTTACTCACCAAGTGAGCTGTCCATGTGGACGTATTCATTATGCAGTGTATATTATACTGTCTACAGCACATTAGCGTACAATAGGTATAGAGAATGAAGTTAAACTGAAAAATAATAATAATATGGATATTTAAACACATTTTTTTTAAATGATGGACGTTTATTTCGATACAGTCTTCAGTTCTTTTGTGCATACTATCGCACTATAGACTATTGTACCTACTTTCAAGTACCCGTTTCGTCCTTCGTACTAGTAACTCATGTTGAAATAATTCTGTACCTACTTTCTAAAAGAGTACCTTACGTACTGTAAATTCAATCTTCACTTCTGCCCGATCCGAAAAGATAAAATCACTCAGACATACTATCTATTGTCCGTCGTAGGGTCGTAGAAAGGGGGGAAATCACGTGACATTTCATTACATAACGAGGCCCTTTCATTTAAATTACTTTAAATAGTTGTATAATATTACGCAGACGTCCAATTCCTAACAGAAATTAATGTTTTCAGAAAAGAGCTAAGACAGCCCAGCCGCTAGCTGGCGAATAAAAGCTGGTGGGGGAAACCGGGATGCGACGTAGGTAAATGGACGACAGTACCTGTGCGAAAATGATTCAGTATTGAAAGCTCTTTCGTCACTGGAAAACGCGAACATATTTTTGGAACTTACTGTTTACTGTGACCGTAAGGCTACTATGACTGTATATGCGGTCTTGGATCTGTGTGGAGGAAGGTTTACCTTCATTAGTAGAAGGGGTGGGAGTGAAGTACATTCAAAAACTCAGGTGCAATGGAAATTGAAGTAAAAATAAAATGATGTCCCTATACAAAAGTCAAGAAAGCTTTAAAAATCCTCTACGTCAAGAAGTTAGTTTATGGCAGGCATGTCAGAAATCAGACACTGAAAGCATAGTGTATGTGCGCGGAACGCCGTTCTGTGCAGATTGCGTCATTCACGTATTGCTCTTACCAGTTCTTAGCGGGAGGGATGTACAAGAATCTATTCTGCACTTCTAGTGTTCAATTAAATTAACGTTTGGACATTATAAACATACTTAGCAGAAGGAAAAAAACACAATTATTGTCAGTGTCTATATTTGACAATAATTGTAACACAAGAAATAATAGACTTACTCAGTTACAATTCATAAAGCAGTCGTTAGTAAAGAATCATTCATTTACACGATTGTATACAGTATTTGAAGAAAATATAAATATTGCAGTAATTTCGAAACAAAAAACGAACACAGTATTTCATTTTACATAGTAGATACTGATTATTTCAAAGTAATACTCTTTCATTGTTCCTCAAGCATTATTGGGACCATTGGTGCACAAATACTAAGAAAGAAAATATTTTACTCCCAATTACATGCAATAGGACATTGTGAGGCTTTTACACTGGAATTATTTCCTTGCTGTATATTAATATAAATTCACATTATTATTAATAAATTGGATAAATTAAGCTTGAATTTAAATTTATATATAGTTTTTTTTTTTGGAAAACGTTTAGAGCAAGTATCAGCAAGTTGGGAACGTTACTGAATTGAGTTAAAAGAGTACTTCACAAGCTGTGAAGCGAGGACATTTTCTTTATGTCAGGTTACAGATTTATTAACGTTTTATTACTTTTTGGTTCAAAAAGTTCCCGAATTTTACTACCATTTTTTACGTATTAATATATAACAAGTGATATTATACATTTGTTTTGTTGGTAATTCATGATGTCATTTCCTTAAAGTTTGTTGATAATGGCGATTGTTGGTTTTGAGTTGTAGGCAATTGTTTATCATAGTGTTTTGTTTGTTCGTCGCTTTTTGTGATTATGTCCACAGAGCAACGTACAAACATCAAGTTCTGTGTTTTGTTACACAAAACTCCTGCAGAGACATTAAGATTGTTGGAAGAAGCATATGGCGAAGCAGCAATGAAAAAACTCAAGTGTATGCTGGCATAAAATTCTTTTGGCCGCGATATAACGCAGCGGCCGACCAACAACTACAACAAATGAAGCTATCGCTCAGTGCTGTGCGTAATGTTGTGAGGGACGACCGACGTAAAACCATAAAAGAGATAGCAGCAGAGGTCGGAATATCAGTCGGAAGTGTACACAATGTTTTTCACAAGCATCTCAACATGCATTACGTGTCTCAGAAGTTAGTTCGAAAATGTCGGCAGAACAGAAAGAAACAAGAATGACTCTTGCTGGGGACATGATCAGTAAAATGATGAAGATGGTGATTTCTTAAACAAATTATTGCTGGTAATGAAACTTGGTGCTACTTGTACGACTCAGTCCCTAAACGACAGTCATCTGAGTGGAAATCGAAAACATCTCCTCGGATGCAAAATTTCCTAGGGACACTTCCAAAGGCAAAGTTATGTTGGAAGTTTTCTTCTGACTTCTCAGGGTCTCATCTACCATGAGTTCATTCCAAAAGGTCGTACTGTAACGAAATAATTGTACATAAAATCCTCCGTCGCCTCCGGGACGCAGTGAGAAGGAAACGTCCAGAAAAGTGGGTAGAAAACAACTGGTTTCTTATGCGTGACAATACACCTGCTCATCGCGCAATTATTGTAAAGAATTTTCTTGCCAGGTACAACATAACTGCTTTGGATTATCCACCATACTCTCCTGATCTCTCACCACCTGATTACTTTCTGTTTCCCCGTCTGGAAAGTCATCTGAAAGGACGGAGATTCAATGCTGAAGAGGTTATCGCAAACGCGACGAGAGCACTAAGACGGGTTTCACAAAATGGCTTTTTTCTGGCCTGCTTCCAGGAACTCTACACGCGTTGGCAAAATGTGTTGTTGCGGAAGGCAACTATTTTGAAGGGAATGCTGTAGAATAGTGTTTAAGGTACGTTGTTTCTATGATACTAGCAAATTCCGGGAACTTTTTGAACCTAGTAGTATATTAAATAATATAGTAACGTGAGGTGGAAAATTCGCCATTATGTATTATTTTCCAGAAAATTTTTCTGCCTTACAAATAGTTGCTTTCTTCCTTCCCTTACAACCTCAAGACCCTCACATGTATTCCTCACTCAGTATTCTCATCACTTATCAGCTTATCAAATAAAAGTTGTAAGTCGTCTAACCATTCATGGCTGTGTTAGTACAGACTCCAAAACAACATCATTGTTATGTTTGTCTTGCCGTGAGAGTACTAAAAAAGAAATAAGAGCTGGCGAATATCATATTTTGAGAACTTCACTAATCTGATTTAAATTCTCACATCACTATTAGGTCCACATGATATGATGAAAGCCTTTCATTTTAAAATAATTACTATTGGCTGAGGAAAACATCATAACAGTTACGTTACATGATCCGTGATTTCTCTTCGTGGTTATATCTGTGGACTCCTCACTTTATTTTCCATAACGCATTCACAATCACAGCTCAGTGAGCACCCGTACTGATCTGTGTTACTGAAACAAAAGCTGATCTGCTACTGCAGGTAATGTACAGCCCTGTCGCGTTCCCCTCCAAGCCGATTCACTCCCTCCAGGTAGGGGAATAGGAACTGCACATTGCACAGAGACAAGTGCACAATGTGCGCGACTGCACAATGTGCAGGGTTTTGACAGGCCTGGTTTAAGGCTATGGATATGTGGAATTTCTAACTTCTACATTTTACAACAATTAATCTGAAACAAATGAGGAAATATGAATAATTTCAAGGGAAAAATTGTTCCGGGGCAGGGTATCGATCCCGGGACCTCTGGTTGAACGTACCAGTGCTCTCCCAACTGAAAAGACTGAAAAATTTCTTTCCTTCTAAACTGAAACAGATCTTGATACAGACCCTGGTGATGCCTTACTTTGACTATTGCGACGTTTTGTATAGTGATCTTAGTGTTGAATTGTCATTGAGGCTTCAGCGTGTTCATAATGCTTGTGTTCGTTTCATTTTTAACAGCCGTCGCTATGATCATGTCTCCGAGTATTTTTTTTTTAAATTATCTTGGCTTCGTTTACGGGAGAGACGTTCAGTTCATTCACTCTGTTTGCTGTATCAGATTTTAAATAATTCCACACCTATTTACCTAGTTCCTCGCTTCACACTTTCAGCATCCCACCACAACCGTGATACACGTTCACAGCATAACCATGTTCTATCAATTCCATTCCATCAAACATCTCTCTACTCTGCTTCCTTCACAATACACACAGCTCGTTCCTGGAATTCCTTGTCACAGGAAATCAGGAGCAGTCGGAGTCTAAAATCTTTTAAGCACACTCTACTTAGAAATGTCTTTAATGAACAGAACTAGACTCTTGCGGAAGTTTCTAAATACCGGTAGTCTTAAATGACCAAGTTGTTATTTTTTTTCTCCTCTCTCTTCTTCTTTTTTTTCTCTTTTCTTTTTTTATTATCTTCATATATTACTTAATCATTTGTGTTTGTATGCCATTTAGTAGGACTTTGCTAATCAACATTTATGTCCTGTCACCCATATGTATTCTCTAATTACTATATTAACTGAATAATATATCTCAAGTAAATTAATCGTCCAATTTGTCACGGGCATTTTAGGTCTTATAAATTGTGTGTGTGTATTCCCCTTATGTTATGTAACTGATTTTGATTATGTGTAATTTTCTACTTTATTTTATATATTATGTAACTGATCTTGACCATTTGTAATTTTATATCATGTAACTGATCTTGTCTATTGTAATTTCCTACTATATTTTATGTAATTTCTAAAGTATTTTCTTTTGTGTTGTTTTTTAATCAAATTTGTATCTCATGTATATTATTGAAACCTGGTTGAGTGGAAGAGAAGGCCTCATGGCCTTAACTCTGCCAGGCAAAATAAACCTACTACTACTACTACTACTACTACTACTACTACTACTACTACTACTACTACTACTACTACTACTACTACCCGGGAACTCCACCCGACACCGTCTCAACTTTTCCCTTTTATATCCACACAACTCGCGTGGGCTGGCGAAACGCCAGAAACCCACATCCAGAGGTCCCGGGATCGATACCCGGCCCCGGAATAATTTTTCCCTTGAAATTATTCAAATCTGCTTTACAGGGAGCCTTACCTGAAAGACTAGATTTGCAAAATGAGGAAATCGTTTTTGTATGAGTGGAATCTTCTCCTTTAATGACTGGATTGTGTTCTCATTCATTGGATCCATTCATTCCATCAAGTTAAATATGTACTTAGTTGTGTAGTTCGTTTTTTTTAACTACAGTTTACAGAATGAGGCAACAACAGGCGCTTGTAGCAGAGTTGGGAAGTGGACTTCATCTCGTGAGATAGCCTCCCTGTCCCTGAAGGGCGTTGTCCCTGGTTGCTCGCAAACCATGCAACAGTCTAGCCTGTGGGCACGCTTGGTTCCAATGCATAGCATTAGCGTGATAGCAGATCACAGACACGGCGAATTAAAGATTCTGTAATTATGGATTAATGCAGTGCCCTACGTAGTGACGGAGTCTGACATTCGTACGAGAGAAAAGGTACATCATTGTGCCTGAGTTATGATGACAATACGTTGACTTGGTGCCTAGTTCTTGAGTTTTTCATTATCTATACCAGCGATGCCCAACCTTAACCGCAAGAGGAGTCGGCGGATTTACCTCCACCCTCTCTTTATGAAGCTACTACGCATTCATGTACTCATGACGTCACAAACTTCTCGTATTACAGTGGCGGCTTCAGTTAATTTCAATGTCATTATTTTGTGATGGAAAGAAAATCAAATAAGCATCTTGAACTCCTTTTCTGTTAGTGGCTTTGTTGGCACTGTTTACTTCCAACCAGTTCGTCAATGTTAAAAGTCTTAAAAGTTGGACCAAGTGTTCGTGCCCTACTCTATTACGAGATTGGCTTTTTATTTGATTCATTCTCGAGAACATCTGCTCGCAGATATATGTAGAACCAAAGATTGTCATTAAATTCGCAGCAAACATTCGCAATCTGGGAAATGTTTCCTGGGTAAAGATTTAAACAAATCCCAACCTTCTTTCTGAGAACATTTCGTGGCTGTAGAATTCTGCAAAGCAACTAGTTCCATTTGCAGATCATGCGGAGCATCTTTGCAAGCAAAATTGAACGGGTTGTTAAAAAGACTAATTTTCGCCTCTATTGTTTTCAAGTCTCGAAATTTGGACTCGAAAGTGTCATATAGTTCCTTTATAATTGTTACATATTTTTCTAACAGAGTGACATTTATTGTAAAAATTGATTCCAAGGAATGAAAATGATATAAGTCGCCAGTTTCCAGTTGACTTTGCCATAGTGTTAATTTTGTCATAAATGTATTCACTGCGTCAGATAAACTAATTACGTTTTTATCTTTCCCTGCAAACTCATATTTAGGATATCAGGGTGATGAAATAGATCGGTCGAAAAAGCCAGGTCACACAGCCATTCTTCTTGAGTTAGTTCTGGAACTTCATGGCCCTACAAATAATAAATATTATAAATTGTAACAAACCAGTTATATTTTAGGGGTACGTTATAATGGATACTAAATATGAGTATTTTACATTTTTATGCTTACTTGTTTTTTCATGAAGTTATTTTCGAAGTGCCGTTTAATATTATATCGTGAAACCCACGATAAATGAGTTTTGCAAATAAGACACTTGACCGTCGTTTCCTCTGCAACACAAAAATATTCTTCCTCCCACTCTTTCTGGAAAATGGTATGTTTGGTTGCCTTGGAACCTGCCATTACAGTCAGCCGCCCCTGAGTGAATAAAAGTAGGGGAAGTGGTTCATCCACGGTCATGCCTCCAAACGAAGGAGGTGGGGTAAAGCCACGCTGTGACGTCATTAGCTCTTATGAGAAGGGGTTGGGCAACGCTGATCTATACAGAGTGGAAGTAATATAACTGCAGATTTTAACAGCTTATAGGCTGGTTCACAATAAACCGGGAGCGAGAACGAGTAGAATACGGAAAGCCAAGGACGTGAACGACTGTGTATATTGATATTTATTTATCCATCCATCCATCCATCCATCCATCCATCCATCCATCCACCCATCCATCCATCCATCCATCCATCCATCCATCCATCCATCCATCCATCCATCCATTCATTTATTTATTTAGGATTAGAAACAATTAGAGCCAAAATCGTGTTCAATGGAAGAATAATAGAACAAATTAATACCTTTAATTATCTGGGCTGCAATATCTCATATGCAAGAAAAGAAGATTTTGTGCGAGATCGTGCGTATTTGCTTGTTTTCCGCACAGAACCAATACGCGGTAAGTGTGAAATACCACATTCAGTATTCCCAACGTAACACACATAACAATTTCCCTCTTCTTACCGCTTAAGCGCGACATTCATTTTACTGCTTTAATAATTTATTTATTTAATCTGGCAGAGCTAAGGCCAGTAGGCCTTCTCTTCCGCCCAGCCAGACTCTAATTCTAATTAAGGCTTTTAACATATTATTTTTAGAGACGTTTAACATAGTAATAATTATAAATTGGAAACTTGCCACTGCAATTTCACCTAAATTGCAATGTTAATTATTGTTTTTAAATATTTGCAAGAATTAAGTAAAGTCTATTACTCCATGAAACTTATTGCATTCCTGATACAAGTAACATTAAGGAAGCCGTGAAAAAATCAACAAGATTCCAGATGCGGATGTTATTACTGCAATATGTTATATAAATAATATTGTTAAAATATTAAAATGAAAAATAAATCATTACATAACCTTACCGTTTGTAGACTGGGGGGGGGGGAAAAAAAAAGACAGACGTATATCACGGCCTGCAGGAGTATAGTAAATACAGAAAACATTTTATAGCAACAATGTTGAAGAAAGATATTTTGGCCTTCCGAAGTTGCCGTCATTAAACAGAAACCAAGATGGAGATTTCATTGCAACTAATTAGAAATTCGTCTTTCAGGTATGTAATAAACGATCTTCGCACAAAATAATGTACGATACACGAGCGGTATGCTTGTTTTCATGTTCTCGAAATTAAAAAGCTCAACTACGTTTCGCTTTTTCAATCTTCTCTCGAACATGAAAACGTCAACATACCGCTCTTGTAACGTATATTACTATTACAAATAAAATAAACAAAATTTAATTATTTCTGTGGGGTAATAAAAAGAACTTTAAAATACACTAGCAAAGAAACAAGATTAAAATTTTATAAAGTTATGGTAGTCCCTATGTTGCTGTAGGGCTCTGAATTCTGGACTCTTACTAAATCCGAAGAAAAAAGAATCGAGGTGATAGAAATGAGATTTTTGAGGAGTATAGCAGGCTATATTCTCTTAGACAAGAAACGCAATGAAGACATCAGACTAGAACTGAATATATTCAATTTAATTGAAAAACTCATAGAATACATGAATAAATAGAAGCAACACGTTGAAAGAATGACTGAAGACCGTATTCCTAAATTAATATTCGACTACAGACCAACTGGTAAACGAAACATAGGTAGACCCGGAAAAGATGGCTTCAACAATTTTAAAATTTATATATTTCATGAGACCGGAACGAGCCAAACAAGGCTTAAACCATGTGGATGATGATGATGATGATGAGTTATTTATTTATTTATCTATTTATTTAAGCTAGTAGAGATAAGGCCATCCCTTCTTTTCCCCTATACCAAGGGATTACAACTACAATATTAAGGGCCATATTCATAGACATTTTTAGAGCGGGCTTTCGGTGGATGAACAGCGTTTTTCGTATTCATAAACTAGTGTTAGTGACAGGATGTGATTTGAATTCTGTACTAGTAACCAGTGGATAGCCGGGGCTAGCTTAGTACGCTCGTAGCGTGTGCTGCGAAATGTCTATGAATACCACCCTTCGAATATAATTACAATTAATATTAAATTTACAAATACAATAAAAATCAAAGTACTAAAAATTAACTGATTAACCTTCTGAGGACTGGATACATTTTGCTAATATGTTTTCGGGATATCAGCCGAGTTAAGATTTTGGAATGCTCCAAACTTTCGACTGCTATCTCTGCAGCCATCTTCAGGAAGATGGCTGCAGAGATAGCAGTCGAAAAGCTTGAGCATTCCAAAATCTTAACTCGGCTGATATCCCGCGAAAAACATATTAGCGAACCAACGCCGAGAAAGCCTTAAATCATGGATACATTTTGTTACATAGACGACAGCGTGGGGTGTTTCTTCACCCCAACTGATAATTTGAGATAATAAGTATATCTGTTCCTTTTTTTAATAAAAGCTAGACAGTTTATTGTAAAAGTTAAGAAGAGAGAAGCATTTCTCTTATTAATTAAGTACAAATTAAACCTACTCTACGCGGTAAGAAAATGCTTAATAAGCTTGCTTTTGAACGCTACTAAATTCCGACAGTCTCTGATGTCACTGGGTAGGGTATTCCACAAGCGCGAGAGCGAGATTGTGTATGATGATGAATACGATGATGTCTTATGTGTTGGTATGGCTAGTATGCGGCTATTTTGCGAGCGTGTGAAGAGATTATGATATGATGACAGGTAACTGAAACGGGAGGCAAGGTAGGTAGGTGTAGAGGTGTGAAGGACTTGGAAAAGGAGAACAAGAGAATGAAAATTTCTACGTTCGTTAAGCCGTAGCCAGTTTAGAGTTTCGAAGGATAGGGTAATGTGGTCAGCGTACACATACAATTGATATGTGTATCAATCAACAATATGTAATGTCGATATTAGGGCCTACGTATTCTGATGTTATTTGTGTATAACTGACCAATAGCGTTCTCTCATGAGTACAAGGCAGCTAACATAAACACAGGTTAACCAATTTCAAAATCTGATACGGAATATTTAGGATATTAAATTCACGTGATAATCTGGCCACGTATACAGGTAGCATTATATTGAAAGTGATTCTACTGAATTTCTGGGCTAGCTACAAACAATGCATGAAGAAGAAATTGTCACGGCCCCCTTACTACAAAATATACGACTAAATAGTTTTATATGAACACAAAGAATCTAGTAGGCTAAGATCGGAACAGAAAACGTTGGCTAACTTTCACGTTCCCGTTCCCGGGCTCCGGCAAGCTTATTAATGCTCCCGGTTTATTGTGGACCAGGCCTATTTCTTGGACAGAGTAGACCTACATGAAAAATTTCTAGTTATATTAGTAGCAAATTAATATTTTTCTCAGAAATAAATAATATTTTACCCTGTTAAAACTTTTCCACTCGATAAGTACTATCCGTACGATTCCGATTTTTATTCTTATCACTAGCCGTACCCGTGCGCTCCGCTGCACCCGTAAGAAATAAATATAAAGTAATTACATAATTAAAATAGGACATTTGATCCAGGGAACATTCGTGTTTGATAGAAGGATAAATCGTTTAATATGTTACTTAATTTAAATTGCATCTAAATAATTAAAATGCGATCTTTTGGTCCAGAGACACTCATTTGGTGCAATGACAATTCCTTTAACATGTTTCTAATTTTTATTACATGCAACCATAGCTTAATGAACACTGACATCATTTAGATTTAATGTGTATATTTTATTTTACTTGTTATAGGTTTCCATTGAATTATGGTAATAACTTAATTTTAACCCTTGTTTTCTACGTATTCAGTAAATGGCGTTTGGCCCACTATGGTTCTGAACCCTTCAAATAACTTAAATTATATTATATAATATTACATTACATATATTATATTATATTATATTATATTATATTATATTATATTATATTATATTATATTATGTTATATTATATTATATTATATTATATTATATTATATTATATTATATCAGAAGTTACTGTAATAACATTATACTACACTTTCCAATGGTGAAATAATAATTAATTATACAAATCGGTTAATTTAGCTTCGATATTATTTCATACAAACACAGAAACATTCTCTGTAGGCTATCTTTCATAGCTTTCAATTGTTGCTGTCCAAGGCCCCTTATAGACGAAGTCTGCCTTAGATGGCAGTTATTTTAATTTTAAAACTCATTTATCCCATTAAATATCAGTCCTATCAAAATTTTTGAGGGAATAAAACTTATCGCAAATTATTTTTAAAGAAACGTTTGTTATGTAATATTTTTCATAAAAATCAATAATAAGCGAGATATTTCGATTTATTTAATTCAGGCTCCCTTATAACCCCCCTTTTAAATAATGTATTTTGAATGCCATATAGCCTAAAATCTAAGGTACAACGAACATAATTTATATTCCAATTTTCATCGAAATCCGTTGAGCCATTATCGCGTGAAAGGTAACAAACATACAGACAGACAGACTGACAGACAGACATACAAACAAAAATTTCAAAAAAGCGATTTTCGGTTTCAGGGTGGTTAATTATATATGTTAGGACCAATTATTTTTGGAAAATTGAAAATTACCAGAAAAATTTCGGCTACAGATTTATTATTAGTGTAGATTAGAGAAATCGATAAGGAATGATTTATCCCTTTGCAGTTTTTAATAAAATGGACAGTTTTCTTGCAAATTAAATAAAGAGATTAAAACGTATCGTTATTTCCTCCAATTAGGAATTCTGACAACCATATTGCAGTGACTAAGAGACGGAACCAGGTGGCTCGGGTTCGATTTCAGGTCGGGGCAAGTTACCTGGCTGAGGTGTTTTCCGAGGTTTTCCCTCAACCCTATATGAGCAAATGCTGGGTAACTTTCGGTGCTGGATCCCGGACTCATTTCACCGGCATTATCACCTTCACCTCATTCAGACGCTAAATAACCTAAGATGTTGATAAAGCGTCGTAAAATAACCTATTAAATAATTATTATAAGTATTATGTCTGATTGAGGTTCTGACTGATATGTACCTACATCTACTGTATTATCAGGCAGTACATCTCGCTTGACGATATGTGTCAGAGGAAGAACAATTGTTTGTGTGCATCTGATATGTAGCTAGTTGGCGGTGTATGCAATTGCGGGGAAGAGAAACTGGCCATCCTACCCCATTATCTCCTGGCCCAGTTGTTTCATGAGGGATGCCTTATTGGTGTTAGTTATGAGGTTCAGACCTGTCTTCGGACAATTGACTAAACAAAAATTATAATAAAAACCACACATTGTGATTCGAGACTACTGAGATTGTCTTACCACATACAACTGCAATAAAGAAAGAATGCGAAACACGGCTGAAAATCAAGTCAGTTTATACTCAAACTAGTGGCTTGTGCATCAAATACTGCTGCAAATTGAGTTAGTTAGACGTTCAAATAAAAATTTTTCAGATTTATTTTCAATGAAGAATACTTGTCTTTTTGATAGTTATTTACTTCCATGATAATGAAACATACTCCCTCTGAATGGATTTTTTTTAGGCCAAATACTTTTTCTTGAACCTATCCAACTTCAGTTTTTGAGTTTCAACGCGAAAACGCAAGCATCAATGTCAGGACAATAGCAGTAGCTATATCAGATCATTGTGGATTGTAGGCGAAAGTTAAAAAAATGTTAGGTTTGCTAAGCTTTCGAACAATAGCATTTTCGTATGGCTGCTGCATGTAGAACTTGAAATGTAGAGCGTAAAATCATTTTATCCTACTAAGAGATCTTGCTGAAATGATCTGGAGACTACAAAATTTTCTAGGCCTCTTATTGTATCAGTAAGTAATACCTTTTGATCTTTCCTTAGGAACTGTAATTTTTGCACTCTCTCGAGCCAACACTGAAGACAATGACACATATCAATATCTACACTACACCGCCATTAAGTACGTGAAAAAGACCCAACCCCACTGGGTTAATAAGTATAAAAATATTTGATTTTTAATAACAATATTATTATCTTACTTAAGTTTTGTAGTTATATATAGCAGCCACTCAGTAAATTATAGAAATGAAGATCTAAATTAAGATATTCTCTACATTTACTTACATAACCTCAAAAGTTTCACTTTCACGTCATGAATATAGCATCAGTATTATGTACAATTAATGAAAAATAGATGCATCATGATATTAACTACAATAATATTTAATTTCTAATGGTAATAATGCCATCAATCCACCTCAAGTTTCGTAGATTTGAATATCCAATACACAGCTGTACTCAGAAAATTATACACTGCAGAATCAGTTTTTAATAACAAATTGAATTGAGCTCTAAATATGTCGGCAATCCTGCAGGTCGTGGCCTTCGTGTAATAGCCTATTGTTTATTGTAGTGTGTGTTTTCTTCTGAAATTCAATCAAGTCGGTCGTGATTGAATAAACTTAGTTCTCAAAACTGACAACAGATGGATTTTGGAAAATAGGAAAATTATGTAGGAAAATTGACATTTCAGTGAAAACTACTACTTTTCCGAAAAACTTTGGATGCCAGGCATGAAAATGAGGGGTCTCTCATTAAAATCCGTTCAGCCGTTTTCCCGTAATTTCCATTACCAGTTCAAATTATATATATATAGATTAGTACCAGAAGACACTATAGGTCTTAAAAGGATACGAGTGAAGGTATATCAATGTTGCTATGGCTACAACAGCTTCCTGCCTTGAAGACGAATGGAACAGAGATACAACGTATATTCAATATACAGGCTAACGTAACATCAATTATTTATACTCTGGGAAATCTAACAAGAGGGTTCACTTAACATTTATTCTATCATTACTGCAACGACTGGCTTGAATTGTGTACAGAGAAGAACGACAATCTTATGCACTCTTCACAAGACAAGCATAATGAATGCTTGGCTAGTACCAGAATATTTGCAACTGTAAACCAAAGAATGAAGTCAATTTTTTGCAATATTATTTTTCGAGCTTGAAGTAGTATAAAAATTCTGAATAATAATAATAATAATAATAATAATAATAATAATAATAATAATAATAATAATAATAATAATAACTAGACTTCGTGGAATTGCCACGAGAATCGTAAGGTTTACTGCGCACGCGGTATAGATTGTATGAGAAGGGGCGTGCAACGGATGGAGTATGTCTCTGATGTAAACACTGAGCAGAATACTGCGGTTACAATAAAACCTGTATCCTGCATTAAAGAAATATAATGAATGATCATTGAAGTAGGAAATGTCTAAACATGTAAATACACAATTATTTTATAGTGAGATATATTAACTCTTAAAATTTAATGTAAGATACTCACATCATCCTTGAATATGTGCATTACAGTAAAGAGTTACGTACATTTTGAGCGACTGCAAAGTGAACCTCCTCCGATGGTCACTTAAACAGTTTTTATATTGGGAAAATGTACGTTCGACATCACACGATGTAATAGGTGCATATTTGAAGAATGGGAGATCACTACTTTTTAGTACACCAACTTCAGACGTCTTGTCGTGACCTGATAGTACATAATTTATAATACGAAGTTGTGAATAGGCAGAATTTTTAGCAATAATATTTCTCAACTTACATTCAACTTTTTCTGAAATAAGTGAATTGTTATTTTGCATAACGGTTTGTGATACTTTATCCACTATATTAAGGGCTTCTGAGAGTTGTAGTTTAGACGATTCTAATAGGGTGATGCTTTTGGACACAATTTTAAAATCAGAATCAATGAACAGAATATTTTCCAATAGCTGTTCAGAAGGCAACGATTTTACAGCTGCAACAGCGGAACTGTCTGTGCTATCCAATGCATCAATTACCTCCATTATTTTGCCGTAATGTTCTGCATAATAATTAACAGCGTCCAACCACGTTCCCCAACGGCTCAAGACTGGCTGCGGGGGTAAGGGTTTTCCAGAGGCAATTATTTGGAACAGCAACACTGTCATTGTAGCATGCTTGATTGACTGCACTGAACAAATGTTAAACTTTGACTATTCCAACCACAGTACTGCAAAAACAAGTGCTTACATAGATATACATTAGTTGTAGCTGCTCTATCTATTTGGACCGGTCACAACTCTTAACATGAACTGCTTATACTACGAGACCGGGCGGTCGCTCACCTCCTCTATACTACCGTACATCGGCAACCTGATTGCATGCTGCGTGTGGCAATTCAACGAAGTCTACTAATAACTTACAAATGGTTTTTTAAGAAACCGAAGGTTCAATGCAGCCCTCATATAAGCCCGCCATTGGTCCCTATCCTGAGCAAAGTTAATCTAACCCCTAGCATCATATCATACCTCCCTCAAATCCATTTTAATACAATCCTCCCATCTACGTCTCGACCTCCCCAAAGGTATTTTTCCCTTAGGTCTCCGAACTAACACTCTACAAATGCATTTCTGGATTCCCCCATACGTGCTACATGCCCTGCCCATTTCAAACGTCTGGATTTAATGTTACTAATTATGTTAGCTGAAGAATGCAATGCGTTCAATTCTGCGTTATAAACTTTCTCCATTCTCCTGTAACTTCATCCCTCTTAGCCCCAAATATTTTCCTAAGCACCTTATTCTCGAGAACCTATAGCCTCTGTTCCCGTCTCAAAGTGGCAGTCCCATGTTTGATAACCATACAGAACAACCGGTAATATAATAATGATAATAATAATGTCTGAAGTGTAAAACAGAGTTCACTTTCAGTAATGAAAACAAAGCAAAGAGAACAAAATCTCAAAGAAATACATGGAACTGAAAAAAAAAAAAAACCAACTTGTCAAAGTAAAAGAACCAGCTGAAAAGTGGAGTGTGAAAGAAAACTTTTTAATTGAACAAATCTAGGCTTTCGTGGAAAAAAATTGTAAATTCCATTAAGCGACTGTAAAAATCTGGATATTGTTATTTAATATGACATCAATAAAATATAAAATAACAATGTAATATGTTTGGCATATTTTATAATGTTCGTATTGGATCAATAATGCAAATTTAATCAAACAATTTTCACAACACACAATGTTTAGTAATGGAACTAATCATCATTTTATAGAACTTTGAGTCGAACCTAGCGGCAGAAATAATAATTGTAATGACGCCCCGAGCCCCAATCGTGCTTTGTAAATGCGCCAGCTTGTATATATTACGGAAGCAGTGATGCATAGTATGTTTTTAACTTGTATCAAACTACAAAGCTAACATACCCCACGGTAAAATAGGGTTTCTATGTACCTGGAGATTGAATAATAATAGTAATAATAATAATAATAATAATAATAATAATAATACCTTAATATTTATTTATTTATTTATGTGCTGGACAACAGCCATTGGCCAATAAATGTCCAACACAGTGATACAAATTAATACATTAAAATGAACAACTATGGTATAAATTAAATACTTGAGTTAACAACAAAATAAAGAACATAGATTACAATAATTAATTAACAAGATTTAATAGTATAAAATGTTAGGGAAAGGAGTTGATTCTTACTACCAATTTGTGTATAAGGATTATGCAAATAATATTAGCAAAGACATTGCCATATTCTAATACTACTATACATTGAATGGATCGAAATCGCCTACATGTAAGTTAGCATGTTTAATACATCTGGAGACCGGCGAGGAAGATTTAGAATTTCTAATATAGAAGAGTTTGTGATGTCTCATGTCCTTCATAGGAATACGAAGGCTGACACTGTTTAAGAAAGATTGACAATTAATGTCACTTTTAAGGACCTTACATAAGAATAAGTATAGTAATCGACATGATATTCTTATTGAATTTGGTATTCCCAAGAAACTAGTTCGATTAATTAAAATGTGTCTCAGTGAAACATACAGCAGAGTCCGTATAGGTCAGTTTCTATATGATCCTTTTCCAAGTCACTGCGGGCTAAAGCAGGGAGATGCACTATCACCTTTACTTTTTAACTTCGCTCTAGAATATGCCATTAGGAAAGTTCAGGATAACAGAGAGGGTTTGGATTTGAACGGGTTACATCAGCTTCTTGTCTATGCAGATGACGTGAATATGTTACGAGAAAATACACAAACGATTAGGGAAAACACGGAAATTTTACTTGAAGCAAGTAAAGCGATCGGTTTGGAAGTAAATCCCGAAAAGACAAAGTATATGATTATGTCTCGTGACGAGAATATTGTACGAAATGGAAATATAAAAATTGGAAATTTATCTTTTTAAGAGGTGGAAAAATTCAAATATCTTGGAGCAACAGTAACAAATATAAATGACACTCGGGAGGAAATTAAACGCAGGATAAATATAGGAAATGCCTGTTATTATTCGGTTGAGAAGCTTTTATCATCCAGTCTGTTGTCAAAAAATGTGAAAGTTAGAATTTATAAAACAGTTACATTACCGGTTGCTCTGTATGGTTGTGAAACTTGGACTCTCACTTTGAGAGAGGAACATAGGTTAAGGGTGTTTGAGAATAAGGTGCTTAGGAAAATATTTGGGGCTAAGAGGGATGAAGTTACAGGAGAAAGGAGAAAGTAATACAACACAGAACTGCACGCATTGTATTCTTCACCTGACATAATTAGGAATATTAAATCCAGACGTTTGAGATGGTCAGGGCATGTAACACGTATGGGCGAATCCAGAAATGCATATAGAGTGTTAGTTGGGAGGCCGGAGGGAAGAAGACCCTTAGGGAGGTCGAGACTTAGATGGGAAGATAATATGAAAATGGATTTGAGGGAGGTGGGATATGATGATAGAGAATGGATTAATCTTGCTCAGGATAGGGACCAATGGCGGACTTATATGAGGGCGGCAATGAACCTCCGGGTTCCTTAAAAGCCAGTAAGTAAGTAAGTGTAATTTACGTGAAATTTATGTAGAATGACGATATGGACGGTATAAAAAACATTCTCTCTCAAGTCCGAGATTATACGATAATCTTTGTTTCTGACTGTATTCGTACAATGACTATAAATATGTGATGGAAGAAGTTATAGTACAGATTTTCCCCGATTACAGAACTATTTCTATTCTAAGAAATAGTTTTCGCAATAACTCGTAAACCACTGGTAAATCACAGTTAGGAATAGACAGTTGAAGAAGAGTTATAACACTGTATTCATTAGGCTGTTGTAAGCCTGTCGTTTGTCAGTGACAGTAGATGGCTTTTATAGTTCAGAAGACAGGTTACAAAATTAATAAGCCTCCTGGATCTCTGTGTTGCGATTAATATGATTCTGCAAACTAGGGACAACACATAGAAGCTCCATTGAGGCTCAAAGAGAGTTACAGCTCTTGTTTCATACGTTTAAACAACATTTAAACGTTCTGTAGTTGAATTTAAAATCTATTTCAATAAATGCACCCATTCCTATTCTATGTACACATTTGCTGTCATTAATTAATAATTAGTACCCATATAGATTACTTTGAAGTCTGCAAATTTGTGTGATCTAAATTGAATCCAATAAGCTTTAAACTGTATATTCAAAAGCATCAAAAAGCATCTAGCAATCAATACAAATGGATAGTTTCAAGTAGTGGTCGTCGCTTGGCAACGTGTTAGCTTACTAGTCGAATACACTGTCTGAGATTTCCTTGCAGTTATTTGAATTAAAAAAAAAAACTGACAGATGATTTTTGATTATAAAATACAACGTGTAACATAATATAAACAATATTCTTAACCTGCAATAGGCCTGTATGATATATTATATTATATTATATTATATTATATTATATTATATTATATTATATTATATTATATCACATATACTTTACTAGGCTTAAGGACTTTATCAATAGAAGGTAGTATATTTTACACACTATTAAAGGGTGTAATTGATATTTTGTTATTTGAAGTGTTGTATCAGTGAGGAAGTGTGTTGTGTTAGCGAAGTATGAAGTGTGTAGTGTCAGTGAAATGTGAAGTGTGTAGTGTCAGTGAAGTCTATTGTGTAAGTGAAGTGTGTTTGTGTCAGCGAAGTTCTATAGTTCATAGTGGCTGTGCAAAGTATTTGAACAGTGAAATGGTTAGAAGTGTTAGTGAAATCAGGATAGAATCAGTGCAGTGAGTGAGTTGACAGCGAAATAAGTGTAGTGCTGAAAGGTACTTGTGCAGGTATGAACCTATCACACTCGTGGGTCTTAGTTCGAACTTAGGGTTAAGATTCAAATTAGATTTACTTTAAATGTTATTTTAAGTGATCGTGCTTCATTTAATTTAGGATGCTCTCTCTTGCTATTATTATTATTATTATTATTATTATTATTATTATTTATTATTATTATTGTTATTATTATTATTATTATTATTATTATTATTATTATTATTATCTGTAAATGGATTTGTCTGTTGTTTTGCACATTAATATTCGAAATAAATAAATAAATTATTATTACTATTATTATTATTATTATTATTATTATTATTATTATTATTATTATTTTCATTATTATTATTATTAATTATTAATGTTTTTTATTAGTTTTGTTTATTATTAATTGTCATTATTGAGTGTAATTAGTTACCACTGCCACCGGGTATATACCCATTTGCAGTGTGAATAAATAAATACATACATATCATATCATATCATATCATATCATATCATATCATATCATATCATATCATATCATATCATATCGTATCATATCATATATCATATTTACTTACTTACAAATGTCTTTCAGAGAACCTGGAGGTTCATTGCCGCCTTCACATAAGCCCGCCATTGGTCCCTATCCTGAGCAAGATTAATCCACTCCCTATCATCATATCCCACCTCCCTCAAATCCAATTTAATATTATCCTCCCATCTACGTCTCCACCTCCCTCCGGTCTCCCAACTAACACTTTATATGCTTTTCTGGATTCGCCCATACGTGCTACATGCCCTGCCCATCTCAAACGTCTGGATTTAACATTCCTAATTATGTTAGGTGAAGAATACAATGCGTGCAGTTCTGTGTTGTGTAACTTTCTCCATTCTTCTGTAACTTCATCCCTCTTAGCCCCAAATATTTTCCTAAGCACCTTATTCTCAAACACCCTTAACCTCTGTTCCTCTCTCAAAGTGAGAGTCCAAGTTTCACAGCCATAAGGAACAACCGGTAATATAACTGTTTTATAAATTCTAACTTTCAGATTTTTTGACAGCAGACTGGATGATAAAATCTTCTCAACCGAATAATAACAGGCATTTCCCACATTTATTCTCCGTTCACTGGAGGAACTGAGAGTTCAGATTGAATATACTTGTAATGATATTCCATTAGCAAAAATCCAGTTGGTATGTCGCTCTGTTGTACGTCGTTGTTGAGAGAAGGGGGCTATTTCGAACATGTACGGGCTTAAGGAATACAAAACCGCAAAAAATTGTATTTCTGTCTCATCTCGTTGCTTAGAAATAGTGTTTCAAAATGTGTATACATGAATTTCGGACACACTGTATTATCGAAGGACTCTACAAGGAGTGATTAGTTATCCTTAGAAAAACAGGTGGCACCAAGATGTACTTCTTCATTAGCGCCGCTAGCGTTTGAAACGGGAAAGCCAATAAATTTCTCATCCTAGTATATTCACCCATGTCCCTGACGTAAAGTCCCCTTAAGACACTTCTTACAGGAGTGCAGATGGCTTCGTGTGCCGCATTCCGCCATGATAGACGTCGCCATGTGCACCATCTGCATTTCCGATTGTATTTCTGTCTCATCTCGTTGCTTAGAAAATAGTGTTTCAAAATGTGTATACATCAATTTCGGACACACTGTATTATCGAAGGACTCTACAAGGAGTGATTAGTTATCCTTAGAAAAACAGGTGGCAGCAAGATGTACTTCTACATTAGCGCCGCTAGCGTTTGAAACGGGAAAGCCAATAAATTTCTCATCCTAGTATATTCACCCATGTCCCTGACGTAAAGTCCCCTTAAGACACTTCTTACAGGAGTGCAGATGGCTTCGTGTGCGCATTCCGCCATGATAGACGTCGCCATGTGCACCATCTGCATTTCCGATTGTATTTGTCTCATCTCGTTGCTTAGAAAATAGTGTTTCAAAATGTGTATACATCAATTTCGGACACACTGTATTATCGAAGGACTCTACACGGAGTGATTAGTTATCCTTAGAAAAACAGATGGCAGCAAGATGTATTTCTACATTAGCGCCGCTAGCGTTTGAAACGGGAAAGCCAATAAATTTCTCATCCTAGTATATTCACCCATGTCCCTGACGTAAAGGCCCCTTAAGACACTTCTTACAGGAGTGCAGATGGCTTCGTGTGTCGCATTCCGCCATGATAGACGTCGCCATGTGCACCATCTGCATTTCCGATCCGCTGCCCAGGTAGCTTTGCGGCGATTGTGAAGTGACCGTTACGGAGATGCATTTTGCACTTGTTAGGCTTCCCGCGGTTTATATCCACAAATCAAGCGCATGGCTGGACGGCTTCAAACAGGGGCACGCATGGCCACCGCCCGGCATTAACAGCTGAGCGACTTTATCAGTAATATTTTCAAAGTCTGTGCAGCAGTGATTCGACAATAAAACCCGACTGCGCTGCAAAACGACAGACACATTTAATTCATCGTAAAAATAAGATGAAGGAGAAAATATAGCCTATAAGCTTTCGTGCAATACTTTCGTCTACAGACGTGGACAAATTATTAACAAAATTAAAGATATTTATGGTAATTCTGTTTATAAAATTTGACTTTTCAGTTTAGACTACAGTTGACAATTTTGCATATTTCTATCATCACAGTAGATAGAAATATGCAAAAATTTAAACTGTAGTAAATATTGAAGAGTCAAATTATGTAAAAATGTCAACTTCAGTCTAAATTGAAGAGACAGTTTTGTAAAAATATATAATAAAAATCTTCAAGTTTCCTATTAATTTGTAAATATGCAATGTCAACTCCAGTTTAAATTGAAGAGTCAGATTTTGTAAAAATATATAATAAAAATCTTCAAGTTTCCTATTAATTTGTAAATATGCAATGTCAACTCCGGTTTAAATTGAAGAGTCAGATTTTGTAAAAATATATAATAAAAATCTTCAAGTTTCCTATTAATTTGTAAATATGCAATGTCAACTCCGGTTTAAATTGAAGAGTCAGATTTTGTAAAAATATATAATAAAAATCTTCAAATTTCCTATTAATTCGTAAATATGCAATGTCAACTCCGGTTTAAATTGAAGAGTCAGATTTTGTAAAAATATATAATAAAAATCTTCAAGTTTCCTATTAATTTGTAAATATGCAATGTCAACTCCGGTTTAAATTGAAGAGTCAGATTTTGTAAAAATATATAATAAAAATCTTCAAGTTTCCTATTAATTTGTAAATATGCAATGTCAACTCCGGTTTAAATTGAAGAGTCAGATTTTGTAAAAATATATAATAAAAATCTTCAAGTTTCCTATTAATTTGTAAATATGCAATGTCAACTCCGGTTTAAATTGAAGAGTCAGATTTTGTAAAAATATATAATAAAAATCTTCAAGTTTCCTATTAATTTGTAAATTGCAATGTCAACTCCGGTTTAAATTGAAGAGTCAATTTGTAAAAATATATAATAAAAATCTTCAAGTTTCCTATTAATTTGTAAATATGCAATGTCAACTCCGGTTTAAATTGAAGAGTCAGATTTTGTAAAAATATATAATAAAAATCTTCAAGTTTCCTATTAATTTGTAAATATGCAATGTCAACTCCGGTTTAAATTGAAGAGTCAGATTTTGTAAAAACATATAATAAAAATTTCAAGTTTCCTATTAATTTGTAAATATGCAATGTCAACTCCGGTTTAAATTGAAGAGTCAGATTTTGTAAAAATATATAATAAAAATCTTCAAGTTTCCTATTAATTTGTAAATATGCAATGTCAACTCCGGTTTAAATTGAAGAGTCAGATTTTGTAAAAATATATAATAAAAATCTTCAAGTTTCCTATTAATTTGTAAATATGCAATGTCAACTCCGGTTTAAATTGAAGAGTCAGATTTTGTAAAAATATATAATAAAATCTTCAAGTTTCCTATTAATTTGTAAATATGCAATGTCAACTGTTTAAATTGAAGAGTCAACTCCTATTAATTTGTAAATATGCAATTCAACTAAATTGAAGAGTCAGATTTTGTAAAAATATATAATAAAAATCTTCAAGTTTCCTATTAATTTGTAAATATGCAATGTCAACTCCGGTTTAAATTGAAGAGTCAGATTTTGTAAAAATATATAATAAAAATCTTCAAGTTTCCTATTAATTTGTAAATATGCAATGTCAACTCCGGTTTAAATTGAAGAGTCAGATTTTGTAAAAATATATAATAAAAATCTTCAAGTTTCCTATTAATTTGTAAATATGCAATGTCAACTCCGGTTTAAATTGAAGAGTCAGATTTTGTAAAAATATATAATAAAAATCTTCAAGTTTCCTATTAATTTGTAAATATGCAATGTCAACTCCGGTTTAAATTGAAGAGTCAGATTTTGTAAAAATATATAATAAAAATCTTCAAGTTTCCTATTAATTTGTAAATATGCAATGTCAACTCCGTTTAAATTGAAGAGTCAGATTTTGTAAAAATATATAATAAAAATCTTCAAGTTTCCTATTAATTTGTAAATATGCAATGTCAACTCCGGTTTAAATTGAAGAGTCAGATTTTGTAAAAATATATAATAAAAATCTTCAAGTTTCCTATTAATTTGTAAATATGCAATGTCAACTCCAGTTTAAATTGAAGAGTCAGATTTTGTAAAAATATATAATAAAAATCTTCAAGTTTCCTATTAATTTGTAAATATGCAATGTCAACTCCGGTTTAAATTGAAGAGTCAGATTTTGTAAAATATATAATAAAAATCTTCAAGTTTCCTATTAATTTGTAAATATGCAATGTCAACTCCAGTTTAAATTGAAGAGTCAGATTTTGTAAAAATATATAAAAAATTTGGAAATTTCCAAACTTGTAAATATGCAATGTCAACTCCAAATTGAAGATTCATATTTTTGTAAAAAAATATATATAAAAATCTTCAGTTTTGTAATAATTTGTAAATATGCAAAAATAACAATTATAGTCTAAATTGAAGAGTCATATTTTGTAAAAATATACTATATAAATCTTCAGTTTGCTAATAATTAAATATGCAAATTTTATAACTGTATCAATTGAAATAAAATTAATTAATCAAAATAGATTACATTTTGCAATAAATTGTAAATATTTAAAAATAATTGAATTAATTGAAATAAATTAGTTCAATTAAGATCGCAGGGTCGAGGGGTTATACGGCAAAATGTCAACCAGTCCACGCTCTGCGTGAGTTTGTTATTCAATCAGATTGGAGCAGATGCTTCAGTGCGATCAACACGAAATTTGCTCAAATACGGTGTTAGGTCCATGGGCGTCAATTTGAACTATACTGGGGAGACTTCAGGTGTACCCGCATCATTTTGAAATACTGCAAAAGTCAACTGCCAAATTGCCACTCAAACTTTGTCCAAAAATCTTGGGGTCTTCGTTTTAGATCGGATTCGCATAATCTTGTGAATGTACAAAACACACCTTTATGATGCAAATTGAAGCGTCCAGTTTTGTAAGATCTTGCACTTGACGCTAATAATTTGTAAATACGCAAAAATATCAACTGTCCAAATTGAAGATTCATATTTTGTAAAAATGTATAATAAAAATTTTCAATTTTGCTAATAATTTGTCCACGTCTGTAGAAGTTAAATTTGGATTTTGGCTACTAAATAAGAAAAAAAAGATCGCAATGTAAGACCTACGTACAAATTCTCGTAAACACATATCAATCGTGAGTTACAGAAGCGACACAAGTAACATTTTTCGTTTGAAGTTCAGTTTTTCATGCGGTCACATTATTCATATAGGCCAGTCTTGCGATGGTGACTAGTAATTTCGAGCGAGAGCTCTTTTATGCCCGCTGCGCGCGCGCGGAGCTCTTTTACCTGTAAACATTGCTAAAGGATGTACAGATCTTAGAACACAGCGCATCATGACGGAACGGAAGCGCTTAAAGCTTTCGAGGAAGAGTGGAAGATGCAATATTTATGCTTCGAACATGGCGATGAAGTCCAGTGTTTGTTGTGTAAAAAATAAATCATTTGCAAAAAAGCAACATAAAACGACATTATGAGATGAAACATGAAAAAAAAAAAAATAGGCATTATTCAGGAGAAGAGAGAAATAAATTCATTTCGGAATTGACATCGAAGATAAATTAATTTACATTTGGGTCAGTAGATTGTACCTAGATTCCTTTTATTTCTTTATTTTAAATGTATTGTTGATGTTTTATTTGTTGCTTGTTTCTGGATATTTACTTTTATTAGACTACGTGTCTCTTTAATTTAGAAATAATATTTTATCTTTGATTGTACTTTAACTTATACGATTACTAAACTCAAAATGCTAATTCACTTTTATTCCAATAACTATTTTCAGGATTTTGAGCAAATATGAACTAAACATTTTGAAAACTTTGATGCAAGGAGCTTTTTTAGTAACGTCAATATAAAATATACTTAAAAATATAATTTAAAAACTATTAGACCTAACTGCACCAAATTTTGTACAGATTATATTATTATAGATCTTTTTATATAGTTTAAATTTCACAAATTTTGGCCGAAAATTGTGAAAGTTTTAAAAATCATACATATCCCCTTAAATGATTGACCCCAAAAATTACGATGGCTCTCAATATCTTAATTTAATCAATTTATTTATATTATTTTAATGTACCGAAGTACATATGATATTTCCATGCAGATATTCTGCGTCATCATACGATGAAAGAGTAATGGAACGGAGAAAAATTCTCTCCGGCGCCCGGGATTTGAACCCGGGTTTTCAGCTCTACGTGCTGATGCTTTATCCACTAAGCCACACCGGATACAACTCCGACGCCGGTTAGAATCGTCTCAGATTAAGCTCCAACTCTTGGGTTCCCTCTAGTGGCCGCCCTCTGCACTTCGTCATAGATGTCTATGAACGCAGGACCGAAGTCCACACATGTGCTGAGGTGCACTCGATATGAGTGACTAGTTGGCCGGGATCCGACGGAATAAGCGCCGTCTTAAATCACGAAGTGATTTACGCATATCATATATATTATTTTAATGTACCGAAGTACATATATTTCCATGCAGATATTCTGCGTCATCATACGATGAAAGAGTAATGGAACGGAGAAAAATTCTCTCCGGCGCCGGGATTTGAACCCGGGTTTTCAGCTCTACGTGCTGATGCTTTATCCACTAAGCCACACCGGATACAACTCCGACGCCGGTTAGAATCGTCTCAGATTAAGCTCCAACTCTTGGGTTCCCTCTAGTGGCCGCCCTCTGCACTTCGTCATAGATGTCTATGAACGCAGGACCGAAGTCCACACATGTGCTGAGGTGCACTCGATATGAGTGACTAGTTGGCCGGGATCCGACGGAATAAGCGCCGTCTTAAATCACGAAGTGATTTACGCATATCATATATATTATTTTAATGTACCGAAGTACATATGATATTTCCATGCAGATATTCTGCGTCATCATACGATGAAAGAGTAATGGAACGGAGAAAAATTCAAATTAATCAATTTGTTTTTCGTGTTACGTGCATCTCACAAATCACTCTAAGAAAACTCATTACATAATCACGACTGGTCATCATACGATGTAATGGAACTAAATTAATCATTTTTTTTCACAATCACACAATCAGTATAAAACTCTATTTCAATCAATATTGTCATTATTATTTTTTCAACAAATTGTCTCAAAAGTACTTAAAAGTACTTAGATCACACGCGTCGAGCAGGTAGACCCTATTAGTTTCTCCTAACCAATGAAGTGAAGTATTTACATAATAAATAATTGCTTTTAACAAGAAAATGGTTTATATACAATTAACTTTTCCTATTTCTCTTTTTGTTCCTAAAAAACCCTTTCCTTTGCGATTTGTTTATATATGTACATGTATATTAAACAACTGAATAATTAGCCCTATTACATAGCCAGAAATTTAGTAACGCAAGTTATTGTAATAATTGCTGCCTTTATTCGCTGCATGTGCATGTACATCCCTGTTGTCTACGTTACAGTGAATGCGCTATGCGCTCGTGATCAAGGTCGAGCTCTTCTACCATGATTGGGAGCTAATATCGTCTCATCCCTGCACTACATGTTCTGTGGAGGTGTACATTTACTGCGACAACAGGTTGTAAGTCCAAGATATGTAATTTTTTTTAGAAAACAAAATAAAATAAAAAATAATTCTCAGTTTACTTTTCTTTGTTTACTTTTTGTTGGTTTAAATGAATCTGAGGAATTATCCTGTCATTTTTCGTAATGCTACTCCGTTCCCATATAGAAAAATAACGTTGCCTTGACAACTGTAAAACGCGTTGATGGAAGAAAGGAAAAAAAAAAGCAAGGCTGCAAACAATAAAGAAATAAAGATAGAAAATAAAAAGACGTTACTATGGAAATATAAAATAAAAATTAGCCTAAAGGGAAGAAATAAATAAAAAAGGATAGAGCGAAGGTAATATAACAAGCGAAGCAAGACAGCGAAAGACGCAAACAAATGAAAGAAACTTTTCAATATCAAACATAAACGATATATGCAATAACAGTGTGATATTTCCAGTTTTATTCTCGAGATTGTTTCGCTTGGAGCCTAAGGGCAGATTCTAACTATGTTATTGCATCTGCGGTTCTGGAAAGAATTCTCGAAACGAAGGAAGGAAGATATGAAAAATACATGGAAGTGGAATGAGGATTCAACAGATTGTATTAGCATCAAATGGAAAGCAATTCGTACTTCAGAATAACTGGAGCACGCTATGAGATGTCAACTACACTGAAACCATTTTATTAAAACGAATTGGATCGGTAAACATATCGGGAAATTACTGTGTGGAAACGCAATGCTTGTACCTGCCTCGTTTCTATTCAACTCGATATAAAATTTAGCGTTACATTTTACGAAATAATTTATTCATGCACACGCCAGTTTCAGAGTAAAAGCAGGCAAACGGTAGGGATACACTTCCTGTAACAATGTACCACAACTCTACAACTTCTGTGTAAACACCACACACAGATGAACACAAACACTAAATTATAACTGAAAATATAATGAGAAATAATATTTATGCTTGTTTGTTAATCCCTCATTAAAATGTACATATATGTTGACCCAAACAGCTAGATTGTCGACATTTCAGACCAGAGTCTAGAGATCCAGGAGGAAATTAAACTCAGAATAATATGGGAAATGCCTGCTATTATTCGGTAGAGAAGCTTTTATCATCTAGTCTGCTTTCCAAAACTGAAAGTTAGAATTTATAAAACAGTTGTATTATCGATTGTCCTGGATAGTTGTGAAACTTGGACTCTCACGTTCAGAGAGAAACAGAGGATAAGGGTGTTCCAGAATAAGGTGCTTAGAAAATATTTGGGGCTAAGAGGGATGAAGTTATAGGAGAATGGAGAAAGTTACACAACACACAACTGCACGCAATGTATTCTTCACCTGACATAATTAGGAACATTAAATCCAGACGTTTGAGATGGGCAGCGCATGTAGCACGTATGGGTGAATCCAGAAATGCATATAAAGTGTTAGTTGGAAAGCCGGAGGTAAAAAGACCTTTGAGTGTTAGTTGGGAGACCAGAGAGAAAAATACCTTTGGAGAGGCCGTGATGTAGATGGGAGGATAATATTAAAATGGATTTTAGGGTGGGATATGATGATAGAGACTGGATTAATCTTGCTCAAGATAGGGACCAATGGCGGGCTTATGTGAGGGCGGCAATGAACCTCCGGGTCCTGTAAAAGCCATAAGTAAGTATGTATTAGCAGGCTATAGAACCAAAATTATTATAGCTCCATAATCAAAATACACCCAAAAATTGGGACATTTTCCATTATTAAGATAGGAAGTGGAGTATGACAAAGATACCCTTAATCATCTACCATGTTCAACATCTACTTGGATCTAGATTTGTATGCTATCCGAAGTTTACGTTCGTATTGAGAAGCTTCAGAGCCCTCCAACGCCATCTACTTGCGTTATTAGGAAAATAATTTCCGGCAAAAGGAGATTTGATACATAATTAAGTAGGCTGTGGAATGAACTCTCACTTCTCGACGAATAGACGGCAATTGTTCTACTATCCTTGTCAGGGATACAAACATCACTGCCACGAAATGACGCGGCACATTCATATCTCAAGAGGTGGATTCTAAACTGGCCTAAGTCAAAATGACAAATTATGAGAAAAATGACATTTTTTTTTTTTTTTCATTTATTTTATTCCATAGATCTTACATGAGCAATGAAGCTTTAAGATGTGGAACATGTCAACATTTTACAATATTACAATTACAATTTTTACAAATTTTTATAGTTTTACAATTTAGTAATTTTCTACAATTTTTACAATTTTGTACAATTTTTTTACATTTTTTTACATTTTGGCGATGTAGTGAGGATCAAAGGGGGTAATCAAATCAAAGGGGTTGATGCCAAACTCGCCATAGACCATCCGGCTTCAGTCCCACAGCTGGGGAAAACCTCCGAAGAAACCAAAGTTTTTCCGGATCAGCAGCCCAGCGAGTCTGTCGACTAGCTACATCGATGGCTCTACTAAAAGTATACAATACATTTCAGATTATTAAATTTACAAACGCAAACGATCATTCATAAGTTGAGCTATATTATAATACAAAACAATTTAATTAAATTTAAGGCATAAACAATTCAACCAGTTGTGATATACAGAAATTGATAATACATATCATGCAAACTACTTCAAATTACAAACACAAACAATTTATCACTAGAGCTATATAGATTACTATTCAATTTAAAGCATATACAATTCATCGGCCAAAACCATACAAATATATACAATACAAAGTAGCATACTTTCATTAAGCTATACAAATTTGTGCAATTAATATCAAGTAGATTAATTCAATTTATAATCATAAACAATTCATCAGTTGAGCTATACATATTACCATTCAATTTACAGTAGGTCTATATACAATTCCTCAGTAGAGCTACACAGACTAGTAATCATTTTAAGAACATATACAATTCATCAGCCAAACTATACAAACATATACAATCAAATTAGTTCAATTTACAAACTTATTTTCGTTAAGCTATATAATTCATATAAAGTAGATTAATTCAGTTTATAAATCTTAAACAATTCATCAGTTGACCTATACAGTATACTATTCAATTTTCAGTACATACAATTCATCAGTTATGCTAAACAAAAAATACAATACATAGTAAACAGATTAAGTCAATATAAAAACATATTTTAGTTGAGCTATATAAAATTGTACATGTCATTTAAGTAGAATAATTCAGTTCACAAGCATACAAAACTGATCAAACGAATTTGACGCTCCTAGTGCGTGCGTACTGTATTCCATTAGTATATTTTTACTAACATTAAAAAGTTTTTCTAGACAATGCTTCTGGATTAATAAACAATTTTTAGAATCCAAAAAAAAAAGAAATATTTTATAGTAATTGTGTGAAATTTATATGTACGTATGTACAGGGACATCACTTTATTTTTACCAACATTTTTAACATTAACCTGGCTATACTCGGTGTTGCCCCCTTCCATTACAGGATGTTACTAGTGCAATATGTAAACAAATCATTTTACTAGCTATAGGAGGAGAGAAAAGTAGTGTATCCATTTATGTTGTAGAGAAATACGATATTACGATTTTCAGTTTGATCATCACTTTTACGGAATTTATCAAATACAGTAGAGTAGTAACATTTTTTTCAAAACTCAACTTTTCAGACGGCTATGTTCGTTATGTAATGTCTACTTTATTTAGCATATTAATTATTGATGTTAACATTAATAAAAGTATTTAAATTGAGGGGGTCATAAGAAAGGGATGACTTAAGTTACTTTGAGAAAATGGGGTTTAAATATTTAAGAAAATCGGTGAAATTTGTATTTGAATTTTAATGTATGATGCGATTAAAATATCCCTTTGCCACTAAAATTTTAGATACTTTTGCTTACACTGGATGCACTTAACTCATGTTATTACAAATGTCACTAGCATTCCTTTGACCACGTCAATTCAAAAAAGCTAATCTGAATTTTTAAACAAGTTGCTGAAAATGGTTGCCGTTCATTACAATGCAGGCTTCAATTCAGTACGCATATTATTAAAAACATTTTGAAGCATATTCTCTGAAATTGAATTTATCGTTTCTTGAATATAATTTTTTAGTACGATATTATTAATATAGGTTCTTTCTTCTACAGAAAACGCAATCATATTTATGAAACACACTATACACTGCAGTGTTTACTTCACTGCTTGAAGACTTCGAATGCAACAGCGGCCGTAAGTTTGTGTGTCTGGCGGGAGCAAGGACATTAGTGAAGGGGTGAGAGTGAAGTACATTCAGAAATGCAGGTACAATAAAATGCAAGTAAAAATAAAATGATGTCCCTGTATTTATTAACACTACAATTGGGTATACACCCGGTGGCAGTGATATATAATATACAATAATACTATTACAATTATACAATAATTACAGCAATAAAAGAAAAATAAATAAAACAAAATAAAATGAACCTAGATTTATTTCTAACTATAAATAAATAGACGCAATAAACCTAGGACTATAAATAAAAACTATTCTATAATAACGCCTACAATAAGCAAATCTAAACCTAACTTTTAAGTACTTCTATTTCACCCAACTACACCAATTTAAGTAATTACATATCACCTTAATTAATTACTAATCAACTTATTTTAATATAATCTTAATTAATTATTTGTGACAGAAAAATTGGTTTGTCTGGCACCCTGTAATATTGTTCGATTTTCAATATTTTTAATGCTTTCTTCTCTGTTTTATTTATGACGAATGCATTTTAAACCTACCTCAGTTGCCTTTATAAACACTTTAAAATAATATATATTTGGAATTTTAATTATCTTTTACGTAAAGAATAATTAATGAAAGCAGAACTTGAAATGATAGCACAGTAAAAGTAGAGTGTTTTCTTCTGTAAAATACACTTGCATTCAGAATTTCATACTTTTTCTAGATCTAAGGAATTCTGAAATTATGAGGGAAACGGCTTTGGATAGCTATTTAAGTGGGAAATGAGGACAGAAAGTTCTGTCCATTTTAAATGGCCAAGTATTTGAGATATTTTAAAAATATTTCATCACATTACTGTAGAAAGTCCATTCAACTTACTTACTTACTGGCTTTTAAGGAACCCGGAGGTTCATTGCCGCCCTCAAGTAAGCCCGCCATCGGTCCCTATCCTGAGCAAGATTAATCCAGTTCTTGTTATCCCACCTCCCTCAAATCCATTTATATTATCTTCCCATCTACGTCTCGACCTCCCTAAATGTATGTCCCAACTAACACTCTATATATTTATGTATGTATGGCCTGTATCTCAAACGTCTGGTTTATGTTCCTAATTATGTCAGGTGAAGAATACAATGCGTAGTTCTGTGTTCTGTAACTTTCTCCATTCTCCTGTAACATCCCTCTTAGCCCCAAATTTTTCCAAAGCACCTTATTCTCAAACACCCTTAATCTCTGTTCCTCTCTCAAAGTGAGAGTCCAAGTTTCACAACCATAACTGTTTTATAAATTCAACTTTCAGATTTTTTGACAGCAGACTAGATGATAAAGCTAACCGAATAATAACAGGCATTTCCCATATTTATTCTGTGTTTAATTTCCTCCGGAATATCATTTAATTTGTTACTGTTGCTTCAATAAATTTTTCCACCTTTTCAAAAGATAAATTTCCAAATATTTCCATTTCGTAAATTCTCGTCAAACATTTTTCTAAATTTATTTTACGACGCTTTATCAACATCTTAGGTTATTTAGAGTCTGATTGAATGAAGGTGAAATGCCGGTGAAATGAGTCCGGGGTCCAACACGGAAACCCAGCATTTGCTCAGGGGGTTGAGGGAAAACCTAAAAACCTCAACCAGATAACTTTACCAGTCGAACCCGGGTCATCTGGTTTCGCGGCTAGACGGGCTTTTACTCCACAGGTGTGGACGTCACGAGACATATCATATACTTTGTCTTTTCGGGATTTACTTCCAAACATATCTTTTACTTGCTTCAAGTAAAAATTTTCCTAATGTTTTGTGGATTTTCTCCTAACAATAACATCCGCATAACAATGATGTAACCCGTTCAATAAACCCTATCCTGGACTTTCCTAATGGCATACTAAGCAAAGTTAAAAAGTAAAGGTGATAGTGCATCTCCCTGCTTTTGCCCACAGTGGATTGGAAACGCATCTGACAGAAACTACCTAAACGTACTGTGCTGTAATAAAATTTTAATTAATCGAACTAGTTTCTTGGGAATACCAAATTCAATAAGAATTTCAAAAACTTCTCTCTTAACAGTCATATGCCTTTTTGAAATCTATGAATAACTGATGCACTGTATCCTTATATTCCCAAATAATAATAATTTAATAATAATAATAATAATAATAATAATAATAATAATACACATTTCCTTCCTGTAATCAAATAATTTTTTTATTTTTATGCTAGAGTTGTTTTCGTAAAGTCTTTGCAGTTTATTATCTTAAAATGCCACTAAATCTACATTACAAACAAAATCAGTTATTTTATTTTCCGAGTAATTTCGCAGTGTTATTCAAACCCGCGCCTTGCCGTTTCGCCCCGGTCAGTTAGTCGAGACGCAAAAGACTGAATGCACGCAAAACATTTAAATTGTAGTCATGAATTACCACAAAAATATTTGTTTTACTCATAACTACTTAATTAGAATATTGAATGCGATACGATCCATTATTTACTCTCCTTCTATAATTGATTCAATTTCAGAGCTTCAGTTTGATGCAGTTTAAAACTGAAACCACTGGTTTTAATCATCTTTTACCTAATGTCAAAGCCTGACATTCATAAAAATGTCGTAATGAGATACTTTACCACATGTTAAAATAGATGAAAAAGTAATTCATTTATTACGCATAATATTAATTTTAATTTTACCAGAATCGATAACAGAGGCAGCAATTTCATTTACAGCAGTCATTTTCACGATGATACAAAAATTATGATAGATAATGGAAAATATTTGTTTCCTATTAATTTGATTATATTGACATAGTTCCCATAACTAATTTAAATTCAATTGTTTTAATAATCGCATTGTAAACAAAAACCTATCGTCTCTCTCCCCAGATAAATTATCAAATCCAATAAAATGTCAACAATTTAGATGAAAAAGTGGAAAGTGAAATAATATTGAAATAATGAAATTTCATGAAGAGTGAAATTTGAAAGTGGATAAAATGTTGTACAATATGTGTATCTTATACTCGATGCGTTATCAAGTGAGGCCTCTATCCCTCGTCTCGTATTACAAGGAGCAATCAATAAGTTCCCGGACTGACCTAGGTGTAGCCAACACACAGGGCATAGGAAACTGAGAAGTTATCTAGAAGAAGGAAAACGCCTACAATATTGTGACAGCGACGTGAGATTCGAAGGAAGTGCAAGGTCGGCCGGCACGGAGGTTGCGCACGCATCTGCTTCCTGTGGCATGTGCTATGGTGGGGAGAAAGGGGAAAGAGCGACTGCGGCAGAGAGAAGAGATATCCGGATGATTCGAGAATGGACACACGCGTCGAAATATCGTACTTTCCAGAAACTGTGGTGTGAGTATAAATTACGCAAGCGAATGAACTTGGGACAGTCATCCAGTCAGTCAGGTAGAGAGTAAGTCAGTGGACAGCAAGCCAGCTTCGAGACCAGAGCGCGACTTGAGTTGTGTCCGTAACTGTGGAGCCTGAAGCCCGGAGTTCGAGTGCAGTGTACCGCAGTTGGGGGACCTGAGTTCGAAGTGCAGCGGATCGTCTCTGAAGGTTTGGGGTTCGAGATTCTGTGAACGCGAGTGACTGAGCTAGAAGAACTAGCCAATACAAACGAGATACTGAGAACTCACAGTTCTGCGTTGTAAATAGTGCTTTGTGAATATTAGTTGAGATTAACAGTTCATTGTTGTTCGTAATAGTCCAAGTAAATTGTCATTGTCGTTCGTGGAGTGCAATAACGAACGCTGTGTTGCTGTGTGGAGAGCAAATCCCATTGTTGACGGGAGTGAAGTTAAATTGTACAGAGTGAAGAGTTATTGTTGAGGCAATAAAATTACATTGTTGTTCAGAAATAAAAAAAAGTTACAATATATACTACATGCATCACTCGAAAGGCAGAGAAGAAGACTAGCCATAAGGCGTTTATGTAGAGTATCCAAGAAAAATCGCAATAGGTTCTTGACATGTTTATTAGAGTCCTACATAACCGGTTACGAAAGATAGCAAAAGACATATTGCTACTGAACGCCTGGCGCTATAGACAGTATGCGAAGCTCTTCCGTCTCGCGCAGTAGTCCAATGTTCGGTTTAACGAATGTCCGAGTCTCACTCGGTTGGATGGCTCTGGATCATGAACGACAGACAACATTGAGCCATCCAGGAGTTCCAAGAATCGTTGCAAGGACGCGATTATCATCGTGTAGCTTTCAATTGATATTTCCTCCTCTCTCCTCATTGATTGAAGCACGCATCATGAAACTACAATCATTTGATTTGAGAGTGTGGATAAGTTAATTAAAAGTTCGGTGAAGGAAATTTTATGTTTGCCAGGAGACACGCCCGACGCGATGTTGTACACCGAATATAAATATAAGGGTCTCAGCCTTTTCAAAGCTCAATGGGAAGCATATTTACAGTAGCGTGCAAATTAATCCGAACACGACATATTTTTACATTTTCTGTCATTGTTGGCCTCACAGCTGCTCATACCGCTTTAATTGACATCTGTAGTACGTGTAATTCCATTGTTGAAGGTCTGTCATTATTATTTTTTTTATAATATGTGACATTTTGCCTGTCGTTTTGTACCTATAAGCATTTCAGTTGTGTTGAAGACTTAATACTGCAATCCTGTGTACATTCTGTCGTCTTCACAAATGGATACAACTCCACGAAAACGGTCTAAAATTATAACATTAGCAGAGCATTCTTCTATGACACAGACGAAAATTTCTGCAGAATGTCACATCGGTTTGGCTACTGTTAATTCGATCATAAAACGATACAGGGAGACTGGATCCATCACACCCCAGAAAAAAGGAAACTGTGGCCGGAAAAGGAAGACTTCACCTGCAGATGATCGTTTAATTGTCAGGAAAAGTAAATTAAATCCTAGACTAACTGCTGTCGACTTAACCCGCGAGTTAATGGCTACCACTGGGGCGAATATTCACGTCACAACAGTGCGGCGTAGGCTTTTGGAAGCTGGACGAAGGGCTCGTAAGCCTATTAAGAAGCAACTGCTAACCCCTGTTATGTGCAAAAACGCTTAATGTGGGCAAAATTACATCAACACTGGACAGTGAATGACTGGAAGAATGTACTTTTTTTCCGATGAGTCTCATTTCGAGATCCACGGCCACCGTGTTTCTGACGTACGGAAAGGATCCGAAAAAGTAAAAGCAGCTCATCTCCAACAAGCACCCAAATACCCCCTAAAGTAATGTTTTGGGGTTGTTTTACACATGAAGGGCCTGGAGCACTAATACCTATCAAGGGAATTATGAATTCTGACAAATATATTCACTTATTGGAAACCAGAATCGTATCCCAGCTGCAAAAATCATTTCCAGATGGCAGAGGTGTGTTCCAACAAGACCTGGCACCATGCCATACGTCTCGAAAAACTGCAGAATTCTTCAACAAGAAGAATATTCAGGTACTCCCCTGGCCAGCAACTCACCCGACATCAACCCCATTGAGAACTTGTGGTCAATTTGCAAAAGAAGAATGCAAAAAATGGATTGTTCTACAAAGGAGAAGATGATTTCTGCCCTCATTGGTGTATGGTTTCGCGATGAAGAAATGAAGAATATTTGTGGGAAATTAGTGGAATTCATGCCAAATCGTCTCAGAGCTGTTATTAGGAACAAGGGAGGCCACATAGATTACTGAGGTATGTCTTAGATCCTTTTTTTTTATCCCGTTTGAGTGTTTTTGCATAAGTACTTACGTTGTTCGGATTAATTTGCACGCTGCTGTACAGCATCTCAATATCTGCAACACATTATTGAGAACCTCGAATCCTCTTGTCGTTTCTACAAGGAACATAGCAGCAGAAAAGAAAGTCTGTTTCAGGAAGTTAAAAATTCCACCTGAAGATCTGGATGTAAGTAACATCAATGTCCATAAACTACGACAAAATCTTAGGAAACAAGAGTACGACAAATGGTGTGCGCTTCCACATAAAGGAAAAGGTGTTATTTTATTTCAAGAATATACTCCCGGAAATAAATGGATTTTTTCTAAAGAGGGTCTGTCTTCCTCTGAATGGCAGGACGCAATTAAGATGAATGCTAGCGTAGCACCAGTGAGAAGTCTTCATGGGAGATCCTTGGACGGTTTCCGTTGCAGATACTGCAACGAGATTGAAACCTTAGCACACGTCCTAGGATCCTGTCAGCATGGAGAACTCCTGAGAAATTCACGCCATCATAACATCCGAAAACTAATAGCACAGGCCCTTAGAAAAGATCCTTCGAGGTCCAAGAAGAGGTGCTCTGCGTTGCGTCTGAAGGCGGCGGAATTAGAAGAGCGGACATCGTGGGTCTACACAAGACTGATAGTAAAGGCTTTATACTGGACCCAACTGTTAGATTTGAGATGAGCCAGACCCAACCATCCGAGGTCAACAAAGAGAAACAACAAATTTATCAGCCTACTATTCCGTATTTTCTAGAAAAATATGAGATGGAAGGCACCTGGGAAGTACATGGTTTAATGATCGGAGCGAGGGGCACCATCCCACGATCAACTGTAAACACTATCAAAATATTTGGAATCCAGGACATCATTCAAAAAATAATTACTTCAACCATTAAAGGGTCTGTGGCAATTCTGAAAAATCATTTATACGGAATATCATAATCCCCCCGTCTTTCTGCCGTTAGTGTGTGATTGTTACAATATATGTACAAATTTATTATTTCTTAAATTTAAGCTCCTAGTTCACATTTCAATTTGGCTCATCTATCTTACTGTAATCATTACTATTCTTATATGTGTGTTATTCTGTGTTATTGACAACCCAGGATGCCTGGGCAGACTATTTCTTGGAAATAAATGACATATGTTAATAACTTTTTATATCCCTAAAACAATTTATTAGAGAAATTATAACACATCCACTTAGAGTAATTAAAAGACACAGGCTATATTAACAATTACTCTTTTAGAGGTAGCCTATTTATTTTGAGTTTAAAGTATGAACGTTACAATAGGAAGTGTGTACATATTTGTTCTTCTATTTTGTAATTAACTGTAATTTATATTATTATTGTATTTGTTTACATGTCAGATTTCATCTATGCATTACGTTTATTTGCTTTCTTGTTACCGGTGTCCATTAGTTGATTTGTATATGAGTTATGAAGGGTCCAACCAATTATAATCCTATTTCAAGCTAACTTACTTACTTATGGCTTTTAAGGAACCCGCAGGTTCACTGCCGCCCTCACATAAGCCCGCCATCGGTCCCTATCCTGTGTAAGATTAATCCAGTCTCTATCAATCATATCCCACTTCCCTGAAATTCATTTTAATATTATCCTCCAATCTACGTCTCGGCCTCCTCAAAAGTATTTTTCCCTCCGGCCTCTCAACTAATACTCTATATGCATTTCTGGATTCGCACATACGTGCTACATGCCCTGCCCATCTCAAACGCCTGGATTCAATGTTCCTAATTATGTCAGGTGAAGAATACAATGCGTGCAGTTCTGTGTTGTGTAACTTTCTCCATTCTTCTGTAACTTCATCCCTCTTAGCTCCAAATATTTTCCTAAGAATTGAAAGCTAACACTATTTTTAATTAGGAAAAGTAAATTTCCTTCAATTATTCCATTTGTGTAGTTACAAAATGTCATCAGAGTTCCTGTATGATGAAATGCACTTGGTATTCTGTCCTCTATATCTGTGGTTCTGTCTAGCCAGACGCAACCGCTTCAAGGCTGGATATTCGAACGAATGTCCCACCTCGCCGGTTGATCTAAAACCGGTCGAATATAAACCGGTTCTAAGGCTGTTCTGAAGGACTCTGATGTTTACACAAAATCACGTGTACAAGCTCAGTTGTTAAAGACAATCTGACGCCGTTTGATAGACTGACTCAACAGGCATGGAAGCAATGATCTTCAGTGACTGGTGCAATATAACAGCATAAAATTCTTAGCCCTACTAATCACCAAATAACTGAGGTTCTCAAGTTGAATAAAATTTTCGATGTCAATTCTGAAAAGTTTCGATATTTTACAATTTCTTCTTCGTAATCTCATCCACTATTCTCAATCTTGCCCATCAGCCGTCAGAATTTCATTTTATTTCGTCAGACTGTCCCGTCCGACCTCCCACATTCTTGTTGCCTTCACTCGTATCCCAGGCAGTGACTTTACGTCTGTCCTTTCCGATCCAAACGCGCAATATGTAATTCAGATTTATGGACAAGTGAACAGCGTCCTTGATTTTCTCGTCCTTTAACCTGGATTCATTCTTTTCCCTGTCGATTTATCAATCTCTTTCTCTGTTACGGAATTCGTAAACAGTTGAATAATTCCCCCATTCCTGTCGTATGTAGGAAAAGCATGGTACACTAGAGCAAATATAGAGCTATTTACTAAGGAAGGTAATGAATAGAGGCGGAATAATATGAAGAAAACATTGGTAAAAAAATGAAAATATGAAATATATATTTCATTCCTTCGTTCGTATTATCTTTCCAAGCCAAGAACCATATTACTACGCTGTAGTAAACAGAAAAGATCAGTACATATTTATTCATTCATTCATTCATTCATTCATTCATTCATTCATTCATTCATTCTTTCATTCATTCACTCACTCACTCATTCACTCACTCACTTATTTATTTATTTATTTATTTATTTATTTATTTATTTATTTATTTATTTATTTATTTATTTATTTATTTATTTATTTATTTATTTATTTATTTATTTATGTCTATAACAGGGCAAAGCCCCAATTACAATAGACAGTACACATATTTGTTTAAAAAACATAGAATTGCATATAACATGAAAAAAGAGATAAAACAAATGCAAGATAAAAGTGTAATTACAAATTAAAAATTAAAAATGAAAAAAAAAAAAACAAATAGATACTACCTAAATAAAAGACACAGATATAGATATAAATGAAAAATACCAAATAAAAATAAATTAAAAAGAGTTAAGTATAGATATCATAGCCAAAAATTTAAAATGTAGCTATAATTGGCAAATTATAGAGTAAATATAACACTATGTTAATAAATTCAGTATACAGTATTATATAGTAGAACTAATAGGCTTAATTTATTTATTTAAGAAATTCAGTACTACAGAACACGTGTTCCAATGTATAGATATATTATGTTTCTTTTAATCTAGCATAGTGGTTAATTACATTGCACTTATAGGAATCGACATAATACTGTATGTGTAGAAACGTTAGTAATAATGAAATATTTACGGGATTATATTTTATGACGTACCTTGGGCTTTTGCTTTTAACCAATTGTAGATCAGTCAGTGACGTCATATTATATTGATCTAGTAAGGTTCTTGGCTTGGACAGACAATATATAATTTGAAGTATATTTATATAAATAGCCTATTTAAAATATTTTTTAGACATTAATAGTTATGTACAGTGTACACAGGGTTTAAGGGGTATAAGTGCCATTATTTTAACTGATGATTATTCATGTCTTAAGGAAGAAAAAATGTCCTTACAATATTTTTCTAATTGAAATATTTAACTATTAAAGTTTACAAAATTAGACATTTGGCAACGTTGCTGGATGGAGGACGGGGTTTACAGGCACACAGTACAGTTCAAGCGGGTACAGACATACCGGTACAAAACAGATGCTCTGTACTAATGCAGGGGCGAACCAGGACAACTATTGTTTGCATAAAACGAGCAGCAAATACAAACTTTCAATCCCATTAATAGAACATTGTTAAATTTACATTTTATTTAACAATATTGCACCATTATTTTTATTGTACGTCTGAAAAAGAAACAATAATGGTTTACTGCACAAAATCACACCAACTTTTTTTTTCTAATGCAAAATTTTAAACTCTCCTGCATCCGTAAAGCCCGTCACTAGTCATGATATTAGGATAAGTCTACGACTTCTGAAGCAGTTTCGAATAAAAGAAAAAGTTAATATGAATATGGGACTAATTTGGCTACTTAAATCTTAGCACATAGCACTTGAACCAAGGTCTCTGGCATGAAACGTCAAAGTTCTAACCGCCTTGTTCACAATGCGGCTGAATTTGAACATGACTGTCAATAAACCCCGTACCGCAGATAAAAAGAATATGTGCACCATTTCTTCACAGATTTTTATAGACAATACATTTATTTTTACGATGAAAATCTGACACAGCACACTTCAGTAGGATCAAGAATCTCATTAGCTGGTCTTCACAAGCCTCGATGTTCCCTATATTGCAAAGAAGTGTAAAATACGAGGTTATACGACCCGCAGTACAGTGATTTCACCATCGGTTATATCGCAGACAGCCCGACAACACGGGTCGAGGTAATAGTTAATGTTAACCTTAACGAAAATCTATCATCTTTCTACATGACACATATTTCAGCGTCTTACCTCCTAAGTATTATACAGTGTGTCCCAAAAGTCATGGTGAGGTTTTAGAGGATTATAGAATTTTAAAGAATAGAGGAAAAAATGTAATATTGGTGTCAGATGAAAATAAAACTGTCAAAGTTCGTCTCTAAGTTTCAAGCACTGAAGATAACAAAAGATGGTAACAATCTAACAAACGAAATAATTTTCACTGTTTAAACTAATTATGCAAGATGGATTTTCAAATAAAAGTGAATCTGTGACTCGTGTACGACGTGAATTTCGTCGCGTTTTTAACGAAGAACCACCAAGAGAATAACATTCTTCGTAAGAGCAGACAGTTAAAAGAGACTGGAAGGTAATTGGTGAAAAAATGTACTGGAAGACGATCAATATATGACGAAATAGAAGTCATTCGAATAGCATTTGTCCAGAGTTCAAAGAAATCATTTTGTAAAATTTCCCGGCAATTAGAACTTTCGAAAATAACAGTTCATAGAGCAAACTCATACCTTTTGTCATACGTAAATTTCCCGACAATTAGGACTTTCGAAAACGACAGTTCATAGAGAAAACTCATACCTGTTGTCATACGTAAATTTTCCCGACAATTAGGATTTTCGGAAACGACAGTTCATAGGCAAATTCATACCTTTTGTGATACGTAAATTTTCCCAACAATTAGGACTTTCGATAGCAACAATTCATAGAGCAAACTCATACCTTTTGTGATACGTAAATTTTCTCGACAATTAGGATTTTCGAAAACGACAGTTCATCGGCAAACTCATACCTTTTGTGATACGTAAATTTTCCCAACAATTAGGATTTTCGAAAACGACAGTTCATAGGCAAACTCATACCTTTTGTGATACGAAAATTTTCCCAACAATTAGGACTTTCGAAAGCAACAGTTCATAGGCAAACGCATACCTCTTGTGATACGTAAATTTTCCCGACAATTAGGACTTTCGAAAACAACAGTTCATAGAGAAAACTCATACCTTTTGTTATACGTAAATTTTCACAACAATTAGGACTTTCGAAAGCAACAATTCATAGAGTAAACTCATACCTTTTGTGATACATAAATTTTCCCGACAATTAGGACTTTCGAAAACAACAGTTCATAGAGAAAACACATATCTTTTGTGACACGTATATTTTCCCGACAATTAGGATTTTCGAAAGCAACAGTTCATGAAGCAAACTTATACCTTTTGTGATAATCATCTGGATTAAGTGCATGTAATGATCTAAGTTTATAAGAAGTCAGACGAAGACATGAAAACTAATAATTTTAGGACTCATTTTATTTAAACTAATTTTGTGTTGTCGTGATGTGTACTACCACCCTCAAAATATTATAGCCTTTTTTGACACTCTGTATTCCTTGGTAAAGCAAGAGTACAAACATGATCCACGAAAATTATTTTTTCATCTCATCGCGACACGAAAATTAAAGTCGAAATGAAAATAAAGTTTCAGCACAAAAATCCAATGGGTGTTAAGTACCCAACGTTGGGTGCCTGACCCCGGAGCATCCCCCTAGTCGGCGCCTATGGTCAGGTTGGGCTCCAGTCGCGAGTTCTGTGATCTATGGAACATGATCGCACGACGTGTCGAATGTTTCGCTGATGGTCTCGGAATTCCAATACGACATCCGAGACGACCTGTGAGGCTCAGCTGTTACTTGTAACTCGGAGCCCAGCGCACCTCGTAACATGAAGTGCGACCTCGCCCACCGCTAAGTGCAATACTACGCATGCGCACAGAACTTCAACTTGAGAAGTCTTCTAATTGGAATTAAACACAATGTGGTACGAATGGGTAGTTGATTTAAGTACCAGCCACTAGAAAACTGTTTGGCCGTCTTCAACTTGACATTTTGACTATTTTTGTCCACTTTCTATTTATTTTCCTGTGATTTTTGCAACTTATATGTACTTCGGTGGGATTCAGTGGGCTATAAGGGAGTGAAATTCTGAATCGACATGTTTCCATTTGTACCAGAACCTTCCACAGGTGTTATCGCAATGACATTTGTTGAATTACATAATGAATAAAGAAATGGAGACAAAATAATAACTAAAAGTAAAACATACAAGATTCATTAAATTTATTTCATTCTTAATACTATTCACAATCCTTATAAATAAAAATCAATTCGTTAAAAATCTAAATATACAAGAACACCCCACAGAGAGCATAAACGTTCCACGTAATTGCAGAGATTCTAAGAATCCTTTGTCACTTTTTTAGAAGATTTCAAAGGTTCTGTCTGCAAAGTAAGAGATTTCCTAAGTCGTATACTTTTACGTTCTCTGTTTCACTTCCTTTTCGAAGAAAGCCATAATAAATGCTTTATCCACTTTGATTATATAATATAGACTTTACATCACTAGAAAAATGTTGTAAACACATTCATTACTCAACTAATTAAGTAGTGATACTTCTATTACGCAACTAGTTAGGTAATGATACTGTTATTACGCAACTAGTCAGGTAATGATGCTTCTATTACGCAACTAGTCAGGTAATGATACTTCTATTACGCAAATAGTTAGGTAATGATACTGCTATTACGCAAATAGTCAGGTAATGATACTTCTATTACGCAAATAGTTAGGTAATGATACTGCTATTACGCAAATAGTTAGGTAATAATACTTCTATTGCGCAACTAGTTAGGTAATGATACTGCTATTACGCAACTAGTCAGGTAATGATACTTCTATTACGCAACTAGTCAGGTAATGATACTTCTATTGCGCAACTAGTTAGGTAATGATACTGCTATTACGCAATTAGTCAGGTAATGATACTTCTATTACGCAACTAGTTAGGTAATGATACTTCTATACGCAAATAGTCAGGTAATGATACTTCCATTACGCAACTAATTAGGCAATGATACTTCTATTACGCAAATAGTCAGGTAATGATACTTCTATTACGCAACTAGTCAGGTAATGATACTTATATTACGCAACTAGTCAGGTAATGATACTTCTATTATGCAACTAGTTAGGTAATTGACACTTCTACTGTATTACGCAACTAGTTAGGTAATGATACTTTTATTACGCAATTAGTCAGTTAATGATACTTTTATTACGCAACTAGTTAGGTAATGATATTTCTATTACGCAGCTAGTTAGGTAATTATACTCTTATTATCTAACTGGTTGCGTAATGTGAACCACGTATTAAATTTTTTATATTCCAGTTCACATCTTAACGCGGAATTTCAAAGGTCGCGTACTAAAAATTCAATTGCAGAATTAGCAGCATTTTCAATATCTGAATCCTGATTTGAACTCATTTTAACAATATTTGTTTATTTTTCCAACTTTTTGCCCAAGAGCAGGTCTTTAACTGCAAACCCAGCATTTTTCATTTTTCCAATTTCTTGCTTTCCTCTTAATCTCCCCATATGATATATATACCTTAACGTTGTCTATCAGGTGATATCTTTTGCCCCGAACTCTTCTCCCGTTCACCATTCTGTACATGTAGCCTATGTATATTATATTCCTACTAAATGTCCCCTAACAAGATTTGTTTATTTTTCAAATTAGGCCTACACCAGAAATAAAAGGAATCAATCACTGCACTCACACACCTACTGGCACTTATGCCAGAAATAGTCTCATATGTGTATATATACATATATTTTTTATTGTTATTTATGTACAATGGCTGGACAGGGCGTCCTGCGCGATAAGGCCCTAAAACGGCCTCTGGCTCAAAGCCAGAAATGTCAATACACAACTACTATTACTCTCCTAGTACCGCTGTTCTTCTGTTATAAACAAAAACCTTTCGTGTTCGAAACTAATAAAACAAACATAAATGAATCGCTTCTCGCAGGAAGAAACTAACAATAATAATACAATCGCCTCTTCACAAAAGACATGTTCAAAAGTAATCAAAATAATACAAATATTTATATTAAAAAATCAATTTTTATCAAAGTGTGTAAAACGTTATACGATATACTTATCGTAAATTCATATTACAATACTAGACTTGTTATCAAACTAGTATTGTAACATGAAACGTTACGATACTATCAAAAGTATCATCATATTTATCATCATTGAGATCACTGTTTGTAAATTACTAACTCAAACTTTAGGATTTATTTCTCTGCAGAAGCGCAAAGTTCTCTGCACTGCGCCAATCGATATATTGCGTATACAGTCCTAGAGAAGGAAGGAATGAGACGAACCTAAGGGTAGATTTGCAGCCGTAGAAACCACACATGACTCACACATGCCTTTAACGGTCATCATATTTTACAGACGAGAAAGACTCGCAAATTCTATGCTTGCGATATGCTTCCCAGATCTATCGACAACAGTAAAACCTCGCTGATCATTTTCACATGGGATCGCCTAAGTTTTTACGTAACTTACGCTAGCATACCTTTCAATAATATAGGCCTATAATATCATGACATGAAAGGAGAAAAGTAAGACGAAATGGGGAGTGATCGTGAAATTAAATTTTTGAGTTCAGGAAAACGAAAACCACGAGAAAAAAACTCATTTCACGCTGGGAATCGAACAGAAGTCCACGGAATGAGAAACCTTCCTTCAAGAGCTGTGATTCTGCGAGGGATTTCAGGATTTTAAAACCTGATCATCCTAGTGCTTCAGGATTACTCACGGGATTTTATTGCCCTATAAAATAACTATCACCACGGATAGAGTTGAGGCCACGAAGCTCTCATATCCACTCATCCATTAAGTACAACTCAAAATAGTCAGGTCTATTTTCTCATACAAATATGACGACGGAACTTGTGTGAAGGAAAAATAAATAAACAAATAAATAAATAAACGAATAAAATAATATTGAATAACTAAAAATCCTAAATTATCTAGGTCATGAAGTAAAAGCGAAAAAAGACATAACCCAAAAAAAATATCAAATCACTCTCGAATCGACATTATTTCACTCTAAAATAGACACCCTTTCACTCTCGAATAGATACCGTTTCACCCTCGAATAGACACCCTTTCTTTATCGAATACACGCCCTTTTTTATTTTCGAATAGACACCGTTTCACTCACAAATAGACACCCTTTCATTCTCGAATACATGCCCTTTTACTTTCGAATAGACACCCTTTCATTCTCGAATACACACCCTTTCATTCTCGAATACACAACCTTTCACTCTCGAATAGATACAGTTTCACTCTCGAATACACCCTTTCATTATCGAATACACACCCTTTTACTTTCGAATACACACCCTTTCATTCTCGAATACATGCCCTTTTACTTTCGACTACACACCCTTTCATTCTCGAATACACCCTTTCATTCTCGAATACACACCCTTTCACTCACGAATAGACACCGTTTCACTATCGAATAGACACCGTTTCACTCTCGAATAGACACCCTTTCATTCTCGAATAGACACCGTTTCACTCTCGAATAGAAACCCTTTCATTCTCGAATACACATCCTTTCGCTCTCGAATAGACACCGTCTCACTCTCGAATAGACATCCTTTCATTCTCTTATAGACACTTTCACTCTCGAGTAGATACCTTTTCACTCTCGAATAGACACCCTTTCATTCTCGAATACGCACCCTTTCACTTTCGAATAGACACCGTCCATTCTCTTATATACACTTTCATTCTCGAATAGACACCGTTTCACTCTCGAATGGACACTTTCATTCTCGAATAGACACCTTTCACTCTCCAATAGACACCCTTTCACTCTCGAATAGACACATTCACTCTCAAATAGACACCCTTCCACTCCTTTCACTCTCGAATCGACATCCTTTCACTCTCGAATCGACACTCTTTCACTGTCGAATCGAAAACCTTTCACTCTCGAATCGACACTCTTTCACTATCGAATCGACGTTCTTTCTCTCTAACTCAAGATTGGAACTATACACTCTTTTTCTCTCGAAATTACCCATTAATTCTTTCTCTCTCGTAGAGGTGCCTTCATTCTTTCACTCTCGAATCGACGAAGTCAATCTTTCACTCTAGCATAGAACCAATCACTCTTTGATTGCTGAATGGATCTCTTTACTCTTTCACCATTTCATCCACTCGTGTATTATATAAAGACTACTACATTAATTTTTCCTTACTCGTCCATTTATACAGTGTCACGAATGATATTACTACAGTTATTGCACTGTATAACAATGTATCGACAGCTTATCAATAATATCGACAAGATTCAATCAGTCACGTAGCATCTGTAACCAGAGTACAGTAGGCATTACATTATTTTCTCAAACTTAAGACTTGCAGGCTGTGCATCTGCTTGTTACAAAATACATCAGTCACATCCCTGAACGCTGGGGAATGCATGCAAACAGGTGCCCCCAAGCGGTCAGCGTGCAGGGAAGCGAGCAAACCGTGACAGGATATTGGTCGAATGGAGTTCATCACCATTTTTACATGCACTGTGATCATTGGTTCCGCACAGGTTCCGAGAAAAACTCGACAACTATTTTAACATGTTTCTATAACATGTAAGTTTAACATCATATATATAAGAAGTGAACATAGGAAAAGGAAGTTATTAACAATGTCAAACATTAAAATTAAATCACCTCCTGTTAAATGTTGCTCAATTGCATTATAAAATCTTGGCACTCTAAATACGTCCACACCTGTGGAGTAACGGTCAGCGCGTCTGGCCGCGAAACTAGGTGGCCCGGGTTCAAATCCCAGTCGGGGCAAGTTACCTGGTTGAGGTTTTTTCCGGGGTTTTCCCTCAACCCAATACGAGCAAATGCTGGGTAACTTTCGGTGCTGGACCCCGGACTCATTTCACCGGCATTATCACCTTCATGTCATTCAGACGCTAAATAACCTAGATGTTGATACAGCGTCGTAAAATAACCCAATAAAATAAAAACTCTAAATACAAATTTTTACTTTGTCTTGCACCGAAATAAAAATAGGTGAATATTACTAATATGTGTACTCAAAATCTGAATTGAAATTACAAATTGCCCTATCACGTACCGTTTTCCGGGGAAAATGAATTGAATTTGTTTATGAAAAAAAAAACTTTTTTTTTTTTTAATTTTTCACTGCTACTGGTAAAATTACAACACATTAAGGATTCAAAATGCCTCATAATACTTGAAAAAAGGTGTACTGGATACAAAAATGATGTAACATAGCTTAAAACACAACAATAAAAATATTTCACGTGTATAATGAGAAAAATCTCGGAATTTGAACTTATATTTAAAATAATTTTCTGGATGACTTCTGTTTATAACTAGACCCGGGACTGTATTTTACAAGGAACCAACAATACTCTGCAAGCATGCTGGATGATGATCTTTCTTTACATCGTCTTTGCTTTACAGATATTTCTTGATGAAATCTTTTCTCATACTTGTCGCTTACAGCTCCAAGGTTAGGAGTAAAGAAATTCAAGTAAGAATGTAAAAAGTGTATTTTGAGAGACATATTAGAGCCTACACCCCATTTTCTCATATGCAGTTGATATGGTTTCCACAACAAGTTCTATGTAGTTGTCTGCCTTGGAATTTCCAAGGAAATTTGAGCAAACATCTCTGTAAGTGTTCCATACCATTTTTTCTGTAACGGAAAGTTTTTCCTCAAACAAAGAGTCAGCCCTCTTTTAATCTGCCTTCAACCATAGGTAAACTTTTCTTTTAAATACTGAAAACCACACCCTTGTTTGTTCATTGCGTAGACCTCACTTTGAACTGTTACGAAGTTTACTGAATAGAAGGGACCAATATCTGTTTATTTATTAGAAGTACAAAAGAACATGCCAACAACCATTTCAATAATATTTACAATAATAATAATAATAATAATAATAATAATAATAATAATATTTATTTTACAATACAGCTAATTAGTTTCAATATTGGTAAATCATATTTGAGAAAGCGATCTCTCTTTTATTTACAGACATCAAAAACACTATCTCATAAAATGTCTCCACTTTTATTAATGCTTCGAATTTACAATCATCTATCAAATAAACAGGATTTAGATTTATCGTTATCGTACAATATGTACAACAAAAAGTTATATACAGCAATGGTTTCATGATATGTTGGATTCTAGTCGCATGTTGGTTGTAGATCTAGTCAGGTACCATGCTGGTTGGAACACGTGTTCTGTAGTGGTGAATTTCTTAAATAAATAAATTAAGCCTATTAGTTCTACTATATAATACTGTATTCTGAATTTATTAACATAGTGTTATATTTACTCTGTAATTTGTCAATTATAGCAACATTTTACATTTTTGGGTATGATATCTATACTTAACTTTTTTTAATTTATTTTTATTTGGTATTTTCATTTATATCTATATCTGTGTCTTTTATTTAGGTAGTATCTATTTGCTTTTTTTTATTTTTCATTTTTAATTTGTAATTACACTTGTATCTTGCATTTGTTTCTGTTTTATCTCTTTTTTCATGTTATATGCAATTCTGTGTTTTTAAACAAATCTGTAGTGTCTATTGTAATTGGGGCTTTGCCCTGTTATAGACATACATAAATAAATAAATAAATAAATAAATAAATAAATAAATACCAGTAAATTTAAGGTTGTATGCTGTAGGTACTTCTTATAAAGTAGTGAACCTACTCCTAACAGAAAACATGAATACAGTTCAGATCGTCACACCGAGGTGATATTTTTAAAATTATCTTCTTTGTTCTTCAGCAGCATATGCAGAATGAAAAGCCCCGTTCTTTACATTCATGACCACCTCATCCGAATGTGATATTTCAATACAGCCGTGTTTACAGTATATTTCAATTTCCAATGTCCAATGCACGAGTCACCTCCTTTCACAATTGTTTATGTGTTTTGAATATATTCTGATACATTGATCTCTGGACACAATGGCTTGTCCGTCATTCGTGCAAAGCAATCAAATCAGTGGTACTCAACCTGTGTTCCGCGAGCCGCTTGTCTGTAGTTGGCAACATCCCGACTCCTTTCTTTAAATGATACGCAGCCAGCATACAATATTAGGTTAAAAACGCAGTAACTGTTGCCTTACAGTTTTATTATTAATGTCCATCCATCCATCCATCCATCCATCCATCCATCCATCCATCTATCTGTCCATCTATATATATATATAATTTGAACTGGTAATGGAAATTACGGGAAAACGGCTGAACGGATTTTAATAAATGATCCCTCATTCTTAAGCTTGGAACCCAAAGTTTTTCGGAAAAATAATAGTTTTGAGTGAAATGTCAATTTTTCAATGTAATTTTCCTATTTTCTAAAATCCATCTGTCGTCACTAACTAATTGCATTTCAGAATAAAACAAAACACACACTACAGTAAACAATATTACACGAAGGCCATGATCTGCAAGATTGCTGACATATTTAGAGCTCAAATTCAATTAGTTATTACAAATTTCAAGACTTACTAAAAATAATTTACAGGTCTGATTCTGCGGTGTGTAATTTTCTGAGTACAGCTGTGTATTGGATATTAAAAACTAAAAAACTTGAGGTGGTTTGATGACATTATTACCATTAAAAATGAAACATTATTATACGAGTAGTTAACGCCGTGATGTGACTATTTTTCATTAATTATACATATTAATGCTATATTGATGATATGAAAGTGAAACGTTTCCGGGTTATATAAGTAGATGTAGAGAATAACTTAAATTAGATCTAGATTTATGTAATTTACTGAGTGGCGGCTATTTAGTATATGTTATTGAAAACTATAAAACTTAGGTAAGATAATAATATTGTTATTAAAATCAGATATCTTTATAGTTATTAATCAAGTGGGGTTGGGTCTTTTTCATATATTTAATGGCGATGTGGTGTTAATTTATACGCTTGGTTGTCTTCAGTATTGGCTCGAGAGAGCGTAAAAATTACAGTTCCTAAGGAAATACCAAAAGTTATTACTTACTGATACAATATGAGGCCTACAAGATTTTGTAGTCTCCCGATCATTTCAGCAAGATCTCTTAGCAGGATAAAATGATTTTACCCTCTACATTTCAAGGTAGTTTACGAAACATGCAGCAGCTATACCAAGATGCTATGTCTATTGTTCGAAAGCATAGCAAACCTGACATTTTTTTTAACTTTCACCTACAATCCATAATGATCTCAAATAGCTACTGTTTTACTCCCACATGAAAAACCGACTGATCGTCCTGACATTGTTACTTGCGTTTTCGCGTTAAAACTAAAAAAACTGAAGGTGTATAGGTTCAAGAAAAAGTATTTGGCATAAAAAAACATTCAGAGGGAGTATGTTTCATTATTATGGAAGCAAATAACTTTCAGAATGTCTGATATTCTTCATTGAAAATAAATCTGAAAAATGTTTATTTGAACGTCTAATGAACTTAGTCTGCAGTATTTGCTGCACAAGCCACTAACGTATATATATATATATATATATATATATATATATATATATATATATATATATATATATATATATATACAGAATCTTGAAAGAGTATCTAATATTTTAGGAGGTGCTAGTACCTTCTGAGATCTAAACACTTGTTCTTAGGAGGTGCTCAATGTGACGTCCATTTATAGCAATGCATTCCTCTGCCCTTCGCCGTAAGGAATCACGCACTCTTTGAAATTGACCTGGTTCTTCTTGATAACCAAAAGTCTAGGGGATTTAAGTTTGGGGAACGAGCAGGCCAAGGTATTCGGACCTCCCCAATCAATCCAACGGTCCTGAAATGTCAGCGTCAGGTGTTCACGCTCACTGCAAAAAAAAAAAAAATGTGCTGGTGTGCCATCATGCATGAACCACATCTGTAGTCTTTGCTGACATGGCACATACTCCAGCAAGGTAGGCAATACGTTAATAAGAAAGCCCTGATAACGAGCCCCAGTTAATCTCTGTGGTAGCACGTATAGCCCTTAATCTATCGCCAAGAACGCCTGCCCATACGTTGATTGAGAATCGGTGCTGATGCCTTGTTTCTTCAACTGCATGGGGATTTTCATCAGCGTAAACATGCTGATTACGAAAATTCACAACACCATCTCTGCTGAACCCCGCTCATATCCGCAACCAAACTTTTGTTTTCAGTATTCCTTGCGACGTAGCATTATTCCGTGCCAGGGGTGTCAACTACGGTATGATTATCTGGTAGTCTGCTGTATTGTAGGGCAGAGAAATGCATTGACATAAACGGACGTCACATTGAGCACCTCCTATGAACAAGTACTCAGATCTCAGAAAGTATGCGTTGTATAACCCATGTTTATTAGATATTATTTTTTTGTTTTGATGCATACTTTCATCTCCTAAAATAGTGGATACTTTTTTAACACCCTGTATATAATATATAATATGGTGGAAGTGAAATAGCCTTGCAGATTTTCAGAGCGAATAGCTCATGTTATATGTAACAAAAAACTATAATACCGTATTGGTGGAAAGTTCATAATTTTTTTCAGAAAAATGTTTCTTTTCCAAATGTTTAATAACCTCTTATTCGGTAACTATTGCGAGTAGGATCGCGATTTTTGTCCATATCGACAGAAAATCTAATAAAGAATAATTGATCCCTCTAGCGTATTTCAATAGCGTGGACGGTTTTCGTGTAAATTTAATTTTAAAAACCTCTAATTCCAAGCCACTGCACGATGCAAACAAGTGGCAACGTCGAGGCAGAGAGCAGCTGACCTATCGAGATACACCGAGTTCGTTGACCTCTTACATCTGTATCACGAGTAGAGTGTGTTAGCGGCGATGTTGCCGGACTGTTGAAACTTGAAACTTAATTATCACAACTTGAAACGATTAGTTAACCGCTCATTGAAGAATGAGTTTCTCTCATCTTCAAAAAAAGAGTGGTGGCAAGATATGGGCTGGTCTTGTTGACAAGTCAGAGATCCTTCTTATCATCCCCGTAAAGAGATTGTAGCTGCCATAAGGATTGCCACAGAACACGACTGCCTGGCGGAATATTTATATAAACTGGGTATTTTACCATCACTTCAGTGTGTCATTTGTAATGAGGAAAATGCTGTTATGGATTGGGAACATTTAAATGCTTTTAAAAAACTTGTAAATTTTAAATCCTCTATGGGGACTTTGTACTGGTCTGCCAGAAACATAAAAGATGTTGAATCAATCTGGTTGAGGATTACATACATACAAAACAATCCAATGCAATTCGAGAATACAATACAATACATTAAATTACATTACACACACATACATACATACATACATACGTAAAATAATAATAATATAATAATAATAATAATAATAATAATAATAATAATAATAATAATAATAATAATAATGTTTTATTTTCGCTGGCAGAGTTAAGGCCATAAGGCCTTCTCTTCCACTTCCAGCTCAACCAGCCTTACATACATACATACATACATACATACATACATACATACATACATACATACATACATTACATACATACATACATATTCAATCATACATACATACATTACATTTTCTAATTAACTATCATTTAATCACAAAACGTAATATATGTTTTCTATTCATTTAAGTATACCCTATCGTCCCCTTCAATGCGCAAAGTTGTCTGTCTGTCTGTCCGTCCGTCCGTCCGTCTGTCTGTCTGTCTGTCTGTCTATCTATCCAACCATCCATCCATCTAGCCTATCTATGAATGAATTAATATTTATTTATTTATTCACTTATTTATTTATTTATTTATTTATTCATTCATATTATTTATTTATTTATTTATTTATTTATTTATTTATTTATTTATTTATTTATTTATTTATTTATTTATTTATTTATTCCGGTGTAGTTAAGGCCATCAGGTATTCTCTTTCATTTTACTAGAAATACAGCTACAATAGTAAAAGAAAATCAAACTCTGAACAAAATAAAGCCACTCGAAAATATATGCATGCGACGTTACATAATTTTGTTACTTGTGTTATCCTGTTTCAAAACTTGATTCTCTTTGAATAATTATTTTATTTCATTATTAAAGTGATAATGAGTTGGAAAAGAATGTCAGTTGAATTTATTTATAAGATTCTTTCTATTTTTTCTATACAGAAGGGATATGTGGACTTAATAAAAAAAAACCATCGCAGACAACTGAAATGAAATTTCTGAGACGTCCCGACTGACACGAAGCTATTGAATTAAATGAAACTCGGATATGTTTGTAGTAAAAACAACTACATTCGCATTGTGTGTGTTCACTTTCCGCATGAACTGACAGAATGTCATTTCGTATGAACAAAATACAAAATACGTCCAGTAATTTAAGAGAAAACTGAACGCGGGCAAAAAGAGCTGAACTACATGTAGAGAGAGAAGGGAAGAAATGGAGATATACGAGGACGGACAATGAAGTAATGAGACTGATTTTTTTCCCCCACCTGATGAGGCAACCCTCCAGCCTCATATCAGAGACATGTTTGACCTTGGTCCTTCCTCCACCCGAATTCCAACTGGCACCACCCTGCAAGCCATCAGTGTGGAGTAGCTGCTTATCTAGTGGAGTTGTGTGTTGCTTCTCGTCAATACAATGAAATCGCATGATATCCCGCTTGTATGAAACTCGGTGAAAATGTCACGACAACGTATGGGCTATTCCATATGAAATCGATCAGTAAAAAACCTCGCATTTTCGTTATACTCTAATTTTTCCCCTACTTATACAAGGTGCTGAGGGGAGTGCATTTTCAAAAATATACTATCGAAAGTCAAACGGTTTTCGTATTATTGAGCGACAAATTTAGCGTATTTTATAAAAACAAGCCTCTTTCATCGCTCAGAACTCTGGAACCATTTACTGCAGAACATTGAACCAGAGCTCATTTTGAAGCTGACATTTGGTAGGTTATGTTAAGAAGTAATCCTTATTTTTATTGTATACAGAGAGACAGATAATCTGATTTTACTTGCTTTTAGGCTTTTTGGCCATTTGCAAAAATGTAAAAAAATATTGAGAAAAAACCTTGCATTATTAAGAGGAATTCAGCATTGCTTGCTTAGTGGCTAGGCAATAAGTTTCGAGGGTATTAAATAAATTATATTCACACGCCTACTCTTGAACGGCGCAGTACCGCACGCACTGGCCGAGAGCTGAAGATAAACGTGCGTTGGGCGTCATTTTACTCCTGTGTTTATGAAAACTTGTGATAAAGCTAGTCCAGGTATGCGCTACTAGACGAAACATCACCTGTTTGTCTCCTGGCCTTGCTTGTCTCGACTACCTACAGTCAGCTGGTTAGTTCACGCGCGTACCATTTATTTTCTTTATTTGATATTTTCAATACTTTCTTATCAACGTACCACCAGTAAAAAATATGTGTTTATTTGTGCTTTCAATGCGGAATCTAACCATATATTTTAAAAATATTTTTTCATGGCCAAATGCGTCTTAATGAGGAAAAATATAAATTTCTCCATTTCCTTAAAAAGTAAGAAAAACTGTTTACATGTCAATATAAACTTTAATTTCTCGCCATCAAAATAAACCATGATTTTGATCATTGGGTGAAAGGGTTTCGGAGCCACAACAGTTTAAAGTTGCTAATTTTATGAAAATACGATAAATTTAAATATTATTAATTTAAACACTATTAAGTTCTGATGCCTCAAACTTTGCACAAAGCATTGTATCACAGTTGTCTACGGGCAGAAAAAGTTTTATTGTATTTAGAAATTGTAAGGTCAATTTTCTCTATATTTCGGTCGATTTGAGATGGAATAGCCCGTATGCAGCAGGCTTTTGGAAATGAAGTGATTTGAAGAGCACAAGATTTCCGATGGCATAAAATACTTGCCGAGAACAGAAGCAACGTTGAAGATGAACAGCTACAATACAGATGGCAACATTGTCAGTATACGTTAAGTTGTAGGAATTGATAGGCGATTAACAGCCAGAATGATAGGAATGAGGTACGAACAGACAGGAAGGTAAGCATTGGTCAGAGACGCCCTCACATACGTCCGCCATCGGCCCCTATCCTGAGCAAGATTAATCCATTTCCTATCATCATAACCCAACTCCCTCAAATCCATTTTAATAATATCCTCCCATCTACGTCTCGGCCTCCCCAAAGGTCTTTTCCCATCAGGCCTCCCAACTAACTAGTTCCTCGCTTCACACTTTTAGCATCCCACCACAACCGTGATACACGTTCACAGCATAACCTTGTTCTATCAATTCCATTCCATCGAACATCTCTCTACTCTGCTTCCTTCACAATACACACAGCTCGTTCCTGGAATTCCTTGTCACAGGAAATCAGGAGCAGTCGGAGTCTAAAATCTTTTAAGTACACTCTACTTAGAAATGTTTTTAATGAACAGAACTAGACTCTTGCGGAAGTTTCTAAATAGTCTTAAATGACCAACTTGTTATTTTTTCCCCCCTCTCTCTCTTCTTTTTTTTTTCTCTTTTCTTTATTATCTTGATATATTACTTAATCATTTGTATTTGCATGCCATTTAGTACGACTTTGCTAATCAACATTTTATGTCCTGTAACCCACATATATTCTCCTATTAGTATATTAACTGTATAGAATATAAGTGAATTAATCGTCGAATTTATCTCGAGCATTTTAGGTCTTATAAATTGTGTGTGTGTGTGTGTGTGTGTGTGAGTGTGTATATTCCCCTTATGTTATGTAACTGATTTTGATTATGTGTAATGTTCTACTTTATTTTATATATTATGTAACCGATCTTGACTATTTGTAATTTTATATTATGTAACTGATCTTGTCTATTGTAATTTTCCACTATATTTTATGTAATTTCGAAGGTATTTTCTTTTGCCTTGTTTTGTAATCTAATTTTGTATTTAATGTATATTACTGAAACCTGGTTGAGTGGAAGAGAAGGCCTCATGGCCTTAACTCTGCCAGGCAAACTACTACTACTACCACTACCACTACCACTACCACTACCACTACCACTACCACCACTACTACTACCACCACCATTACTACCACTACCACTACTACTACTACTACTAATACTAATACTACTAATACTACTACTACTACTACTACTAATACTACTACTACTACTACTACTACTACTACTACTACTACTACTACTACTACTACTACTACTAACACTCTATATGCATTTCTGGATTCACCCATACGTGCTACATTTCGTGGATTATCACTATCATCATTATTATTATTATTCATTTATGGACTGGTATAATACAATAGGAGTTTGAATTGAACTGTTTCCATTGCAGATGAAGGCTAGCACACGCAACGTATAAAAGTTTCGATCTACCTTCAACAGGTGGGAAAAGAGACAGAAGACTATTCCAGTAACTGGGGTCATTGCACAAGGCTAAAGCGAGTCAATTCGATTTCTTTCTAAATTTGCAAAATGAATTCAGATTTTTATTTAATGATGCTATTGAATAGGAAATTCTGCCCTACCCCTTTTCATCTGAGGATGTTGGTAACATCAACCTTTGAAATGTGGTGTGTTCTATTTGTGAATTTAACCAGTTGTGAAGAACACCATTCCAAATCCGTCTAGAGTAATCATTATTTTTCCCCCATTTGAGGTCAAATTGAAGTTAAATTTGACAATTTTATGATATTAAACTACAGTTTTCATTTTTCGCACATATATTATTTTTGGCATATACCAGAACATAGTAAGAAATAGCCACCGGCGTAGCTCAGTCGGCTAAGGCGCTTGTCTTCCGATCTTTAGTTGCGCTCGGGCTCGAGTTCGATTCCCGGTTGGGCTGATTACCTGGTTGGTTTTTTCCGAGGTTTTCCCCAACCACAAGGCAAATGTCAGGTAATCTATGGCGAATCCTCGGCCTCATCTCGCCAGATACCATATCCTTATCACCAAACTCATCGACGCTAAATAACCTCGTAGTTGATACAGCGTCACTAAATAACCAAGTAAAAAAAAAAGTGGTACGAAATGTAAATATAAAACTTGGAAATTTATCCTTTGAAAAAGTGAAAAAAAAAATCAGATACTTTGGAGCAACAGTAACAAAAATAAATGACGCTCGAGAGAAAATTAAACGCAATGTGTGTGTATGTGTGTGTGTGTATATGGTAAATGCCTGTTATTATTCGGTTGAGAAGATTTTGCATCTAGTCTGCTGTCAAAAAATCTCAAAGTTAGAATTTATAAACAGTTATATTACAGGGTTAAGGGTGTTTGAGAATAAGGTGCTTAGAAAAATATCTGGGGCTAAGAGGGATGAAGATACAGGAGAATGGAGAAAGTTACACAATGTAGAACAGCACGGATTGTATTCTTCACCTGACATAATTAGGAACATTAAATCCAGACGTTTGAGATGGGCAGGGCATGTAGCACGTATGGGTGAATGCAAAAATGCATGTAGAGTGTTAGTTGGGAGGCCAGAGAGAAGAAGACCTTTGGGGAGGCCGAGACGTAGATGAGAGGATAATATTAAAATGCATTTAAAGGCGGTGGGATATGATGGTAGAAACTGGATTAATCTTGCTGAGAATAGGGACCGATGGCGGACTTATGTGAGGGCTGCAATGAATCTCCGGGTTCTCTAAAAGCCATTTGTAAGTATGTAAGTAATAGGTTATTATTTCGCTTATAAATAGTAAATACACAAATTTTAAGTTCCCTTGGCAAATGATTAGTACATTTTTAAAATGTTTCACGTGAAACTTAATATCAATTCTTTTTATCTCCTAATATAAAAAAGTATGTTTAAACTTAAATTGTATAATGTTCATCATATTGTCATTAATAATAATAATAATAATAATAATAATAATAATAATAATAATAATAATAGTCATGAACATTTTATGATCATTAGTTTGGTCTAAAAATGTTATTTACATTACACTAGCCGAAATGCGAAAAAAAAAAAAATGCCACGATTGTGCAAATTATTCTTTTAATCCTCTTGAAATTCTATTGATATATCCATGGCACCTGTCATACTGTAGGCTATAGATCGAGGGGTGTGTGAAAAAATTCATGCAACTAGCTCAAAGTCTGTGGAAAGAATAGGTTTTGAACATGGGAAAAAATGTACGAACTAAAAACCGAGAAAAACGCAGTTACACAGAAAACACTGCATTGGATTCAATTACAAAAATATAAGCTAACTTAACCCTTAAATTCGCAAAGTATCCTATAGGATACAACAGGTTAATAGGCTATATGCTGTAATTTTAATCGAACAACAGAAAAAAATTAGTAGGAAAATTAAAATTTCACAATACTATAATATTGTACGACATATAAAATATGGATATTGCGATAGTTGTTTTCTTTACAGTCCGACACGGTTTAATAAACTAGTGTGAGAAATGAGCCAATTTAATGGTTAAGGTTGCTTATGATGCCATCTGATACGCCTACTAGTATGTTATATGCAAGCAAAAACTACAGAGGTTTGGGACTAGTCAGAGCATCATGGGAAGCGTTCTGAACATCTGGGTCACTTTAATATTAAATGAAAATCCTATGTAAATAGTATCGACCTTTGATGTCTGAACTTAATTCTTCCTGTCAACATCTAAGTCTCCCTTGTCCAGTTGAACTTCGTAAATCTGTGACTAGGAAATTAAGAGAGGAATTAAGAAATGCAGAATTCGAATCTTGGAAAGTAATGCCTGGAAGAGGCAGAGGTGTAGAATTGTACAGCCAAGTACCTAAAGCCAACGCCTGGAGTTTTAATAAGTCTGGTTATCTACATCTGAATGGGTAACCTGCCTCAAAATGAACGCCAATTTAGCAGCAGTTAGATGAGTACCTGGTCGTCTTTGGACGGATCCCGGTGCAACATGGCTGCCCAGACTGAAACCCTTGCTCACGTCCTGGTCAGTGTGAGGTTTACCCTCCGAAATGCCAGACACCATCATGTTCGATCCTTAATTGCAACTGCTTTAAGAAAAAGTCTTGGATAGTAGAAGAGGAAGTTTTTTGCCTTGCTACTAATGGCTCCTCTAGATGTATTGACATCATAGCGTATTCCCGGACTACCAAGAAAGGATATATAAGGATTGAAACGAGGAGTAGCCAGCCGGAGGATGTCAATCGGCGCTAAGTTAACCAAGAAAAGATCAACATTTATCTGCCAACAGTTGCTTACTTCAAAGAAAATACCAGCTTGAAGACATTGGTCTTCTTATTATAGCTCGTGGTGTGATTCCCAAGTTCTTTGAAAGCTTCAGGAAGACTTTTGAACTACCACAGACACTTACTGCTGACATCATAACTTCAGTTTTGAAACGCTCTTGCCAAATTCTAAGTCATCATATTCCTCTGTTTAATTTTTTTCTTCACTTTATATTCATATATGTTTATGTTAATTTTGTTTCTACAAAATTTATGTAAACATTTAATATTGCAAAATTCATGTAGGAGAGTATACTCAGTCCTTCTGGGCTACCTCCAATGGGAGGCAGTTATTATCTTATCTTACATGGTGGAAGCTTTTAAGTAATTCCGAAATATTTAGGCTACCCTTCAGTTGTTCACAGGTCTCGAAATGGATGTTTTCACGAACACAAACATTGGTATTTTCGTGGACGAGGTGGTGTTTGATGATGACAACTAAGGAGTTAATAACCAGTAAGATGAAGCTTGTAATTTTTAGTTGGATATTTAACGACGCTGTATCAACTACTAGGTTATTTAGCGTCGATTGGATTGGTAATAGCGGGATGGTATTTGGCGAGATGAGGTGGAGGATTCGCCATAGATTACCTGACATTCGGTTTACAGTTGGGAAAAGACTAGGAAAAACCCAACCAGATAATCAGCCCAAGCGGGAATCGAACCGACGCTCGAGCGCAACTGAAAATTTGTGGAAGGAGGTAGATTTTGAACATGGGAAAAAACACAAAAACTAAAAATAATTTTTTTTTTATTTTAATAGGTTATTTTACGACGCTTTAGCTCTGAATGAGATGAAGGTGATAATGCCAGTGAAAAAAGTCCAGGGTCCAACACCGGAAGTTACCCAGCATTTGCTCATATTGGGTTGAGGGAAAACCCAGGAAAAAACCTCAACCAGGTAACTTGTCTCGACCGGAAATCGAACCCAGGTCACCTGATTTCCTGATTTCACGGCCAGACGCGCTAACCGTTATTCCACAGGCGTGGACCTAAAGATAGAGGAAAATTAAGTTAACAGCAGGCAAGCACCTAAGCCAACTGAGCTACGTCGTTCACTGAAGACTGGCATTACCATGAAATATGTATATACACACCAATTAATATAAAAATTCCGAACATAGTCTTCGGAAATTTTAATTCCTTTATAAAATTCATATAGACAGAAACCACGAATGGTAGTCACTTCATCCAATCGAAGAAATGTACTGGAAAAAAAAAAAACCTGAATAATTTGCTTCGATGCGTATTTCAAAATAAACTTATGCTATGGAGGAGCATATGGGGCTATTTCACCAAATGACCAGTTTCCATGGAAACGGCTACCTACTACATAGCATTTACAATGTACTAGGCAAGACTTATAAAACCAACGCTTTTTCTTAAGGGGTTAGGTATAGCTTACAGCAGTTAAATTTTTGGAAATATTCAACATTTTTTTCTCTATTGCTGTATATTGTACAATAATGAAAATTGGTATGTGTAAAACACTGTCCTTCTGCTATATGAAAAAAAATATATATATTTTTGCGATTTAAAAAAAAATTTTTTTTTTTTTTTTTCAAAATTCAAAATGATGGTAGTTTACTGTGCAGTGATGAAGCGTTTCCCTCATAACTCATAAACTTGTCAATTTTTTCATGTTTTCTCTTTTTATTTTATTGATGAAACTCATGTTTACAATATCATCTTTTTCAACTACATCCCTTAAAAAATATTTTTTTTTTTTTCATGTTAGAAGAAAATACTGATATTTGACCATTTTTTAAATGAATTTATTTTTGTCAGACAATCTATCAAAGGTAGAGAAGTGATCTTGCATCATATTGTAGACAAGACATGCATAAATACATACAAAAAATTTCATGACAGAATGTTGGATAGTTTGTTAGTTTCACTCTCTGCACAGTGAACTGAATTTTGAAAAAAAAAGTAAATAATTTTTTTAAATCGCAAAAAATTTTTTTTGTATAGCAGAAGGACAGTGTTTTACACATACTAATTTTCATGGAAAATACAGTAATGGAGGAAAAAATGTTGAATACTTCCAAAATTGTACTACTGTAAGCTGTATCTAACCCCTTAAGTGGAATGCTCTAGTGTAAAATATTGTCATATAGTTATTTTGCATAATGATTGACTTCCATATCTATATAATTCTGTGGCCGGGAGGAAAAAGGTCTTAAGTCAATTTTTTGTGAAAATGAGATTTTTATATATTCTGAAAGCGGAAAAAATTCTCTACAATCTGGTAAAACGGTTAAAGTCAAATAAGACTCCTGACTGGATTTATAGAGCGTTACCAAATGTCCTAAGTACTTTTTGAATCGAGCACACACAGAATAAAGGACTTAAGAATATTTAATACTTTATTCCTTACAAACCATCACATGTTTACTTTCCATGCTTCCCTATTAAAAAGGTCTAACTTGTATTTTAGCCATTTTATCACATACTGATGCCCTTTCCTTTTAAAACTTTAAGCACCAGGTAAACAGTCCTATAATTGTTTAAGACCCATTTTGCATTCCTAATAATTTAAATTTCCTATTTATTTTGACATGAAAAAGGTCTTATGTTTAAATAGTCCTTTCTACTCAGTTTGGGTTTTAGTCTTAAAAGGGCTTAAGTGCAGCTGTTTTTGGAAATAATCAAGAAAATTGTTAAATGAGCAACATTACCTAATTTAGAAGAAATATAAACAAATAATACCCAGGAAAAACCTCTTAATTAAAAAAGCTCTATAATTGACACCAATTTCAATCCTTCTACTGCTCTCCTGAAAAGTATAACATTTTTACTTAAGACCTTTTTCCTCCCGGCCACAGAATTAATACCAAATTAAAATAAACAGAAATGGACCAAAGCCACTCTTTCTGCGAGACGAAACGGAAAGGTTCTTGAAATTCACGAATCGCAACACCTTTTGTGGTCCATTTCGAACCCTAGGCGTTTATCATTGTGACATTACTGGAGTCTGTAAATTACTCCGCAATAGTGGATACAGTAATACATTTGAAGACAACGTTCACACGATAAACATGCGAAAATCATCTCTTCAAAACGTTAGTTTTCCTTTATTTTTCATCCCGAATTTGGCCCACGTTTTTTCTCACACCCTGTATAATATTCGCTACTTTTGACAAACTCTGATTCTCGCCAATTAAAACATATATACTATTCACTTATTGTAGTAACATGTAACATAAGAAACAGGTAAACCAATGCAATTTGAAGACAACGTCAACACGATAAACATGCCAAAATTATCTGTTCAAAACGTTAGTTTTCTTTTATTTTTCATCCCGAATTTAGCCCACGTTCTTTCTTACACCCTGTATAATATTCGCTACTTTTGACAAACTCTGTTTCTCGCCAATTAAAACATATATACCATTCACTTATTGTAGTAACATGTAACATAAGAAACAGGTAAACCAATGCAATTTGAAGACAGCGTTCACACGATAAACATGCGAAAATGATCTGTTCATTTCGTTAGTTTTCCTTTATTTTTCATCCCGGATTTGGCCCACGTTTTTTCTTACACCCTGTATAATATTCGCTACTTTTGACAAACTCTGTTTCTAGCCAATTAAAACATATATACCATTCACTTATTGTAGTAACATGTTAACATAGGAAACAGGTAAACCAATGCAATTTGAAGACAACGTTCACACGATAAACATGCGAAAATTATCTGTTCATTTCGTTAGTTTTCCTTTATTTTTCATCCCGAATTTGGCCCACGTTTTTCCTTACACCCTGTATAATATTTGCTACTTTTGACAAACTCTGTTTCTCGCCAATTAAAACATATATATCATTCACTTATTGTAGTAATATGTTAACATAGGAAACCAATGCAATTTGAAGACAACGTCCACACGATAAACATGCGAAAATGATCTGTTCATTTCGTTAGTTTTCCTTTATTTTTCATCCCGGATTTGGCCCACCTTTTTTCTTACACCCTGTGTAATATTCGCTACTTTTGACAAACTCTGTTTCTAGCCAATTAAAACATATATACCATTCACTTATTGTAGTAACATGTTAACATAGGAAACAGGTAAACCAATGCAATTTGAAGACAACGTTCACACGATAAACATGCGAAAATTATCTGTTCATTTCGTTAGTTTTCCTTTATTTTTCATCCCGAATTTGGCCCACGTTTTTCCTTACACCCTGTATAATATTAGCTACTTTTGACAAACTCTGTTTCTCGTCAATTAAATATATATACCATTCACTTATTGTAGTAATATGTAACATAGGAAGTAGGTAATCCAATGCAATTTGAAGACCGTCCACACGATAAACATGCGAAAATTATCCGTAGTAATGTCAGGAGAGGTCTGAGATCTGCTGATAAATCCACGAGCGAAGCGAGTGGATTTATCTGGGAAATCTCAGACCTCGAGTGACATTTATTAGGACTATTTCGTGAATAAAATAAAAATGTAAATAATATATCCCTAAAATTCAATCACAAAATGTTAATAATTGTATATTTACGAATACTTAACCTATTCAAACATTGTGAAGTTGAAATAAATGAATATCGACTAGTGCAATAAAGAAATTCGATGTTATTATTCAGTAATGCCAATTGCGAAAAGCGAAATACAGGTTTAACAATGTTAATTACATGTACTGCACTTTTCTCTTATTATGATAATATAAATACATTTTCATTATCTGCTGAAATCATGATTTAATTTAAAACTTTATAATATAAATTACAGTAACCTGATTAATACATTAATTAAATGAAGAATTGTTGAAAACGCAGTTATCTAATCTGAATGAAGGAATGTAATTTTTTTCAGAGAGCCTACAATGGACATGGAATTGGAAGATGAAGATGTATTTTATAGGCTACAGTTAGATTACCTGTGTGAGCAGGACCAGTGTCAGCTGTGCCTTATTTCGACCGTTAACTACGTGCTACAGGAAAGCATTTTTTATAGCTCGACAAATGCATTCTCGCTGTAGTGTGTAACGGAACTAAAGCTGCACCAACACAGTTCAATATTCCAATCGCGTATGCATGCAATCTGGGATAAATATTGAAAGAATCAAGTTTAAAACGTACGTTATATTAAGATGCATGAAGATTTTATGTCTACATGGAGCGCCGTTTTGAACGTCGTCTTCACTGAGTAAATATATTAACTAATATTAATATCAATCTTGCATTCATTGCTTTAAAGTTGAAAGGAATGTTTAACCGTATAGTTGCATCTTAATGTATTCATGATCATCAATTTACGGGGAAACAGTTGGCGACAACGACTAAACAAAAGAACTACCATGCGATAAATTGATAGCGATAAATCTAGCTGCAAAAATTATCGCAAAGTGTGACTGTGATTGGTTGGAATTCAAAATTTCATTACACTTCATTGGTCGAAAATGGAATGACGTCATATAAACGAAATAGTCTGTTCAAAAAGTTAGTTTTCCTTTATTTTTCATCCCGAACTTGGTCCACGTTTTTTCTTACACCCTGTATAATATTCGCTACTTTTGACAAACTCTGTTTCTCGCCAATTAAAAATAAATACCATTCACTTATTGTAGCAACATGTAGCATAGGAAACAGGTAGACAAATGCAATGTAGGGACTCACCTAACACAAGCTACACAAAGCACTCACTCCAGCACTGGGTTTGTCATTATAAACAGACCAACAACTAACCGCACCACAGCTTGTATGATATGTTTGTTGTGAAAAGTTGGAGAGCGATAGGGGCATGTACCCTCGGCGGCGCGCGCAATGGGCAGGCACGGCGCATGCTACGACAGAGTGAAACAGACAGCGTGGCAGCCTGGACAGCAGCGAGGGAAAGAAACCTGCGGGGCCGAGAAAATATTACGATCAACACATCAATCCATGACATTTTTCAACTGTAGTAATTTCAGAGGCTTAAGGGAAGACTCCACTGAAAATCATGAAAATTTTTCCAAATTTTTTTAGCTATTTCACTTATTCAGTATTTATATTTTCATACCCCAAATGGATTCAGCTCAATTCTGATTACAAATACTCGTATGTTTACACTTTTCAAATTAAGGCTGCAAGGGGGCGTGGAATTTAAAGGGCTGTCAAAATTGTTTTTCGTCGAAGAATTCTTTTTTTATTTATTAAAATCTAGTTTTTTGTTGGCTCCCTGAAGAAAAATGTAGCGGAGGAGAATATTAATAAAATAAATTTTCTCTATTTTTCTGTGTTCATTTTTGTTGATTCAAGAAAATGCCAAATATTAATAAAATAAACTTTTAGCAGCATTTAGAAAATATTTATTTTGTGAAAATAAACTAGTTTATTTTATTAATAGTTTTAAGAAAATATCAATAAAATAAACTAGCAGCATTAAGAAAAATATTAATAAAATAAACTAGCAGCATTTCTCACAAAATAAATGCATAGAAACATGCAGCTACCTCATAAATACTTGCAGTAAAAATTTCATCCAGATTGATTAATATTTGACATAAGAAAGTTGGTGTTGAATCAACAAAAATGAACACAGAAAAATAGATTTGAAAATAAAATGAATATTTATGTAAATTAATATTCTCCTCCGCTACATTCATCTAGTAACTTCAGGGAGCCAACAAAAAGTTACTAGATTTGTAATCAGAAATTTTAAAAAAGAATTCTTCGATGAAAAACAATTTTGACAGGCCTTTAAATTCCACGCCCCCTTGCAGCCTTAATTTAAAAAGTGTAAACATACGAGTATTTGTAATCAGTATTGAGCTGAATCCATTTGGGGTATGAAAATATAAATTCTGAATAAGTGAAATAGCTAAACAAATTTGGAAAAATTTTCATGATTTTCAGTGGAGTCTTCCATTAAGTCTTAAGTCTAGACACATTCTCCAAATAAATTTTAGGGGCAATTTATAAAATAATCACAACGATGTCAATAGATTTTTAGTCTACTTTATCTTTAACTTCCATAAGGATTTTCGACAAAAATGTAAATTCGAAATTCAATTTCAGGAACACATTTACGTGATAATACTGTCCACCGCCACCTCACAACCACCTGCTGAGTCTCTGGCGCAGTGCTATCACTCTCATCTTCCATTCTGGCAGCCTAAGCTCGATCCTCAGGAGGTAGTAGACAAATCAGACGTTGTAGAGGATTTCTCGGGGCAATAAGCCTATCATTTCCTATTTAATTCCTCCAGCATTCTCCATCTCATGTCATTTAATTTCAATTCAATTAATTTATTAGCTCTTTAGTATACTTTAACTTATGTCTACTTATGACTTTTAAGGAACCCGGAGGTTCATTGCCGCCCTCACATAAGCCCGCCATCGGTCCCTATCCTGTGCAAGATTAATTCAGTTCCTGTCATCATATCCCACCTCCCTCAAATCCATTTTAATATTACCCTCCCATCTACGACTCGGCCTCCCCGAAGGTCTCTTTCCCTCCGGCCTCCCAACTAACACTCTATATGCATTTCTGGATTCGCCCATACGTGCTACATGCTCTGCCCATCTCAAACGTCTGGATTTAATATTCCAATGTATGCAGTTCTGCGTTGTGTAACTTTCTCCATTCTCCTGTAACTTCAACCCTCTTGATCCAAATATTTTCCTAAGCACCTTATTCTCAAATAACCTTAATCTCTGTTCCTCTCTCAAAGTGAAAATCCACGTTTCACAACCATAAAGAACAATCGGTAATATAACTCTTTTATAAATTCTAACTTTCAGATTTTTTGACAGCAGACTGGATGATAAAAGCTTCTCAACCGAATAATAACAGGCATTTCCCATATTTATTCTGCGTTTAATTTTCTCCCGAGTGTCAAGTAGAATTTCCGTCTTTCCCTAATCGTTTGTGGATTTTCTGCTAACATATTCACCTCATCCGCATAGACAAGCAGCTGATGTAACCCGTTCAATTCCAAACCCTCTGTGTTATCCTGAACTTTCTTAATGGCATATTCTAGAGCAAAGTTAAAAAGTAAAGGTGATAGGGCATCTCCTTGCTTTAGCCCGCAGTGAATTGGAAAAGCATCAGATAGAAACTGGCCTATACGGACTTTGCTGTAAGTTTCACTAAGACACATTTTAATTAATCGAACTAGTTTCTTGGAAATACCAAATTCAACAAGAATATTATATAAAACTATTCTCTTAATCGAGTCATATGCCTTTTTGAAATCTATGAATAACTGATGTACTGTACCCTTATACTCCCATTTTTTCTCCAATATCTGTCGAATACAAAAAACCTGATCAATAGTCGATCTATTACGCCTAAAACCACACTGATGATCCCCAATAATTTCATCTACATATGAAGTTAATCTTCTCAAAAGGATATTGGACAAAATTTTGTGCGACGTCAACAAAAGTGATATTCCTCGAAAGTTACTACAGCTAGTCTTGTCCCCCTTCTTAAAAATAGGTACGATTATGGACTCCTTCCATTGTTCTGGTACAACTTCCTTTTTCCAAATTGCAAGTACAAGTTTATAAATTTCGAAAGATAATGCACTTCCACCATCTTGTATTAATTCTGCTGGAATTTGATCAATACCTGAAACTTGTGCTTTTTCAGATTTTCTATCGCAATTTCGACTTCAGAAAGGGTGGGTTCGGGTATAAATGGCTCAGCAGTTTGTATTTTAATTTCGACCTGATCCTTTCTATTTGGCCTATGTATATTTAGTAGTTGTCCAAAATAGTTTTTCCATCTATTTAGCACTGAATGAGAGTCTGCAAGCAAGTCACCATTCTCAGCTTTGATCACGTTTACCCCTGCCTAATATCCGTTTTTAATAATATCAGTAATAATAATAATAATAATAATAATAATAATATTATTATTATTATTATTATTATTATTATTATTATTATTATTTAATACTCTTCACAGATTCTATATCAAAGTTCTGTCACACCAATAGCTCCTACTTGTTGCCTGCTTTGTGTTATTAGTTCTGGTAATGATGGACGTCTACACACCCGGTGGGGCTGAATCTCGTTACAAAGCTTACCCAATCACAGGGAATAATTTGAGTGCGCAGATTCTGTGATTGTCATTATGTGTACTTAATTTCAAATAAAGGTCCATTAAATTGTGCGTAAAATGACTGTATTTCACGGTCATTATTTCCGGTTCTGTAAACACGTAGATACTGAATATGAACAAGCTCCGTCCAATAGCTAAGAGAAATCACTGCATCCAGGCAGGAAGGCAGGAGGAAGGTACATCGCACACTTTTTCAGTAATCAGTTTCAGTTATCACTTAGAAAAAAATATGTAATATGAAACATTTCATAGTTTTTTTGGGAAAACCATCAATATACATTGTATTTTATTGCATTTATTAACATTCCATGGTATTCATACATTGCTTCACAGCTAGAATATGGAACAAGTCAAAAAAACTTAATATTATTATAAAGTCTTAATTTATAGTCACAGTCTAGAAGAAATATATACAGACGAAATTTACAATATAGTCTACTAGTACAACACAAAGTTTTAGTATCAATTTCATGAAGTGTTATTGAATGTCATGAATTCACCTACAGAATAGAAGGCGTGAGAAATTAGGTACTTCTTTAATTTGGCCCTAAATAATCTTATGTTTTGAGTTTCATTTTTTATGTCGATAGGGAGGCTATTAAAAATTTTTACTGCCATATAACGCACTCCTTTTTGATAGCACGACAGACTTGCCGATGGAGTATGAAATTCATTTTTTGACGTGTATTTATGCTATGAACTATTGAATTATTTAAAAAGTTTTCACGATTACATAAGAGGTAGATTATTAATTAAGAGATATACTGACAAGCCATGAGCATTATTTGTAGTTTTTTGAAAATAGTCCTAGAATATTCCCTAGATTTGGCACCTACTATTATTCTAGTTACTCTTTTTTGTAATAGGAATATACTGTTACTATCTGTGGAATTTCCCCAGAATATTATTCCAAATATCATTACCGAGTGGAAGTATGCAAAGTATATTGTTTTTAAGGTATTGATATTTACTATCTTTTGCATAGATCTAATAGCAAAACATGCTGAATTTAGTTTGGGGGTAATTTCTTTGATATGATTTTTCCAAGTTAACACATTATCGATTTTTAAGCCAAGAAATTTGGTTGTTGTTTCTATTGTACTGTTTCTATTGTATTGTATTCCATTTTATTGTGTTGCATTGTATTTCATTGCAATGTATTGTATTACACTGCATTGAATTGTGTTGTATTGCATTGCACTGTGTTGTATTGCATTGTATTGTATTGTATTGTATGGCATTGTCAGTCAATTTAAGAGAGCAGCATATTATGATGATAAATGATTGAAACAATTTTAATTTCGTCCCTTAAATGTGCAAAATTTGAAGGACAAAACTAAAGTCTTTCAATAATTTATTATCATAATACATTGTGTTGTCGACCTGGTTGGCGAGTTGGTATTGTGGCCTTCTATGCCCAAGGTTGCGGGTTCGATTCCAGGTCATGGCAATTTAAATGCGACAGGCTCATGTTTGTAGATTTACTGGCATGTAAAAATGAACTTCACAAAATTCCGGCATATTTAACCTCTGTTGCGAGCGTCGTTAAATAAAACATAACATTTAACATTGCTCTCTCTCTTAAACTGACTGAGCATATTGGGAACTCAATCAAACAAATGTTTCATATAAAACAAAAAAGAAAGCAAAAACGAAAAAAAATTGTACGCGTATTAATCTTTTTGTTTAAAATGTCTCAAAGAATAACCCCTGAAATTAATTACAAAGTTACTTATGTTCAAAATTATTCTAATACTTATGTCACAATAGAAATTTGGAGCAGACGTATATTCAAGTACTGTTTATCTAACTAATAGCAAATCTGTAAAATTTTTGTGGTAATTTTCGACTTTCCAAAAATAATTTATTATCAATTAACCACCCTGAAACCGAAAATTTTTTTTATTTTTGTTTGTATGTCTCTGTCTGTCTGTCTGTATTTTGACCTTTTCACGCGATAATGGCTGAACTCATGAAAAATATCTTGTAACTTAGATTTTAGTCTATATGGCATTCGAAATACATTATTTAAAAAGGGGGATTATCAATTAAAAAATCTAAATATCTAGCTTATTATTGGCTTTTGTGAAAAATGTTACAAACAAAAGTTTCTTTAAAAATAATTTGCGATAAGTTTTATTCCTTGAAAATTTTGATAGGACTCCCTGAAATGTAATGAGATAAATGAGTTTTAAAATTAAAATAACTGATTAAAATGAATTAAAAATAAATGACTGTCACCTTGGACAGAAATTTGGAAAGCTATGAAAGATAGCCTACAGATAATTTTCTGTGTTTGTATGATAATATCGGAAGCTAAATTAACTCTTTGTTAATTAATTATTATTTCACTTGGAAAGTGTAGTTTCTCTATTGACATAATGCTATTACAGTAACTTATATAATATTATAATATAATATAATATAATATAATATAATATAATATAATATAATATAATATAATATAATATAATTTAAGTTATTTGAAGGGTTCACAACCATAAGATTTATTTTGAAAACAAGGGTTAAAATTAAGTTATTTAATTCAATGTATAACAAGTAAAATAAAATATACACATTAAATCTAAGTGATGTCAATCTTCATTAAACATGGTTGCATGTATTTAAGAAAGAATGTTAAAGGTTGTATTGCAAAATTAGGTTCACCAAAATGATCTCATTTTAATTATTTGGTTTTAAATTAAATAACATATTAAACGATTTATTAATTAGGTTATTTTATTATGTATTATTGTTAATTGTAATTATTGTGCTTAAATTTATATATTTCCTGTGAATATTCTTTTTGTTTTTATTTGTTAAGTATATTAATTGTAAAAGTAGGTTCACCTATTAGGTTCACTTATTAATTAGGTTATGTTGTGCATTATTATTAATTGTAATTATTGTGTTAAATTGTATTGTGTATTCTTATTGTATTATGTATATAATTGTATTGCATATTGTATAATTTTATTGTGTATTGCTTATCATTTTATAGTGTATTGTTTATATTGTATATACTACTGCTACCGGGTGCTTACCCACTTGCAGTGTAAATAAATACATACAAAAGTATCATAATCTTAACTATTTTTACGATACTTCTCTGAATTCAATGCGTTCGTACAAGGAACGTTAGGCTGCGTGCCGTCTTTACTGACAAGTGACTATTATCTAACTGTGAATGTAAAATAATGTTATCTGACTGTGAATGTAACATAATGACATGATAAGGTACTCCTCAATATTTACTCTTCGAGGATAACATCATCTTCTCTCCTGGCAGGGAGGGTAACAAGTTAGTTCGTGACAACTTCGATATCGCACGCACGAACATCCACACTTGTGGGAGGTGCACACAGTTAAAACGCAAATACGTACGAGTATGCTACTTGAATGCCAATTTGTTTTATACAGCGCATGGTAACAAAGAAAGCATTAATTTACGACTATTGTCCCAGCAACGAATGAAAATTTGGTTACATTTAGTATCTACTATCTAATTGAACTTGAAATTACATTATCCAGACAAAGAAGTGTGGCTATTTACACGTAATGTCTAGTGATAAACTTGGACATAATTTGTAGTTTCCTAGCAACGAACGAAACGTTGCCTAATTAATTTATTTCCCAGTTGCTAGGAAACGAAAACAAAAGTGTTACGAAGATTAAACATAAATGCAAACTATACGATTTATGCATTTCCCAAGAATTCAATTCCTTTATGAAAGTAATACAAATGTGTAGGTTGTGCAGTGGTTAAGGGACAAGATCCTAATATTGAAACCTATTAACAAATAACGCCTGCATGTTCATTTGCTGTCCCAGTAACAAAAAAAAACTAGCATACATGATTCCCGACAATTCTAAAGAACTAAAACTTGAATATAGCCTTGCTAGTAATATAAAAGATTAACATATATCGTATTGCGTTCATTCTCTTTTGAAAAATTCACTAGCAGGTGCATTGCTTTTTTAATTTATCGCCGAATGATAACAGTCGTGGAATTAATCATGATAATTGTAAATACAACAAAGCTGATCTCATTATAAATTAAGATATCGGAGGTGAAATGTTTAGTCAAACTTGAAACGAGTATCGTATTTCTAAATCATTAACAAAATACGTAAAAATCAGTCTAGGATGAAAAGACCACGCGATGAAATAAAATCTAGAAAATATAGGCTACACTTACGCGTCGGGAATATACACAATACAATACAATACAACACAATGTAGTACAATATAACACAATGCAATACAATAAAATGAAACACAATGCAATTAAATGTAATATAATACAACACAATGCAATGAAATACAACATAATTCAATTCAATACAATGCAACACAACACAATGAAATGCAATAAAATACAATGCAATGCAATACAACACAATTCAATATAATAAACTACAATATAATACAATACAATACAACACAATGCAATGCATCACAACACATGCAATGCAATGAAATACAATGCAATGCAATACAACACAATTCAATACAATAAACTAAAATATAATGCAATACAATACAATGCAATACAACACAGCACAATTCAATATAATGCAACACAACACAACACAATGGAATGCAATGAAATACAATGCAATGCAATACAACACAATTCAATACAATAAACTACAATATAATGCAATACAATACAATACAACACAATGCAATGCAACACAGCACAATTCAATACAATGCAACACAACACATGCAATGCAATATAACACAATACAAAACAATGCAATACAATACAAGACAATTCAATGTAATGCAATATAATATAATACAATGCAATACAACACAATGCAAAGGCAATAAAATGCAACACAATGCAATGCAATACAATACAACACAACAAAATGCGATGCAATGCAATACAATACAATGCCACACAATGCAAAGCAATACAATACAACACATAATGCAATACAATACAACATAATGTGATCCAATGCAATGCAATACAACAGAATTCAATGCAATAGAATAAAATGCAATGCAATAAAATCCAACACAATGCAAACAATACAACACAATACAATAAAATACAACACAATGCAATACAATACAACACAACATAATGCGATGCAATGCAATACAACACAATTGAACACAATGCAAAGCAATACAATACAACACAATGCAATGCAATACAATACAACACAATTCAAAGCAATACAACACAATGCAAAGCAATACAATACAACACAATGCAAAACAATACAATGCAATACAATACAACCCAACATGATACGATGTAATGCAATGCAATACAACAGAATTCAATTCAATACAATACAATACCATGTAATACAATGCAACACAATGCAAAGCAATACACTACAATGCAATGCAACACAATGCAAAGCAATACACTACAATGCAATGCAACACAATGCAAAGCAATACACTACAATACAATGCAACACAATGCAAAGCAATACACTACAATGCAATGCAACACAATGCAAAGCAATACACTACAATACAATGAACACAATGCAAAGCAATACACTACAATGCAATGCAACACAATGCAAAGCAATACACTACAATACAATGCAACACAATGCAAAGCAATACACTACAATACAATGCAACACAATGCAAAGCAATACACTACAATGCAATGCAACACAATGCAAAGCAATACACTACAATACAATGCAACACAATGCAAAGCAATACACTACAATGCAATGCAACACAATGCAAAGCAATACACTACAATACAATGCAACACAATGCAAAGCAATACACTACAATGCAATGCAACACAATGCAAAGCAATACACTACAATGCAATGCAACACAATGCAAAGCAATACACTACAATACAATGCAACACAATGCAAAGCAATACACTACAATGCAATGCAACACAATGCAAAGCAATACACTACAATGAAATGCAACACAATGCAAAGCAATACACTACAATACAATGCAACACAATGCAAAGCAATACACTACAATGCAATGCAACACAATGCAAAGCAATACACTACAATGAAATGCAACACAATGCAAAGCAATACACTACAATGTAATGCAACACAATGCAAAGAAATACACTACAATGCAATGCAACACAATGCAAAGCAATACACTACAATACAATGCAACACAATGCAAAGCAATACAATTCAATGTAATGCAATGCAACAAAACACAACACAATACAATGCAATGTTACACAATACAATGCAATGCAACACAATACAACACAATGCAATGCAAAAGAATGCAATATAATGTAATACAATGCAATACAACACAATTCAATGTAATGCAATGCAACAAAACCAACACAATACAATCAATGCAATACAATACAATACAACATAACACAATGCAAATACAATAGAATGCAATGCAATGGAATGTAATGCAATACAATATAATAAAATACAACACTCACATTTCAGAGAGGATCGAAATCACATGACAACTGTTCTTACTCTAACAGCTCTTTTCTCTTTAAAACCTGCATATTCATATTTGCATGAGAAACTTGCTACACTTCCTATGCTGGATTAAAAATATCCAGGCGGTGAGGAAGGGTGGATGTATGTGGTGCAGCGCGTGATGTGTGGAATAATCCAATAACCCGCACTAAATATCACTGCAACAGAGGGCGCAATGCTTGGCTGCGTTCACTCTATATTTTCAGGTTTGGCTTTTATTTCAGCTTTGTTATCATCTTTAGCATTTTTTATTTTCGTAATCGCGTTTATCATCATTCTTGTCATCATTCACCGACAATACTTAGAGCCGTCAAGTCTACATATATCATTAGTTTAATCAAGCAATTAATTCTGCCCTCTTTTGTATTTTTCTTCTGAATTATCAACAACATAATCATTAACTACATCAACGTCATAACATCAACAGCACAGTTGTTTTCTTAATTTTCAGCATTAATAATGTCATCAACTCATCATTATTAATAAATACATTTTGACAGGCAACGTCCATACTTGATATACATTAACATAAAAAATGATAGGATTTTTTCAACGATTTTTTACACTGATGCTAATTAACTTCGATTCCCATGAAAATCCTTACGTCATACGTGAAACTCAACAATGTGAACGAGTCCATTCCGATACGTCAGGGGACTTCGCATGTACAGAGTGCTAAAAAAAAAAGGATTAAATTTTTTGAAAGGTGGTAGCATTCATGAAAACAAGCGAAAAATATAATAAAGATGTATCCTGAAATTAACACTCCTATCTTTCGAGATATGAGTACTGTTCAACATAATTGGAGACATTCAATGTGATTTTCATTAAAATAAAGAGCATTCGATATTTTTCTAGTTGGTTGTTTAACGATGATGTATCAACTACTCGGTTATTTAGCGTCGATGGGATTGGTGACAGCAAAATGGTATTTGGCAAAATGAGGACGGTAAAAAACCCAACCAGGTAATCAGTCTAAGCGGGAATCGAGCCCACGCTCTGCGCAAATCCGGATCGACAGGAAGGCCCTCAGCCGACTGAACTACGCCGGTGGCTAGAATTCAGTATTCTGAGAGGTGATAAAAATTCTATTAAACATGGAAGCTAAAAATTAATAACATCCCAGACATGAGTATTTGTTCATCATGCTAAATATGACTTCCATTGGAAAAAGCATTGAATATTCTAGCAGGTGATAGTGTGAATCAAGACAAAAAAAAAACAAAGTTTCATAAATATTCGCCTGAAAATTAAATTTTGGACGAAACTAGGACTTCGAAATTGGTGTTGTAAAACAGCAAATTTCTAATGTCAGCTCTTTGTTTACTTATTGCAATATTTTATCGGAAATGTAGTAAACAAACGGTAGCAATGTGTGATTCCCTAATACGAAGGTCAGAAGATTCCGTTACAGATTGCCGGAAGTCAGATTCAACATCTCCTTTGTTGTTGATGAACATGAACTCATATTTCGGAATATGAGTATATTAATTTTGAGACCTATGCTTATTATACCTTTTTACGTGTTTACAACTTAAAAAAATATTGAATGTTTTTGTAACACCCTGTACATTTAATCAACTTGGAAGAGTTTGTTATAAGTTAATTCATGAAGGGTTTCAACATATTTAAAAAGCATTGTCATTCAGTTTTGCGAAACAGACATGACTAACTACACAAATGTGACACAAATTTGGCATTACTCAGCCAGCCATTGGTCCCTATCCTGAGCAAGATTAATCCAGTCTCTATCATCAGCAGCCGCCAAATTACTCTTCAAGGAACGACCACTCATATAAATTGAGGGAAAGAAGGCAGAGGACGGACACTGGAAAGTTTTCTTTTCTCAATCGTACTATCAGGGACTGGAATGCTTTACCTGCAGACTTACTAAAGGCTTTACCAACAACCAAAAATGTATTTAAAAATAGGCTTAAGGACCTTACTAATAGACGGTAATTATACACAGTACTTGAAGGGTGTAAATGATATGTTGTTATTGAAGTGTTGTATCAGTGAAGAATTATGTTGTGTCAGTGAAGTGTGTTGTATCAGTGAAGAAGTATGTCGTGTCAGTGAAGTGTGCTGTGTAAGTGAAACGTGTTCCTGTCAGTGAAGCTGTATAGGTTATAGTGGCAGTGCAAAGTATTTGAACAGTGAAATGTTTTGAAGTGTTAGTGAAATCAGGATAGAATCAGTGAAATGTGTCGTAGTTCCAGTGCAGTGAGTGAGTTGACAGCGAAATGAGTGTAATGTTGAAAGGTACTTGTTCAGATATGAACATATATTCGTGGGTTTTAGTTCGATCTTAGTTTTAAGATACAAATTAGAATATTTCAAATGTTATTTTAAGTGATCGTTTCATTTAATTTAGTATATTCCCTGTTGTTGTTGTTGTTATTATTATTGTTATTATTATTAGTATTAATTATTAGTATTATCATTAATTGTATTTTTAATTAATAAGTTTATTATTGTCATTATTGAGTGTAATTAGTTACCACTGCCACCGGGTATATACCCATTGCAGTGTGAATAAATACATACATACATACATCATATCCCACCTCCCTCAAATCCACTTTAATATCATCCTCCCATTTACGTCTCGGCCTCCCCAAAGGTATTTTTCCCTCCGGCCTCCCAACTAACACTCTATATGCATTTCTTGATTCGCCTATACGTGCTACATGCCCTGCCCATCTCAAACGTCTGGATTTAATGTTCCTAATAATGTCAGGTGAAGAATTCAATGCGTGCAGTTCTGTGTTGTGTAACTTCCTCCATTCTCCTGTAACTTCATCCCTCTTAGCCCCAAATATTTTCCTAAGAACTTATTCTCAAAGACCCTTAATCTCTGTTCCTCTCTCAAAGTGAGAGTCAAAGTTTCACAACCATACAGAACAACCGGTAATATAACTGTTTTATAAATTCTAACATTCAGATTTTTTGACAGCAGACTAGACGACAAACGCTTCTCAACCGAATAATAACAGGCATTTCACATATTTATTCTGCGTTTAATTTGATTCGGAGTGTTATTTATATTTGTTACTGTTTTTCGAAGATATTTCAATTTTTCCACCTCTTCGAAGGATAAATTTCCAATTTTTATATTTTCATTTCGTACAATATTCTGGTCACGACACATTATCATATACTTTGTCTTTTCGGAATTTACTTCTAAACCTATTTCTTCACTTGCTTCAAGTAAAATTTCCGTTTTTTCCCTAATCGCTCGTGGATTTTCTCCTAACATTTTCACGTCATCCGCATAGACAAGCAGCTGATGTAACCCATTCAATTCCAAACCCTCTCTGTTATCCTGGACTTTCCTAATGGCATACTCTAGGGCAAAGTTAAAAAGTAAATGTGATAGTGCATCTCCTTGCTTCAGCCCGCAGTGAATTGGAAAAGCATCAGATAGAAACTGACCTATGCAGGCTCTGCTTAAGTTTTACTGAGACACATTTTAATTACTATTTATTATTATTATTATTATTATTATTATTATTATTATTATTATTATTATTATTATTAATCGTATTATGGGGTTGACTGTTATTCATAGTTTATTAATTTCATTCCGTTCATTAGACACATTTAATTCCTGCAGCAAATTGTATTTATTTAACCTAATTCCATTATCCTAATTCCTTTATAGCAATTACAGCGACTTCCTAAAACCTCTATCACTATCTCTTCGATAGATTTACGACAACATTGCATTATGTTTCAAAACAAAGCATTTCAAGTGTCGGTTGAAGTTTACGATCGGAAGTTACGTTATAACTAGGGCATTTTATCTGATACCAATATCTTACGTCACCATTTTTTCGGAGTTTTCGAATCACTTTCTCCACTTAGACATTTGTTGACAGTGTGTTATAATCAATAGAAAACAGTCGTCATAATCAACGTCAAAGATAAGACTTAATTAACCTGTTTCTACAGACAACGGCGGATAATATGAAATAGGCCTATAGTCGCGTGCCATGACAACCGAAGATGACGTCAAACTCGACGAAATACATAGTTGAAAATCTTCAATTCAGATTTTCCAGCGAATTACAATTTGTAAGTTTAACACAAAGATTTTATGATAATGTATACATTTGAAATGAAAACGATGGTGAAAATTAAACTCATTATTGTAGGATAAGTAATGAAGTGATCAAGAGGTTAGGAGGTAGAGACCCCAAATTTTATTGGTCTCAATATCACGAGATTATGTAATCAACATCATCTACGGCTTCCTTTTACCCCTAGATAAGAACCGATATTTAGGGAAGAGTTGGGTAGTATCGGACATCGGGTAATATCGGACAGTGCGTTTCTTTCATCTACCACCAGATGATAGTACCTGAATGACATGGTTACGTTTCTGTGATGTCGCATACAGAAACGTAACAATGTCATTCAGGTACTACGATTCGGTGGTAGATGAAAGAAACGCACTGTCCGATATTACCCGATGACCGATACTACCCGACTCTCTACTATAGTTTACGAAGCTGAATAGACGCCGGAGCCTTCCTGGAAGTTAGGACGGAAAAAAAAATTTCTCTCCTTCACCTAATTATTATTATTATTATTATTATTATTATTATTATTATTATTATTATTATTATTATTATTATCATTATTATTACGATTATTATTATTATTATTATTATCATTATTATTACGATTATTATCATTCTTATTACTATTATTATTACGATTATTATTATTATTATCATTATTATTACTATCATTATTATTACGATTATTATCATTATTATTACTATTATTATTACGATTATTATTATTATTACTATTATTATCATTATTATTACTATTATTATTATTACGATTATTATCTTATTACGATTATTATCATTATTATTACGATTATTATTATTATTATTATTATTATTATTACTATTATTATCATTATTACTACTATCATTATTATTACGATTATTATCATTATTACTAATATCATTATTATTACGATTATTATCATTATTATTACTATCATTATTATTACGATTATCATTATTATTACGATTATTATCATTATTATTACTATCATTATTATTACGATTATTATCATTATTATTACTATTATTATTATTATTATTACTATCATTATTATTACGATTATTATCATTATTATTACGATTATTATCATTATTATTACTATCATTATTATTACGATTATTATTATTACCAGGGAAAGGATTTATATGTAAATACATATTTACTTATAAAGCTAATATAATTTATATTTTGCATTATCTTTATGTTTCACAATGTGTAGGGTTGAAAAATCCTACTTTTATTTTCCATATTTTTCCATATTTTAGAGTTTAGTACATATTTTCGTTAATTTCCATATATTTTCCATATTTCATATAAAACAGTCCATATTATATTAGGTTTAACAATAAAACAAAACAAAATTCCATTAACTTTTAAAAATACATTTCAACAATAGAGATTTAAACACATGTTCAGTAATCCCTTTAACATCAGAGTTATTTGAAAATTAGCAGTCCTATCAACAATGGGAAAGTAAGTTACAAAACTGTATTAATTTAATTTAAAATTTTTAACAGACTTCAGTTGTGCAGCTCAACAGTTAAATGCCAGTCAGAGTACACATAGGTTCAGTTTTGTAAATCATACTATAAAGACGGTAAATATGCCAAAAGTACGTCATTCAGTCAATTTAAAATCAAAACTAACAAGTTACATTTCAGAATTTAAAGAAGATGGTTTATCAACTGACAATAAAATATTATTTTGTAATTTGTGTCAGTGTGCAGTATCATCTACACAAAAGTTCCTGGTGCAACAACACATTACAACTAGTAAACATCAGGCCAACAAACAACTAAATTCCAAGCAGAGACAATTGTTTTTAACACAACCAACAACATCGAATGTAAGATCCGAGTTTAACATCGACCTGTGCCGTTCTCTCATCTCTGCTGATATTCCTCTCTACAAACTAAAGAATAAGGTCTTCAGGAATTCCTTGAAAAATATACTCAACATACAATCTCGGATGAGTCAACACTTAGGAAGACGTATGCTCCATCCATCTACGATGAGACAATACAGAAGATAAGAGATGAAATTAAAGATAGTTCAATTTGGGTTTCCATTGATGAGACTCCCGACAAAGAAGGTAGACTTGTTGGTAATGTAGTTATCGGTTTGTTAAGTGAACAATATTCTGAACGAATTCTTTTACATTGTGATGTTCTAGAAAAGTGCAATAACAAAACTATAGTTAAACTGTTCAACGAAGCTATGGGTATCCTGTGGCCAAAGGGTATTATGTACGATAATGTGTTATTCTTTATTAGCGATGCTGCCCCTTATATGGTCAAAGCTGGACAAGCATTATCTGTTGTATATCCTAAATTGACTCATTTTACTTGTGTGGCGCATGCATTTCATCGTGTGGCAGAAGTGGTCAGAGACAATTTCCTAAAGTAGATTTGTTGATTTCATCAGTGAAAAAGTATTTCTCAAAGCTCCCAGTAGAGTTAACGTGTTGAAAGAAATGTACCCTGAAATTCCATTGCCACCAAAGCCAATTTTTACTAGATGGGGTACATGGCTAGAAGCAGTTGAATATTATGCCGAACATATAGACTCTATTAACAATGTTCTCCTTGCATTGGACTCTGAAGATGCAGTCTCAATTGATACTGCGAAAACAGTTACCTGTGACATAAGTGTGAAGAATGACTTAGCTCACATTCAGCATACATTTTCATGCATCATAAAAACGCTCAAAAGTCTCCAAAATAGGCACCTTTCACTATCTGAAAGTTTTGAAATTATAAATAGTACTGTGGAACAACTGAATCGTGGTAGAGGTAAAGTTGCAGATGCAGTAAGAGCTAAGGTGGACACTGTACTTTCAAAAACCCTGGATATGAAGAACTACAAAAGGTTGTTGCTGTGATGAGTGGTGAATCAACAGTGAAGATTAACTTGGACTTATCCCCAGCAGACATTGTGAAATTGAATTATGTACCAGTTACTTCTTGTGACGTCGAACGCTCTTTTAGTCAGTATAAATCTATCCTCAGAGACAATAGAAGAAGATTCACTTTTCAGCACTTGAAAGAAATGTTTGTAACCTATTGTTATGGTAACAGACAATAAAAATTGTGTTTTGTTGAAACTACATTGGAAGATAAGGTACGTCCATTATATTTTTTGTTTAGTTTGATTAAAATGTACCAATATTTAACGTACATAGTCATTTTTTATAATTTTAAGTCCATATTTAATTCCATATTTTGGTAAAAATCCATATTTAATTCCATATTTTGGTAAAAATAACTACATATATATTTACATATTTCATATATTTTTAGTCCATATAAATCCGTTCCCTGATTATTACTATTATTATCATTATTATTACTATCATTATTATTACTATTATTATCATTATTATTACTATCATTATTATTACGATTATTATCATTATTATTACGATTACTATCATTATTATTACGATTATTATTATTATTACGATTATTATTATTATTATTATTACTATCATTATTATTACTATCATTATTATTATTATTATTACGATTATTATCATTATTATTACGATTATTATCATTATTATTACGATTATTATCATTATTATTACTATCATTATTATTACTATCATTATTATTATTATTATTATTACTATTATTATCATTATTATTACTATCATTATTATTACTATCATTATTATTACGATTATTATCATTATTATTACGATTATTATTATTACAATTACTATCATTATTATTACGATTATTATTATTATTATTACGATTATTATCATTATTATTACTATCATTATTATTATTATTATTATTACGATTATTATCATTATTATTACTATCATTATTATTACTATCATTATTATTATTATTATTACGATTATTATCATTATTATTACGATTATTATCATTATTATTACTATTATTATCATTATTATTACTATCATTATTATTACGATTATTATCATTATTATTACGATTATTATTATTACAATTACTATCATTATTATTACTATCATTATTATTATTATTATTACGATTATTATTATTATTATTACTATCATTATTATTACTATCATTATTATTATTATTACGATTATTATCATTATTATTACGATTATTACCATTATTATTACGATTATTATTACTATTATTATCATTATTATTACTATCATTATTATTATTATTATTACGATTATTATCATTATTATTACGATTATTATCATTATTATTACTATTATTATTATTACGATTATTATCATTATTATTACTATCATTATTATTACGATTATTATTATTATTACTATTATTATCATTATTATTACTATCATTATTATTACGATTATTATCATTATTATTACTATCATTATTATTACGATTATTATTATTATTACTATTATTATCATTATTATTACTATCATTATTATTACTATCATTATTATTATTATTACGATTATTATCATTATTATTACTATCATTATTATTATTATTACGATTATTATCATTATTATTACTATTATTATCATTATTATTACTATCATTATTATTACGATTATTATCATTATTATTACTATCATTATTATTACGATTATTATCATTATTATTACTATCATTATTATTACGATTATTATTATTATTACTATTATTATCATTATTATTACTATCATTATGATTACGATTATTATCATTATTATTACTATCATTATTATTACGATTATTATTATTATTACTATTATTATCATTATTATTACTATCATTATTATTACGATTATTATCATTATTATTACTATCATTATTATTACGATTATTATTATTATTACTATTATTATCATTATTATTACTATCATTATTATTACGATTATTATCATTATTATTACTATCATTATTATTATTATTATTACGATTATTATCATTATTATTACGATTATTATCATTATTATTACTATTATTATTATTACAATTATTATCATTATTATTACGATTATTGTCATTATTATTACGATTATTATCATTATTATTACGATTATTATCATTATTATTACGATTATTATAATTATTATTACGATTATTATCATTATTATTACTATTATTATTATTACGATTATTATCATTATTATTACGATTATTATTATCATTATTTTTATTATCACTATTATTATTACGATTATTATTATTATTATTATTATTATTATTATTATTATTATTATTATTATTATTATTACTTCTAGACATATACACCAGACAGATAATTTTACATCATTTCTTTTATGAAGCAGGTCATAACTTATAATATAAAAGAGAGTGAAGACACAGCAATGGATGCAAGGACTAGGGGTGAGTGTGTCACGGAGCAAAATTGAAAGAGTTGTTCTTGTAACAGAAATAACGAGATCCTTGCGCGTCTATTGGACTCCGATATCCTGTGATCTCCCAGCCATTATTAACAACTGCGACCTACTTTATCAGTCGCAACTCAACCGTCATATAAATTAACACTTGCTTGGTGTGTCCTTCTCACCTGAAGGCTTACTATATCCATTACTCAAGTAATTACAATTTACTACACAAAGACAGTTGCCAGTTTCCGAAATAGATGAAAATAAGACAGTCGACCTGGTATAGAAGTCCCAGGTTACGACGCTCGCTGTTACATCCGAAGTTCTTGTGTTCGAATCTATCCAAGAGTAACGGCTTTTCAATGGCGACAGAAATCATTAGCAGGCTTCCTTATACAGGGAATCACTTTATTTTTACCAACATTTTTCACATTAACCTGGCTATACTCGGAAACACTGTTTCCCCCTTCCATTACAGGAGTCTGATGTTACTAGTACAATATGCAAACAAATCATTTTACTAGGTATAGGAGGAGAGAAAAGTAGTGTATCCATTTATGTTGTAGGGAAATACGATATTACGATTTTCAGTTTGATCATCACTTTTACGGAATTTATCAAAATACAGTAGAGTAGTAACATTTTTTTTCAAAAACTCAACTTTTCAGGCGGCTATGTTCGTTATGTAATATCTACTTTATTTAGCATATGAATTATTGATGTTATCATACAATATAGAGAGTGCATTTAAATTGAGGGGGTCATAAGTAAAGGGCTGTAAGTGCACTTAAGTTACTTTTGAGAAAAAGGGGTTTAAATATTTAAGCTTTCGTAAAATCGGTGAAATTTTTATTTAAATTTTAATGTGTGATGCGATTAAAATATCCCTTTGCCACTAAAATTTTAGATACTTTTGCTTACACTGGATGCACTTAACTCATGTTATTACAAATGTCACTAGCATTCCTTTGCTTCTAGCCACCTCAATTCAAAATAAGCTAATCTGAATTTTTAAACAAGTTGCTGAAAATGGTTGCCGTTCATTACAATGCAGGCTTCAATTCAGTACGCGTATTATTAAAAACATTTTGAAGCATATTCTCTGAAATTGAATTTATTGTTTCTTGAATATAATTTTTTATAGGTTCTTTCTTCTATAGAAAACGCAATCATATTTATGAAACACACTATACACTGCAGTGTTTACTTCACTGCTTGAAGACTTCGAATGCAACAGTGGCCGTAAGTTTGTGTGTCTGACGGGAGCAAGGACATTAGTGAAGGGGTGAGAGTGAAGTACATTCAGAAATGCAGGTACAATAAAAATGCAAGTAAAAATAAAATGATGTGCCTGTACTACCTTCTGCTTCATTACGTCGATTTGCAGCGCATATGTAGAAGAATCTTGTCCCGAAATGAGAGCCTTCTAGACAAAAGCCACGGTCCATCTGTCCTTTATCTACGGAGTTACTCGTATTTCTGTATGTAAATATACTGTCAGGCTGAAGACGGCGCTACTGGACCAAATTATGTATTCATTGACACTTTTCTGTCGCTTTCAGGAATGTTTGTCCCAACATTTTCGTCCAATACAACATTTCGTCCAAATTTCTATGCCCAACACATTTAAGTCCAGTGGTATAAGTCAATAGCATTTTCGTCCAACAGTAAATTTCGTCCAGAAATTTTTTAGTTCCCAAAAATTTAGACCAATACATATTGTCCAATCATGATTGATTTTGGATATTCAGATACTAGAAGCACATTTTAAACAGTAGGATACCAAATAATGGAGAACTCAAAATGGACAGGTGTTGCTAGTAAAATGCATACATTAGTTTTACTTAAAATTATCAGATATAGATCCCAAAATAATTACTTCAAACAGGAACAAACCACTGCTCATAAAAGACGGCTACAGTTATCAACACCACTCTTATAATAAGAATCGAACCAGGATATATTGGTGATGTGAAAATCGGTAACCTGTATGCAACCTGTAATCAAATTACACAGCAACCCGTAGAATCCCGAAGATGGAAATTAAAGAACGAAATTACATTTCTAAAATATAGCTGCAATGAATGCATGATATTTGTTCTTTAATAAATGAAAATAAATCTCACGTTTTATTTTAGTGATTCTTTTATTTATTTATTTATTTATTTTTTTTTTTGTAATAAACAAAGCTACGAAAATTTAAAGTAAATAAATTTGTTTATGCTCGACCATGCCGAAATGTAGTAATTATACACCTGGTAGCAGACCTTTAATGCATGTCATTAAACACCTACTCATTAAAGGTCAGGTCTTTCAGCCAATGACGACTCAGGTTACAACTGTTCAGCCAATGACAGATCAGCTTTCTACCGTTATAAAACCGCAAGTATCGATTATTCTCGGATATGCAATCGAAAGAGAATTAGCGAAAAGTCACGGAGGCTGGAAATCCAATATTGTCGCAGAAGGTTATGTTCTGTTACTATAATAATTAGCGTTAATTGTAAATAATATTCAAATAAATTCAATTTGTCATCTCGTTTTTCAATATCTAATTTTATTTCAATGTTATCTCTGTAGGTTCTTATGGCCTAGCAAGGTCAATGTGCACATCTGTTCCTCGAAAAAAATCAATACTTTCGCGTCTGCGCACATCTCACAACATACGGGACATTGGTCAAGGTCAGATACAATTAAAATTAATAATATCAAGTTAGAAATATGGTCGAGCATAAAAAGTCGTATGAAACTCGCCTATAATGGTAATTAAGAAGCTCGTATGAAAATTATGAAACTCGCTTGCGCTCGTTTCATAAATATCCATACTCACTTCTTAATTACCTTCATTATAGGCTCGTTGCATAATGTACTAATATATTATTTTAATGTACCGAAGTACATATGATATTTCCATACAGATATTCTGCGTCATCATACGATGAAAGAGTAATGGAACGGAGAAAAATTCTCTCCGGCGCCGGGATTTGAATCCGGGTTTTCAGCTCTACGTGCTGATGCTTTATCCACTAAGCCACACCGGATACCACCTCGGCGTCGGACAGAATCGTCTCAGATTAAGCTCCAACTCTTGGGTTCCCTCTAGTGGCCGCCCTCTGTACTACGTCATAGATGTCTATGAACGTAGGACTGAAGTCCACACATGTGCTGAGGTACACTCGTTATAAGTGACTAGTTGGCCGGGATCCGACGGAATAAGCGCCGTCTTAAATCACGAAGTGATTTACGCATATCATATATATTATTTTAATGTACCGAAGTACATATGATATTTCCATGCAGATATTCTGCGTCATCATACGATGAAAGAGTAATGGAACGGAGAAAAATTCTCTCCGGCCTTGGACTTCGGTCCTACGTTCATAGACATCTATGACGTAGTGCAGAGGGCGGCCACTAGAGGGAACCCAAGAGTTGGAACTTAAACTGAGACGATTCTGTCCGACGCCGGGGTGGTATCCGGTGTGGCTTAGTGGATAAAGCATCAGCACGTAGAGCTGAAAACCCGGGTTCAAATCTCGGCGCCAGAGAGAATTCTTCTCCGTTTCATTACTCTTTCATCGTAAATAAATGTGGACTAAATCAGGTAAGGACAAAATATATATATAGGATGAAATTTTACATAATACTAAAATGACATGGACGAAAGATTTGTGGACAAAATTTAATGCAGGAAAAAATATATATAACTGGACAAACGTAAAATTAGGACCAAATTACGAATGGACGAAAACGTAATGGACTAACATTCTGGTAACCTTTTCTGTCAAATATAAAAAGATTATATGATTTCAGTCATGATTTCAGTCAGCAACTTCGATAAGTTGCTGACTTAAATCATGTAACCTTTTTATATTATATTTCCAACTTATCTGAAACTAAATATGACCTTAAAACTTTTCTGTCACAGTTCTTTTACTGTAAACCCAGCTTTCTCCAATCTTCCCAATTTTCCGCCTTCCTCATACTCTCCGCATACGATTCATTTATCTTAATGTCGTCTATCATCTGATATCTTCTTCTGCCCCGAACTCTTCTCCCGTTCACCATTCCTTCCAGTGCATCCTTCAGTAACCAGTTTCTTCTAAGCTAGTGACCCAACCAATTCCTTTTTCTCTTCCTGATCAGTTTCAGCATCATTCTTTCTTCACCCACTCTTTCCAACACAGCTTCATTTCTCATTCTATCTGTCCATTTCACACGCTCCATTCTTATCCATATCCACATTGCAAATGCTTCTATTCGCTTCTCTTCACTCTGTCGTAAAGTCCATGTTTCTGTCCCACACAATCTCACACTCCACACAAAGCACTTCCAAACGCAAGCAGAAGATGCATTTTTTTTATTAAAACATTCTTTCGCCATTGCTATCCTGCTTTTGACTTTCTGGCAGCATCTCATGTTGTTGTCGGCCTGGCATAGCGCTGGCCTTCTATGCCCGAGGTTGCGGGTTCGATCCCGGGTCAGATCGATATTTAAGTTCGCTTAAATGCGACAGGCTCATGTCAGTACATTTACTGGCATGTAAAAGAACTACTGCGGGACAAAATTCCGGCACACCGGCGACGCTGATATAACCTCGGCAGTTGCGAGCGTCGTTAAATAAAACATAACATTTTGCAGGTCGTGTTACTGCTTATAGTACACCCCAAGTACTTGAAGCTATCCACTTGTTCTACTGCCCCATTTCGATTTCGTACGTTTACCTTCTTTAGTTTTCTTCCGATAATCATGATCTCCGTATTGCTTGCATATATTTTTATCCTACATTGCTCATAAATGCTGTCCGCTATATTCAGACACTTTTCAAGCTCCGTCATGCACCCTGTAAAGAAGATTATCCTGCAACACGATAACGCGCGACCTCACAATGCTCGTGTCAGCGTGGAGAAAATCAGGACATTTGGGTGGGAAGCGCTTCCTCACGCTCCCTACAGTTCCGACTTGGGACCCTCCGATTACCATCTTTTCGGTTGTGAGGCCAACGCTACTAGAAGATGGAGAACATCCGGAAAGCAGTGCGTCAGTGTCTTCGGGAAACTGGAATGGAATTCTACCGAAAAGGAATTTTCATACTTACAGAACGGTGGGAAAAATGTGTGCAAAGAAATGGAGACTATGTTGAAAAGTGACAGAAAAGTCTGTACATTAAGATGACGTATCTGGATTGTGTAAAAAATAAAAATTAAGATCTATAACAATGAACTGCTCATGGTTTTTAGTAGGATCCTCGTAAATAACTAAATATATGAGTAAGAAAATAAACAAAAAAGAAACAAGAGAATAAATAACTAAATAAATGAATGAATAAATAAATGTATGTCACTTATTTGATTCGCTTTCCAAAAAGAAAATTAAGAAATTTCTCTTTCATGCGAATTAGGCCTACATGTTTTGATATTTCCTTCTTAAGCATAAAGAGCTTAAAAACGTTTTTATGCCCAATGATGGCAATATAATCAGGAATTTTTTCTACCCGTGAACATTCTGTTTGTTCAACATCCGTGACTGAGAATCTGTATATTCATGGAGCAGAGGCATAAAATATAGGGCGTAGTTTTCGAAGCCAATACTCATTAACTAGATGCAGTCAGTCTAACATTGTGCAGGGAACGCTTTGAGATCAATTCTGAGATCAGTAGTTGTGACTGAACGCGTTTTCACTTCGGTCCGCTCTTCCTCGTGCCATCTGCGAAATGAGTGCTGGATCAACAGACAGGCTCCAGTGCTGGAGTCTATCGATTCCTGGAAACAGACACGTGCGGCTCGGCGTGTAATACCTGGATTGTTCTGCAAATTAATTTCGCGTAGCATTAAATATTTTAAGCAACGCACCATTTTCCACAACCAGTTACTTGCCTACATGTTTTCAAGCTACCGGTACAGAAGTTAATTTACTAGAACGATGCATAAATTCGTAGCGTTTTTGTTCGTTACCACAACACAGCGTTGCTAGGAAACTGTTCATCGTTTGTCATTTGTTATTTGGAGTCTTGTGGTTGTAAATACGCCTTGAATTTTGCGGATTTAAAAAAATTGAATGTCAAGTGGAAAAAAAAAACTTCCGATATATTCTTTTGTTTAATTTTAATAAAGCTGAGAGGGCTCGAAACATGTGTGCCGTGTACAGGGAGAATGTCATCGGAGAAAGCTCTGCAAAAAAATGGTTCTGTCGTGTCAACACACAACACAAAGTAGTGTCCATCCACAGAAGATAATGTTATGCGTCTGGTGGGATAAGTAAGCCGTAGTGTAGTATGAAATGTTTCTCAGGAATGTAGCCATAACCGCTGACATTTATTGCCAACAATTCAGACGCCTTGCGGCAGCAATTTAAGAAAAACGACCGGGAAGACTGTATCATGTGATATAACAACACGATAATGCAAACCTATGCTCCGCTAACGTGACGAAAGCAGCTATCCGAGAGCTTGGTTGGGAGATGATTGTACATCTCCCATATTCTCCCGAACTTGCACCCTCAGTTTTCCATCTTATTCTTCTCTATCCAACAATATTTGATAACGAAAGTGCTTTACAATATTCGTTTGAATTCTTTAGCTCTAAACCAGCAGATTTCTTCATACGCGCAATCGAAAAACTACCCCAGCGTTTGCAGAGAGTCGCAGATAATGTAGGAGTAATTATTACTGATTAATTTTTGTGTGAAATTCATCTCAAATGAAAATTTTTGTCATGACAAAAAAACGCCACTAACTTTTACATCAACATATCTGTAACATCAAATAGTAAACAGTTCCTCTTCCAAGCCCCCAAAAACTCTTTCCACTTCCTCATTGCAGTGTAAAAAGTACCACCCTCTGATAATGCTAAAATTACATTTCCAAAACAGCCCAACCCAATTATTTGATCTTAATTTCATTGTTGTTGGTTTTATTAAATGATACATGTTTGTACAGGGACATCATTTTATTTTTACTTCAATTTTTATTGTACCTGCGTTTCTAAAAGTACTTGACTCCCACCCCTTTCACTAATGTCCTTGCTAACGTCAGTCACACAAACTTACGGCCGCTGTTGCTAGCAGTGAAATAAACAGTACAGAGTACAGTGTGTTTCAGAAATGTTGCATTTTCTATAGAAGAAAGACGTTATATTATTGAAGTTTTTTTTCACACAAGTACGGTGTGTAGCATAACTGAATTTATCTGTGTGGACTGAGCAAAACTCAAGATTAGAGTACGGTACCCTATAATATGGCACGGTACTTAACAGTATTATTTAAACAAGAGTTCTGTTTTACTGTTTCTAGGTATGAAGGGCGGTGATGGAAACTGGAATTACAATATAACCGAATGTAAACAACAGTTCTTTTCACAATTTCCTGATTAACTTATATCATTACGGAATATTTTCGTATAAATGTCATTAATCTGATAGATAAATTTAGAGCAATAGAATGTACAGAAACAAAGGTGACAGAAGATGATGTAGAAGATGCTAGGGAAAGGATGCAACGAGGTCCTAATAAGTCGGTCAAGAAGTTAGCTGTAGAAATTGAGGTTTCTTACGGAAGTGCTCACAAAATTCTCAGGAATAAATTAGGTTAGTAATATGCTGAATAAAGTAGACATTACATAATGAATATAACCGACTGAAGAGTTGAGTTTGTGAAAGAAAAATTTGTTACTATTCTACTGTTTTTTGATAAAATAATGTGAAAGTAATGACCAAACTGAAAATCGTAATACTGTATTTCCCTGTAACATAAATGGATACACTACTTTTCTCTCCTCCTATAGCTAGTAAAATGATTTGTTTACATATTGCAATAGCAACTCCAAACTCCTGTAATGGATGGGGGTAACAGTGTTTCCGAGTATAGCCAGGTTAATGTTAAAAATGTTGGTAAAAATAAAGTGATGTCCCTGTAGTAAGAAAGGACTTTCGACTAGTGAATGGATATCTAGCCTGAAAATGACAGCAAATTTAGCAGCTGTTCGTTCCGTTCCCGGCAGATCTCTCGACGGTACCCGGTGCAGAAATGGCTGCCCGGAGATTGAAACTTTAGCGCACGTCTTGGGATTCTGTGAACAGGGATTGCTCTTGAGGAACTCTAGGCATCATCTTGTAAGATCCAAAATTGCTGCCGCATTAAGAACTAAGGGCTGGATAGTAGAAGAAGAAATCTCCTGTCTAGCTGAAAATGGGTCAACGAGACGAGTAGATATTTCAGCGTACAATGCTGACACTAAACAGGGCATCATTGTGGACCGCACGATACGTTTTGAAGTAGAAAGTCATCAGTCAGCCGAGGTCCACCTTGAGAAGAAGTCGATCTATGAGCCTACACTCAACTATTTCAAGCTGAAATATGCCTTAATTCACGTTGAGGTATTCGGCTTGCTCCTAGGTGCACGAGGGACTATACCAGCTTTTTTCGAAGAATTTCGACGGAAATTTGTTCTCCCAACATCTTTGAAGGATGACATTGTGATAATTGTGTTAAAAAAATCCTGCCAAATCCTAATTAATCACATGGTGCCACATTAATAGCAATTGTAATTTTTCACGCCTTTTCTTTTTTCCCCTTTTTTTAATTTAATACCTATTTTTACATATGTATAATAATTTTTTGAGGATATACTGAGTCCGTAAGGGCTACTCTCAATGCGGGGCAGTTTTATTATTATTATTATTATTATTATTATTATTATTATTATTATTATTATTATTATTATTATTATTATTTAGTTTTGCTAAGATGGCATACTTGATATAATAATCGAAAATATACAATAATCGATACTATGAAATACTCGGGATAGATCCTAAAATGCATCTGTTTCAGATCTGGTGACAAAATCACCAACTTGGCAACACTGCGAGTCAGCTGAGCAAACGTGTAACAGCAAAGACATCTTCCTCTAACTTGAGCACGGGCAGAAAACGCAATGCTTCTCACCCACCTATCCGTGCACCTAATTAGTCCTTTACTATCCAGTGACTCCTAGCCAAATTAAGAAATACTTCAAACTGCCGGGTAAAGGAATCATCAGGTTTCATTAATGACGTCAAGCAACATTCACTCAAATGCTCTCTTCTCAATCTAAACAACTTAGGACTGAGAAATATCGTCGCTGGTGTCTTTGAGCTTCTTCCAACACATTTAATAAGCTTGTTGATTCAAATGGAATAAAGCAGAGGCGTACGCGACAAGACAGTACTAGAGTCGACTCTCCAAGTAGTCAGTTTCCTGCTTTTCTTCGTTCCTTCCTTGTTTTTTTGTTCGCCATTTTCTTTTTTCTTCTTCACTTCTTCATCCTCTGCCTTTCCTATCTTTGATTCTTTCCATAAATCTTTAATTATTCAATATCTATTTCCTCCTTTACTTACTTACTTACTGGCTTTTAAGGAACCGGAGGTTCATTGCCGCCCTCACATAAGCCCGCCATCGGTCCCTATCTTGAGCAAGATTAATCCATTCTCTACCATATCCCACCTCCCTCAAATCCATTTTAATATTATCTTCCCATTTACGTCTCGGCATCCCCAAAGATCTTTTTCCCTCCGGCCTCCCAAGTAACACTCTATATGCATTTCTGGATTCGCCAATACGTGCTACATGCCCTGCCCATCTCAAACGTCTGGATTTAATGTTCCTAAATATGTCAGGTGAAGAATACAATGCGTGCAGTTCTGTGTTGTGTAACTTTCTCCATTCTCCTGAAACTTCATCCCTCTTAGCCCCAAATAATTTCCTAAGCACCTTATTCTCAAACACCCTTAACCTATGTTCCCCTCTCAAAGTGAGAGTCCAAGTTTCACAACCATACAGAACAACCGGTAATATAACTGTTTTATAAATTCTAACTTTTAGACTTTTTGATAGCAGACTGGATGATAAAAGCTTTTCAACCGAATAATAACAGGCATTTCCCATATTTCTTCTGTATTTAATTTACTCCCGAGTATCATTTATATTTGTTACTGTTGCTCCAAGATATTTGAACTTCTCCACCTCTTCAAAAGATAAATTTCCAATTCTTATATTTCCATTTCCTACAATATTGTGGTCACGAGACATAATCATATACTTTGTCTTTTCGGGATTTACTTCCAAACCGATCGCTTTACTTGCTTCAAGTAAAATTTCCGTGTTTTCCCTAATAGTTTGTGTATTTTCTCCTAACATATTCACGTCATCCGCATAGACAAGCAGCTGATGTAACCCATTCAATTTCAAACCCTCTCTGTTATCTGAACTTTCCTAATGGCATATTCTAGAGCGAAGTTAAAAAGTAAAGGTGATAGTGCATCTCCTTGCTTTAGCCCGCAGTGAATTGGAAACGCATCTGACAGAAACTGACCTATACGGACTCTCCTGTACGTTTCACTAAGACACATTTAATTAATCGAACTAGTTCCTTGGGAATAGCAAATTCCATAAGAATGTCATATAAAACGTCTCTCGTAACCGAGTCATATGCTTTTTTGAAATCTATGAATAACTGATGCACTGTACCCTTATACTTCCATGTTTCTCCATTATCTGTCGAATACAAAATATCTGATCAATAGTTTGATCTATTACGCCTAAAATCACACTGATGATCCCCAATAATTCCATCTGTATTACGAGAAGAAAAAGGAGTATGTTGCCGGACTGCTGAAACTCCAACTTAATTTTCTAATTAACCGTGCATTTAATCACAAAACGTACTACAGGTTTTCTATTAATTTAACTGTAGTCTACCTCCATTTCACTGAGCAGGGTTATTTCACTTCCACCCTGTAAATTTCGAAATTTTATTTTTAATGTCTTCTTTTTCATGCAGGATGGACTATAGCAAAAACATCGCAAAGAATTTATCTGCTTCACAAGGTTTTTTGTATATGCTATACATATTTTGCTAAGGATTTGGTCCCGTTGGGACAAGTTATCTTCACAAGATTTTTTTACAAAGATTTTACTGCAAGCAAAAATTACATACAATATTTTTATTGTAATACTCGCATATGAATATTCTTCAAAATTCTAAATTGATTACCAATCTCATAGTCAAATAGCCTACATATTACAATTTATTGTATAAATACAATACAATTGGGTCACACCCGAAAAACCAAGATGCTTGCTTTTTTTGTATTTAAAACAAATTTTAATCCACTTTATTTACTACAAAAGAAAATAATTATAATATGTCTTCATAAACCTATTGATTTTCCATCTCAAAAATAGTTTTTAGACTGCAATGTTCTTAAAATAAGACAAATTTATTATACTATATTAATAAAATTCATACATAAAAATCTAAATAATTTTGAATTCTATCCTCATAGTTATTAAATAAAAGGTATGGATTCTTTAAGATTGTCTGAACCAAAATACAACTTTGTTACAGTATTTAATCATAGTAGTAATTTAGGTTCAAAAAAATTATATTTGAATACCCTAATCTTGCCAATTGTAATAGTTCTAGTATTAAATTAAAAAATTTATGTATGAATTTTATAGATAATGAAAAATTGTAAATTTAATTTTATATATTCTTATTATGTAGTAGACATAAGACAAATTGTATTATATACTTTTTAATTTCAATTCAGGAATCCGCCTCTGAGCACGAGATCTACATTTTCAGGTATTGGCTAAAGTTTTTTCTGTTTTATTAATTAATTTTTTACTTATTTATTCAACCATTTATTTATTTATTCAATAATTTATTTATTTATCTATTATTTATTCAATCATTTATTTATTTATTTACTTATTTATTTATTTATTTATTCATTTATTTATTTATTTATCTATTTATTTATTCAACGATTTATTCAATCATTTATTTATTTATTCATTTATTCAACCATTTAATTATTTATTTATTTATTTATCTATTTATTTATGCAATCATTTATTTATTTATTTATTTATTTATTTATCTATCTATTTATTTATTCAATCAATCATTTATTTATTTATTTATTTATTCATTTATTTATTCGTTTATTCATTCATTCATTCATATTTATTTATTTATTTATTTATTTATTTATTTATTTATTTATTTATTCAATGATTTATTTATTTATTTTACCTCGTTCAGATTTTCCCTCAACCCATTAAGAGTAAATGCAAGATAAATTTCGCCGGTGGACCCTGGATTCATTTCGCTTCATATCATTCAGACGCTAGATAACCATAGATGTTGATAAAGCGTCGTAAAATAAACCACTAAAAAAAGAAAACTTGTGCAAGGTAATGGAGTTGAAGTCTGAAGATTCTAGGAAGGAAACCTATCGCAGCCATAGTGGTATGGTGTTGGGAGTAATTCGTTTGCCTGCTCATAATGTAATTTCCTGACCTCGGTTAATAAAGTTGGCAACGAATGTGGGCGTGTGGCTCACCTATTACTTGATGGTGACCTCTGCACAGGAACTCAGTATACTTAGGCCTAAGTAGGTATGGCGTGGAAAGATAACTCAACACTGTTGCAGCTTTTATTTCAGAACAAAAAATCGGACTCAAATACTGACTGAAAGACAGCAACAAAAAGGGTTCTAATGATATAATAGTGAATTAAACCCCACTCGAGTTTTGATTTTCTCTAGATAGATCAAAACCTCTAGTGAGATTACTGTTGACTATTACACGTTTACTACGTCATAATACTTTTGACCAATATAGCGGTACTAAAGGACGTTTTTCAACAAATCATGCCTGCTTATCGCTACAGTTTTGTCACTTGCCAAGCATTTGTTTATTTTTATCACTTCTCTAGCATTTTGTTTGATTTATCACTTCCCTACAAGTTTCTATTTTGGCAGTGGAATAAATTTCAGCTCCTGAATTCTTTATGTTATTAAAACAAACATGCTTTCTGCGATCTTCATTTTTAAATACATAGTGAAAAGAAATTGTTCGATTTGATTCAAACGTTTTGGTGAGCTAACTTAGTGAAAAAGGTTAGTAAGTCAGTTAAATTTTATTGTATTGACTAATTTATTTCTTAATTTTAATTTATTTCAGCACAATGGCATTTCAATCTCCCTACCATTTGTAACTTTGTTTGCCAAAGTATTTTCATACGCTGTGGCTTTCTAAACTGCCGTGCAGATGGCACACCATTGTGATGTTTGTTGTCACATATGATAATCAACTGGGTCTCTCCTTTCCATGGCTGACAATGTTGAGTAAAACACCGTTTAATGCTTAAATTTTTTGAACTCTGACTATTTCATTGCAGGTTAAAGTACTCACTTTAAATGTGAAATGTTGTTGTGGAAGAGAACTTAATTATTTCTACGATTATGGCTTGACGTTGTTGACATATTCATTGCAATCAAAACGTTTACGTAATTTTCTTTCTTCATAGGATCTAGCATTTGTTTATTTTTATCAATTCTCTAGCATTTGTTTGTTTTTATTACTTCCCTAGCATTTGTTTAAATTTAAATATCGCGAACATTTGTAAATTTATCAAATTCCTTAAACATTTGTTTCTTTGTTTCGTCATATGTATCAAATAGTCAACTGAAAATCTGACCTCCGTTCAAAAATTTTGATGAACCTAACATTAGTGAAATAGGATTTTCGATGCACATATTTTATTGTAATATGAAGACTTATTTCTTCTAATTGTGTAATATTAATTAAATCAGACTGGTCAAATATGAATCAAAACTTCTAATGAATTACTGTACACCGTGACTATTCTTTACGCACACGTCCAATATAACATCAACTTCATTATATGACGTAATTTCATTTTCGGCCAATGAAATGTAATCAAATTTTGAATTCAACCTATCAAAATTGTATAATTTCAGATAATTTATTACTATTAAAATTATCGTATGTTCGTTTTTTTTTCATCATTGTTAATTAAAACTGTTTCCACGTAAATCGATGAGCATGAATATGTACTAAATAAAGTGTAAATTACTTCCACATCTACATTTTCATCTTCTAATTCCATGTCCATTGTATCTAAACATGACACTCCTTCATAACAATTGTTCATTTATTTAATGACGTATTACTCAGGTCATTTGTAATTATACTATAAAATGTTTAAATTAAATTATGATTTCAGCAGATAATGAAAACGTATTTCTGTTATAATAACAAGAGAAAAACGCAGTTCAATAATTAACATTCCAAAACCCGTATTTCGCTTTTCTCAATTGGAATTACTGAATAACATTCAATCTCTTTATTGTTGATAATCATTATTCATCTATTTCGATCTGACAATGTCTGAATAGGTTAAGTATTTTCGATAAATTACAATTTTATTAACATTTTGTTAGCTTCTTTTAGGGATATATCACTTACATTTTTATTTCAATTCACGTAATAGTCCTAATAAATGTCACTCGAGGTCTGAGATTTCTCTAGATAAATCCAAAACCTCTTCGCCCATGATTTAAAATTAAGACTTCTTATCAGATTACTTTCTATAGACTATTTCATTTATATAACGTCATTCATTTTCGACCAATGAAATGTAATGAAATTTTGAATTCCAACCTGTCACAGTCACACATTGCGATAATTTTTGCAGCGATTTATCGCTATCAATTTATCGCATGGTCGTTCTTTTGTTTAGTCGTTGTCGCCAACTGTTTCCCGTAAATTGATGATCATGATTGTACATAAATGCATCTACACGAAATCTTTTCTTTCAACTTTAAAGCAATGAATGCAAGATTGATATTTAATCTTAATTAATATATTTACGGATTGAATCTAAACGTTCAAAACGGCGCTCCATCATAAGAAAATCTTCATTGTTCTTCATTTAATTTTAATATATTAATTCTTTCAATATTTATCCCAGATTGCACGCATACAAAATATTTAACTGTGTAAATGAAGATTTAGTTCTGTTAAGATAATGAAATACGTTTGTCGTTATAAAAAACCTGTAGCACGAAAAAATAAGGCACAGCTGACACTGATCCTGCTCCCACAGGTAACATTTTAATTGTAGCCTATTTTGTATTTTCTCAATGAAATTGAAATAACAGTTAATCTCTTTAGTCAGAATGTTTAAATTCATCTAACATCATCGTCCTGACAATGTCTGAAAGACCTTGTATTAATAAATACAATTTGATTAACATTTTGTGAGTAATAAAATTCGTTTATTTTAATTATCTATACAGAGATGGCTTCACTGTGTAAAACAACATATCTCACTGTGAATAATAAGATATTGCTATACAATTCTTCTTTTAATTAATGAACTAAGTTACTGTAATTATATTATAAAATTGTAAATTAAATTATGATTTCAGGATAATCAAATGTATTTTATTTATTCAAGAGATTTTTAAATTAAATGTCTTCTTTTGATGTGATAAAACACAATTAACAAAGGTAAACAAGACATGATTTTCAAGTCTAAAACCCGTAATTTTATTTCACATAATAACACATATTTATAAATTAAGAAAACATATATTCATCCATATTATATAAACAGAAATATCGCGATTTTTTACTTTGATAATTTTTTTACAAGATTTTAAATATTTTAAAACTAAATCAATTATATCACTCAGAAGTATTATCTTTTTAAGAATAAGTGGTTTTACTGTTTTATCCTGTGTGGTGTATCAGTGATCCATTTTCAGTAATAGTATCGCCTCAAGTTCTGAGAAATGCTACAGCACATTAGCGTATATCAGTGTTATTATTAGAAATAAATTAATCAGAACAATGAAGGATTTAAACACAATTTTGAAAATGTTTATTGTTGCTGAAAATGATTTCATTCCACGGCTTTGTTTTGTGAATATTATCGCAGATAAGAGCTCGGGTATCTACATTATTTAATTTAAACAAATCTTTTCGTACTCTCTCATGTCTGAAATAAAGTAAGGCAATATATATTATCTTGTTCAATTCACTTATCGGGCTTCGAAAATATAATTGATTATCTTTTAAGATATCTACTGAAAGATGGTTGTTTAAAAAACGATTTGCAGCTTTCCTATTAGCAAAGCTATGGTTTTGTGTGACACCATTACTTAAAACTCGAAACATTTAAAAGTTTGTTAAAACAGGAAGCTGTATAAAATTAAACTAGACTCGCTAATTCAGGTTCAGAAGTAAATTAAGAGACAAATTCCAGAATGTATTTGGGAAAAGAGTGGCTATAACCCAGCTTTTAAAGTTGCTCAAGTATTGGAGGAAATCGGGATGCCTGTAGGTAAAACGGACACGGTTTTTGTGAATTCCTCAATTTTAAATATGCACGTCTGACGTCCTCACTGGAAAGACGTTTTCATTAAAATCGTTTTCTGAGATAATGGGCATGTATTTATGATGGAGAATTTGAGATGATCTTGGTTCTTGACTGCAATTCTTGGAACTACTAGCACTCAATTGTTGTTGGTCGAGTACCTATAATTTTTTTTTAAATGGTACAATAAAATTTTGTCATATTTAAAAATAAATGATGTCCCTTTTAGCAAATATTTTCAAATTTTTAGTACATAAAAATAAATATATTTAAATTTTTAGCACATAAAAATTTAATCCTAGTTATAATAATACTACTAGGTTCAAAAAGTTCCCGGAATTTTACTACCATTTTTCGTATTAATATATAACAAGGGATATTATACATTTGTTTTGTTGGTAACATTCATGATTCGAACTGAGTCATTTCCTTAAAGTTTGCTGATAATGGCAATTATTGGTTTTGAGTTGTAGGCAATTGTTTATCATAGTGTTTTGTTTGTTCGTCGCATTTTGTAATTATGTCCACAGAGCAAAGTACAAACATCAAGTTCTGATGTTTTGCTGTACATGATCAGTATGGCTGATGAAGATGGTGATTTCTTAAACAAAATGAAACTGGTGCTACTTGTACGACCCAGTCCCTAAACGACAGTCATCTGAGTGGAAATCGAAAACATCTCCTCGGAAGCAAAAATTTCCTAGGGACACTTCCAAAGGCAAAGTTATTTTAAATGTTATGTTTTATTTAACGACGCTCGCAACTGCAGAGGTTATATCAGCATCGCCGGATGTGCCGGAATTTTGTCCATAAGCAGGAGTTCTTTCAACATGCCAGTAAATCTACTGAATGAGCCTGTCGCATTTAAGCAAACTTAAAGCAAAGTTATGTTGGAAGTTTTCTTCGACTCTCAGGGTCTCATGCACCATGAGTTCATTCCAGAAGGTCGTACTGTAACGAAAGAATTGTACGTAGAAACCCTCCGTCGCCTCTGGGACGCAGTGAGAAGCAACGTCCAGAAAAGTGGGTAGAAAACAACTGGTTCCTTATGCATGACAATGCACCTGCTCATCGTAATTATTATAAAGAATTTTTCTTAACAGGCACAACATAACTGCTTTGGATCACCCACCATACTCTCCTGATCTTCACCACCTGATTAACTTTCTGTTTCCCCGTCTGAAAAGTCATCTGAAAGGACGGAGATTCAATTGAAGAGGTTATCGCAAACGCGACGAGAGCACTAAGACGGGTTTCATTTAAATGGCTGACAGGCCTGCTTCCAGGAACTCTGACACGCGTTGGCAAAATTGTTTGTTGCGGAAGGCAACTATTTTAGAAGGAAATGCTTAGAATAGTGTTTAATGTACGTTGTTTCTATGATGCTAAGGAAATTCCGGGAACTTTTTGAACCTAGTATGTAAGAGGAAAGTGCAGTACATGTAATTAAATATTGTTAAACCTGTAAATACTATTTCACACAGATTCAAGTTAATTTCAAGAATAACTTAAAAGTTGTGTATTAAAATGAATAATTTAACATTTAATTTTTTATTGCACTAATTTATATTATCTATTTCAACTTCACAATGCCTTGAATTTAAGTTATTTGTAAAATATAATTATTAACATTTTGTGAGACTAGAAATGTTTAGGGATAAATTATTTCTTTTTATTTATGCATAAATAATGTAATTAATGTCACTTATTTGAAGCCATTAGCATGATGTCAACACTCAAAAAAGGAAAGACTCGAAACAGATAAGTTTCTTGTAAATGACTGTAAAAAACTGATTTTAACACAAATATATATCGAGTTATACTAGATAACATGTATCGGAATATGACAATGCACCACGCTGGAGCAACATGGAGTCGATATGTATGCAGGCTACATAATTAGAGACCTGTTTATACAGTGAGAGCCACCTGTAATACAGAGCTCCGTGGACCGTGACATTTAACTTTAATTTTTACAGGCATCTGTATTTATTTAGCCTGAAGAGTTACGTTTGTTTGAATTGACTGGATTATTTAAAAATAGCGTGTAAGAGGCCTTAATTAGAAATGTTTAGCAAATTTAGTTCTGTTTATAACATGCATAAGAGAATGTTAAATCTTATAAATACTTATTTGAAGCCATGAGCATGTTGTCAACACAATGAAAGGACGAGATCGATACGATAATATTTCTTGTAAATGACATAAAAAACTGTTTCTTAACACAAATACTATATCGAGTTATACACAGATTCAAGTTAAGGAGATTCAAGAATAACTTAAAAAGTTGTGTATATAGTGCAGATTAAAATTAAGGTGACATTTAACATTTAATTTTTTAAGGTGACATGTATTTATTTAGCCTGACGAGTTACTTGATTAAACAAAAACCTAATGAGAATTATCAATTCAAAATCGTGATATTTCCTAGTTAACGTAAATAGATGAACTACTTTTCTTCCCTCCTACCTAGTAAATTAATTTATTTGCAGTATTATCGAACTCCAGTCGTAAATGTAGCAAACGGTGTTTTCTGTTCTCAATCCAAGTATAGCCAGGTTAATATTAGAAATTTAGTAAAAATAAAATGATGTCCCTGAGCATTTGCATTATCTGCTGAAATCATGGTTTAATTTAAATTTTTGTAATATAATTACAGTAACCTGATTAATACATTAATTAAATGAACAAATGTATAGCAACTCTTATATATTCACAGTAAGACATGTTGCTACACAGTGAAGCCATCTCTGTATAGATAATTAAAACACGAATTTTATTATTCCATAAAAGGCAGTTGATCAAAGATCTTATATATACATTACTATGCAAGATCTTTGGGTTTGAAGTGATGATGTTACATAAATTTGAACATCTGACTTTGTATTAACTGACATTTAATTTCATTCACAAAATACAAATTTTATAGACTACAATTATAGGTTGAATTGTAAATTATTTAAAAATAGCGTGTAAGAGGCCTTACACTAGAAATGTTTAGTTTAAATGTAGTTCTGTTTATAAGTATGCATAAGGGTGCAATTATTTGACTTATTTGAACTGTTGTATCAGTGAAGCATGTGAGTCAGTGAAGTTATGGTTTTACAGTGCAGTGAATAGTTCCCATCAGTGATAATTTATGGTGTAAATGAAATGTGTTATACAGTGTCAGTGAATTGTGTGCTAAAGTGTCAGTGAAATGCGTCATAGTGCCACTACAGTGAGTGAGATGAGTAAAGTGAAAGACTATTGAAAACTTATGTAGTTATACATATGTAGGTTGTATTGTAAAATTAAGTATTTTATGTTTTATTTTAATTGTGAATTATTTATTTAAATTGTATTGTTATATAATTGTACTGTGTATTGTAAAAATAATTGTATTGTTATTACATCGGGTACGAGGAGTTTCCTTACATTGCTGTGTGCTTCATTCAGTACTGAAGGCAAGCAGTGGCAGTATCATGTCGCTCTACAAACTCTGTCTCTATTTGCAGTAAGAGGTGGTTTCGTAAAGAATGAAAGGAGAACTTTTTGTTGTTCTGTCGGACAAAATGTAATATGTTTACTTTGCTCAACGGTTCAATTAGGATATATAGAAACATTAATTGCCACGCTGAATAATGTATTATTATTATTATTATTATTGTTATTTTTATTATTTTTATTATTATTATTATTACATTATTATTATTTTATTATTACTGACACCAAGTATGTGTTTTTATAATTCTTCTGTATTGAATGAATATGATATTTTAGATCTTCTCCCTAGAAGGATAAAATTATTATGTTTTATCTCAATATTTTAATCTTTTTAATCTTTAGATGAGGGCAACTATTTATTAGTTATTCATTTAATAATAATATTGTAGAAAAACTAATTCAATATTCTGTGCCAACGAACTGTTAAACGCCATAATTGACATTTCTTAAATCACAGCCAGGAAGTGAAAGATGAGATAAATAAATGTAAGGAAGTCAGCTACCTAATGGGGTTTGAAATATCTGGGGCTCTAAAGTCGTTTAATAGAAAAGGATTTCTCAAAAGAGTAATGATTAAAATAGCTTAAATAACTTGTCCATAAACATTTTTAATTTTTTAAAAACTACCATTTATTTCTCGACCAAGTATCGATGAGAAGAATTTAGAAAATTCTTTATATTCAAGAAGTTAAAAAGAAGCGAGAAAAATCGTATATTATTCACTGGCTCTTTATGACAGCAGTGACATTACTGATACAGCAAAGCTTGAGATTTTTATCCGCGGGATTGATCAAGATGTTAGTACAGGAACCACCACTGGTTGTAGTTTTCATGCCGAGTACCTTTCCTCCGTCTCTTTACTTCATAACTATCTGTCGCATGTAATCACTGCAGCTCGAGTTTTGGTCACCGCTGATGGCGAAATGAGTCTGAGGTCCAACGCCGAAAATTATCCAGTAATTCTGCTCCAATTGGTTGAAAGAAAACCACGGAAAAAACCTCAACCTGGTAATTTGTTCCAACAGGATTTGAACCCGTGCCCGCTCGTTTCATAGCCAGACGCGCTAACCATTACTCCACAGCGGTGGACATACTTTTGACCTAGTGTGTACTCAAGCATTTTATAATCTGAGTGTACAATTTCGATTAATATTTTACCCCTCACGAAGCAGAAAAAATTCAAATTGCATTGTGAATGATATATTAGGTCTATGTATCCGACAGAATTGTTCTTCCCGCACAAAACTACGTTCAGGCTATATTAAAAGGTAAATTCACGCTTCAGAGAGCCTTATGGCTCGAGAGTAAATCAAGCGTGACCTTGAAATTTACACGGTGCAATCAGCTGACGGCCTATCTTTACATGATACATGTCTTGGAAAGCTATGCTTAACAATATAAGGGACTTTCATTTCAACACTTCCCAGTCTAAATCTATTCTAATAATAAATCTGTAGCCGAAATTTTTCTGGTAATTTTCGATTTTCCAAAAATAATTGGTCCTAACATATATAATTAACCACCCTAAACCGAAAATAGCTTTTTTTGAAATTTTTGTTTGTATGTTTGTCTGTCTGTATGTTTGTTACCTTTTCAACGCGATAATGGCTGAACCGATTTAGATGAAAATTGGAATATAAATTGTTCGTTGTAACTTAGATTATAGGCTATATGGCATTCAAAATACGTTATTTAAAAGGGGGTTATAAGGGGGCCTGAATTAAATAAATCGAAATATCTCGTTTATTATTGATTTTTGTGAAATATGTTACATAACAAACGTTTCTTTAAAAATGATTTCTGATAAGTTTTATTCTCTGAAAAAGTTTGATAGGACTGGTATTTAATGAGATAAATGAGTTTTAAAATTAAAATAACTGCCATCTAAGGCGGTGTATTTAAATAAAAAACAAATGACTTCGTCTATAAGGGGCCTTGGACATCAACAATAAAAAGCTATGAAACATAGCCTACAGACAATGTTTCTGTGTTTGTATGAAGTAATATAAAGCTAAATTAACCGATTTGTATAATTAATTATTATTTCACCATTGGAAAGTGTAGTTTCTCTAGATGGACATAATGCTATAATGTTATCACAGTACCTAACTTCTGAATGAATCGAGGACAGGTAAGATTAAAATAGCTTCTTATGCACAGAAACTTTGATAGGTTATTCTGTATATTCATTTCCTGTATTTCTTGTAATAATGTTTATGAACATATTCATCTTTATCTCAGAGAATTAACGAACAACGAGAGTGTATTGATTTAGTATGCAGTAATAGTACGTTACCTTAGAATACATTATTTTATAATTCAAATTTTAACTATGCTCAATTGAATCGTGATAAAATACATAAAATACATATGCAATAAATGCAATGCAAAAAATTGGTAATGAGCCAAGCAGATTATGTTGCGCTGTTGTAAAAGTTGTTCCTCCTGAGATTCAAGAGCTCCCACAACAAATTAAAAACTTTCTTATCGGAGTACATCCGTTATCAATTCACTTTTTCATAATATAATATAAACATAATAATAAATCTGTAGCCAAAATGTTTCTGTTAATTTTCGCTTTTCCAAAAATAATTGTTATAACAATTAAGAAACATGTTAAAAGGAATTGTCATTGAAAATGAGTGGTCAAATCAAAATGATCGCATTTTAATATTTTAAATACAATTTAAATTAAGTAACATATTAAAATCAGATTTATCCTTCTATCAAACACGAATCTTCCCTGGATCAAACGTCCTATTTTAATTATGTAATTACTTTATATTTATTTCTAACGGGTGCAGCGGAGCGCACGGTACGGCTAAATAACTAATAATTATTTAAATTGAATTCAATTTAAACGAAAACACGTCAATTTAGATATTGAGGGGAAGTTTGATATCAGACTTAATTGCATTTTAGATTTCACCCCAACCCCAGCCACCCTCACTTTGAAATTTCAAATGGGACCCTTATATTTTTATATTTAAATATGAAAGAACATTCAATTGTTTATATACCTCATTGATTTGTTTTCGCATCTTTTATTTTATATCGTCGCCTGGCAACCTGGATTGTTGTTATTGTTGATTAGAGCTGAAGAGAATAAAGCTATAAAAACTTATTGAGCATTTCATGTAATAGTTGTGTTTGTGTATTAAATTATTTTAAAATGGTGTATACTTCAACAGAAAACATAAATCATACTTATTCATTAAATTTAGGAAATTACGCAAAATAAGCTGTTTTCATCCTACAATCAACTGATATGATTATGTAATGCATCGCAACGTTGAAGGTTCGATGAAGCTAAACTAACAATTACGAGAAATTAAACTAGGACAAACAAATGAAACCTAACTAAATGAACTACAGCTAATCTGAACAAATTTACTTCAATCAAAACTAACTTTAAATTAAAAGTAACTAAAGTCCACAACATTGGAGTAACAGCGCGTTTCACCGCGAAACCAAGTGGCCTGGATTCGAATCCCGGTCGGGGCAAGTTACCTGATTGATGTTTTTTCGGGGTTTTCCCTCAATGAACAAATGCTGGACCCCAGATTCAGTTCACCTTCATCTCATTCAGACGCTAAATAACACGAGATTTTGATACAGCGTCGTAAAATACCCAACTAAAAAAATGATTAAATCCAATCTAAACAAAGGAACAATTGGATAACGTGTGTGGTACAGGAGCGCCAAATATATTCGGGACCGTACCGAATTATGTGAAACAAAAGAGAATCGAAATGTTGCTAGTAAAATTCGTGACTATATTCTTTAACAATTCACTGCAGGCGGATTTTTTAATACACTAAAAGATAATGAACGTTTTCGAACATAATATAACACGTTATCACAGTGGAATGATGGAGAAATATGATGTGGTCAACATAATATACCATTCAAATCGACGAATTTGAGTAATGAAAATTTGATATCAAAAGGATAATAGACGTAACATTCACTAATGTCATTTTCACTTGTCACTAATCTATCCCCTCTTCAAACCTTCCCACGCCATCTTGTCACTGACAATCAGCTACCTCTCTTTGTCGGGATTGTCCTAGATCATAATATTACCCAGATTGCTCGGCGTTAAGGTTTTGACGAACAAATTTTGTCAGGTTTACAATGCTGCCATCTAAATAGTATATAAGGAGTCAGGTCATAACTCCCATTTGAATTGCATTAGCGACTATAATCACAGTCTACTATATACAGTCGGAAGCTTGAGGTGATTTTTGCAAATCTCGTGTTAAAGCGCTCCAAGCGGTTAGCAACTAGAAACAATAGACTGTCCACGGTCGACTTTGGACTGTTCGTATTTCCATCGAGTGCTAGCTCGTTGCGATTTCACATTGATGCTTGTTGTTCGTTATTGGTTTGTAATGAAAATGTTAATGGCTAAAATACAATAATTAGAATAATATTTTACTAGAGACGTAGAAAAATTAAGTTTGTTTTAATAAATTTATTGATCACGTTTTATTTTCAATTCTGGTGGGATTATTATTGCTTAGGCCTTTTTTTTTTCAAAGGATATGTTTTTAATTATAGCTGTTAATTTTGTTGTTATTTTTATTTGTTACTTTACTAGAGACGTAGAAAAAGTCTGTTACAATAAAATTTATTGATCACGTTTTATTTCCAATTCTGGTGTGATTATTATTGATTAACTTCATCCCACTTTGTTAACTACGTAAGCCTACACTACAAGTACCGGTACAAACAGTTACTCCATTAATTCATATTTCCATTATTATTGTTGTAAAGGGAAATGCAAATTAATATTTATTGGTTTCATAGTTAATTATCGCTATAATCTTGAATGAGTGAAGCGATTATAGTAAATTTCAGTTCGTTTTGCACAAACAAAAATAATATTAACCTATTTCTTGCAGGCATCTTCGAGTTTATGGTGGAATTTAATATACGTCATTAAAATAATAAATTAACTTTATGCATTTAATATTTCAATAATGGAAGGAAGGTGTTAATTTTTCCAAAAGAACACGACAACGAAAGTGTAACATATTTTTCGTCTACTAGGAGAGATTTTGATGATGAGGCGATAAAATAGCGATCTAGTGGTGATTAAATACCCATCTTTGCATAAAGGACTACAATTGAGCTTCGCGACTGTATATAGGAGCGTGCTATAATGCCATCTCGTGTTCGTTTACGGCGGACGGGTGGCAAACCTGGCGGTTGTTCTCTTCAAAGTGCAACTGATTTTAACATAGGAATGAGCAATCTATATGTAATCTGGGGTATTGTTGAGAAGAACGGAGGGAGAGAGAAAAAAAATTTTCTCCTGATAACGACGTCACAGATAGACATGACCATATGTTGGCAACATTGTGTAATACTAATTATTCACTTTAGAGATACCGGTACTGTAATTGTTTCTTGTTTATGAAAACAACTGAACAAGTGTGAACGATATAATAAATTATGCGATATGTGGACGTTGTTAACGGTCAGTGAAAATAAATGGAAACAGTTTTGTTTTTAATTGCGACAAATATTATACACCGCCAAAAACCAAGTCGAGAAAGTGTGGTTGGGAGGTTTCAGTGCGAACACAACGTAACCACAGTCTACTATATACAGTCACGAAGCTTGAGTTTTGAGGGTGCTAGAAACAATAGACTGTGACGGTACTATTTTGCATTGCTTGTAATGAGGCGATATTAGCGATCCTAGTGGTGAGCAACTATCTAATGTTTGCATATTTACTACGTATTGAGCTTCGCGACTGTATATACTAGACTGTGACGTAACCTAACCTAAGCAAACCAAACTTCCGGAGAGCGAGGGATAGCCTAAAGCATAGCTGAATGAAAATCACACAGAAAGAAGTGGAAAAATAGTGGATACGAAAGGTTTCGCTAAAGTAACGGTCTTACTAATAAAAACTCTATATACAGACGTTTAACTGTCTTATACTTACACAATGAGTATCGTTTATAAGTCGTGTTAAATTCCTTACTAATAATCACTAACAACGTTGTGAAACGATACTGTTAAAGCTATGTCATATGTGGACGTCATTACTTCGTTACGAAATAATAGAATATCTGAGGTTCTCTATTACATCCGATAGATCTAGTGTGGCGTGTTAAATATCGATAGTACAACTGATCAATCGATTACCACACTAAATTTTGGTCAAAGTACAAGCTACAGCAATATTATTCTAATAATTCTATGATCTTTGACGTTTGTTCTTCTTTTACAAGGTAAACATCATCATAAAATGACAGTCGATATGAACAGCTGTTAGAGGGCAACTATTTTTTGCTATTTACAACGTAAACAAGCTTTCGTGTATATAACTACTGTGAAGTAATTCCCATTGTATAGTTACAGCCTGTTTATACGTCCATAAACTTATTCACGGTTTAATAGCCTAACGTTTTCTGTCAACTCTGAAAGTCTCGTAAAAATAGTGGATACACGGTTTATTAGTAAAGTAAATATTTAAGAAAAAAATATTTTGAGGGATTATAAAGTTCAACAAATAGCGATGATGATGATGATGATGATGATGATGATGATGATGATGATGAATATTGGTACTGATGACATAAAACAACGCGTACATGTAGAAACTATTGAGTAAACTTCCTCGAAAATATACAAGACGCCTCGTCGTATAAACACAGTGAAATAACTAGACCACTGGTCTGTCTAGAATAAGAAGTCGGAGCAGCTGACAGGTTTGTCAAAGTCTGAATACAATTACCTGAATTAGCTCGAAAGTAAACGCATTTAAATGTAATTCACTTAAATAAAGAATGTATGGAATCAATTATGCAAATATATCATCTTCCTAAACATTCATAATATATACACAGCAGTACAAAAACTCAATATTACCTTCAAACTCCTTTCCGAGGGTCTCCACCACTGCAAGAGATCATGTTCTTGTATTCACTTACATTGGAAAGATATCAGCACATGGACCGATATATTAAACACAAAGTATGAACACACATTACTCAGTTATCACAAAACCAAAATAACGAACATTAATTTACACCGCGAATATAAGAAAATGCGATTTTAATTGCACCAAAAACCATGAGCACACAAAAACAACCTCCATGTTCATAACTAGGGCCGGCTATGTACGATAGCCAATCACAGATCAGCAGTCCTGAATTCGAGCGGGAGGTAATGATGACGTCAAGATACTTGTTGTTACAAGGTGTTCTGAAAGTTATCCTAGGAAGGTACACTTAAAAGAATGTGATAGAAACCAGATACACAAAAATTTACAGGAAATATATCGGCAGGAAAAAGTTACACCAGTGCAAGATGTATTCATTTCTGTTCTTCTGCAACGAGTTATGTAAAAATATTACTTTTTTATGTTTAACTTTCTGCAAATTGAAATACAAACTTTTTTTTCAATAGCAATACACTTAAATATGCAATATTCATTAATTCTTAAATTCGTCTTTAGAATTGTAACAAATCCAACAGAGGTGTATATTATCAAGATCTTTATTTGACATATAAGTTGAACATGGATGTTGAAAATATTAAACTTACTAACAGACCCAACAGCTACCAAAACATAAGTGCTTACTTACTTACTTACTTACTTACTTACTTACTGGCTTTTAAGGAACCCGGAGGTTCATTGCCGCCCTCACATAAGCCCGCCATTGGTCCCTATCCTGAGCAAAATTCATCCATTCTCTACCATCATATCCCACCTCCCTTAAATCCATTTTAATATTATCTTCCCATCTACGTCTCGGCCTCCCTAAAGGTCTTTTTCCCTCCGGCCTCCCAACTAACACTCTATATGTATTTCTGGATTCGCCCATACGTCCTACATGCCCTGCCCATCTCAAACGTCTGGATTTAATGTTCCTAATTATGTCAGGTGAAGAATACAATGCGTGCAGTTCTGTGTTGTGTAACTTTCTCCATCCTCCTGTAACTTCATCCCTCTTAGACCCAAATATTTTCCTAAGCACCTTATTCTCAAATACCCTTAACCTATGTTCCTCTCTCAAAGTGAGAGTCCAAGTTTCACAACCATACAGAACAACCGGTAATATAACTGTTTTATAAATTCTGACTTTCAGATTTTTCGACAGCAGACTGAATGATAAAACTTTCTCAACCAAATAATAACAGGCATTTCCCATATTTATTCTGTGTTTAATTTCCTCCCGAGTATCATTTATATTTGTTCCTGTTGCTCCCAGATATTTGAACTTCTCCATCCCTTCAAAAGATAAATCTCCAATTTTTATATTTCCATTTCGTACAATATTCTCGTCACGAGACATAATCATATACTTTGTCTTTTCGGGATTTACTTTCAAACCTATCTCTTTACCTGCTTCCAGTAAAATTCTCGTGCATTTTCTTTAAATGCTTTACCTCTGTAAGCAAGATCTGTCTCTGAACAAAGATTTAAAATAGTCATTAAAAACTGGCTCAAAAATTAATTTTACTCATTTAAAGAATTTCTAAATTCTAATAAATCTCACTTCATCAATTACACTGAATTCTATTATTTCTTATATTAGTGTCATCACAAATTACACATTTTGTTGTACTGTTGTATAACATGTTGGCGTTTGTTAATCTCTTTTCTATGAAGTCTATTGCATTTTGTAATGCTTAAGGACTGAATAAATACGAATATGAATATAGATGAAATGTTTCACCAATGAAATGAACATAAACCAGCAGAGACTAAAGTTCCAAGGGATGTCAATACTCAACAATTTCCTATACAGATGATCAGACAGTAGTCACATTTCAGAAAATGAATATACATCTTGATTACACAACTTTTACCACTATAAATACCTAGTTAACTAGTTTCAGTTTAGTAGGAGCCATCTTCAGAACTTAGTTCAATATTAACACGTGAAAGTGATCACAATAAATTATATTCTCAAGAAAATAAATATTGTAATACAGCAAGTATAAAGAAAGCCAAGTAGGAAAACAATTTATTTTTTTAAATTTAAACGGCTAAGGGAAGGTCAAGGGAAGGCCCTTCACTGCAAACCCAACATTCTCCAATCGTTCCTATTTCTGCCTTCCCCTTTTGTTGCCTTATATGATCCATATATCTTAATGTCGTCTATCATCTTCTACCCCGAACTCTTCTCCCGTTCACCATTCCTTCCAGTGCATCCTTCAGTAGGCAGTTTCTTCTCAGCCAGTGACCCAACAAATTCCTTTTTCTCTTCCTGATCAGTTTCAGCATTATTCTTTCTTCACCCACTCTTCCCAACTCAACTTCATTTCTTATTCTGTCTGTCAATTTCACACGCTCCATTCTTCTCCATATCCACATTTCAAATGCTTCTAGTAGCTTCTCTTCACTTCGTCGTAATGTCCATGATTCTGCCCCATACAATCTGTGTTATTTTCAATAGGAATGTCCACTCACCCATGTATCCATCCATCCATCCATCCACCCAGCTATCCATTCATTCATCCAACCATCCATCCAAACGTCCATACATCCATCCGTCCATTTATACATTCATCAATCCATCCAGCTATTCATCCATCCATTCAACCATCCATACATACATCTATCCGGCCATCCATCCAACCATACAACCATCCAGCCTTTCAACCACCCATCCAATTATACATCCATTCATTCAAACATCCATCCAACCATCCATCAATCCATCCAGACATCTACCCATCCATCCAACCATCCATACATGCACCCATCCAGCCATCCATCCACCCAACCATCCATCATCCAGCCATCCAACCATCCAGCCACCATCCATCCATCCATCCAGCCATCCATCCAACTATCCATCCAGTCATCCAAACATCCATCCATCCATCCAGCCATCCATTCCTTCATTCAAACGTCCATCCATCCATAAGTCCACCCATCCATCCATCCATTCATCCAGTCATTCATTCATCCATCCATTCAGAAATCGACCCATCCCTCCATCCATTCACCCATTCAGCCATCGATCCATCCTTCCATCCATCCATCCATAAGTCCATCCATCCATCCAATCGTCCATCCAGCCGTTCATCCAAACATCATGCATCCATAAGTCCATCCATCCAGCCATCTATACATCCAGCCAGCCATCCATCCAGCCAGTCATCCATCCAAACATCCATCCAGCTATCCAAACATCCATCCAGCCATCCAACCATCCATCCAGCTAGCTATCCAACCATCTATCCAGCAGCCATCCATCCATCCATCCAGCTAGCTATCCAACCATCTATCCAGCAGCCATCCATCCATCCATCCACCCATCCACCCAACAATCCATCCATCCATCCATCCAACCATCCATCCAACAATTCATCCAGTGATCCAAACATCTATCCATCCAGCCATCCAACCATCCATCCATCCAACAATTCATCCATACATCCAACCATCCATCCAGCGATCCAAATATATCCATCCATCCAGTCATCCATCCATCCGTCCTTGCAGTTAGTCATCCATCCATTCAACCATCCATCCAGCGATCCAAACATATCCATCCAGACAGTCATCCACCCATCCGTCCATGCAGCCAGTTAGCCATTTATCCAACCATCCATTCAAACATCCATTAAGCCAGCCATTCATCCACCCATCCATCCATCCAACCACCCATCCGCCCATTCATCCAGCCAGTCAGTACTCCATTCATCCAACCATCCATCCTTTAAAACATCCATCCATCCAACCATCTAACATGCCATCCATCCATTTATTTATTTATTTATTATTTATATATATATATATACTTATTTTTTTATCTATCATATCTTCATCTGCTCATCTCTTTATCTATTTCTAGTATGTGATAAAACAGAACTAGCCTTTAAATTATTGTAGCTATACATAATGAATTTACAAAACAACAGAACAATAAAGAAATAGAATATGATGAAAGAATGCAATTGAACAACAGAATATTAAGAAGAAAGAAGGCAATCCAGATGAAAAAGGAAAGGAAATATTAAAAAGTAAGATGAAATAAAAAAAGAAATACAAGATTTTAAAAATGTAAAAAAGAGGCAGACATATCTGCAAAGAATGGAGTACTGAACACTATGTATAGTATACAGATACAGTAGGCACATCTTTTATCCTTATGTTATAATTTCCCAATCATTCATGTTTGCTGTAAGTGTCTTGTTTTGTACACTATGACTTTTGGCAGCCACTATTTAGTGGAAGTTGCATAAAGTTATTCTTAATAAATGTGGCGTAGGTATATCTGATGGTTGGATGGCTGGATTGATGGATGAATGGATGGATGGACGTTTGGATAGATGATTAAAAACTTAAAAAAAAAATCAAAAAACATTTTTGAACTCTTTCAATTCGTTGTTTATACCATTTAGAATTCAGTCATTCACAGTTTTAGTCCCATGGTCAGGTACTTCGCTGCAAACCCAATATTCTTCAATCTTCCTTCTTTTCCCCCTTCCTCTTTGTCTCTGCATATGATCCATATATCTTAATGTTGTCTATCATCTGATATTTTCTTCTGTCCATAACTTTTTTCCACGTTCACCATTCCTTCCAGTGCATCCTCCAGCAGGCAGTTTCTTCTCAGTCAGTAACCCAACCAATTTCTTTTTCTCTTTCTGATCAGTTTCAGCATAAATCTTTCTTCACCTACCCTTTCTAGCAGAGCATATTGTCTGTCCATTTCACAAGCTCCATTCTTCTCTATATCCACATTTCAATTGCTTCTAAACGTTTCTCTTCACTTCGTTGTAATGCCCACGTTTCCGCTTCACACAATGCCACACTCCACACAAAGCACTTCCTTAGTTCTTTTTCCAGAAGTCCGCGGAAGATGCTGCTTTTTATATTAAAAGCTTCCATTACCATTACTATCCACCTTTTGACTCCTTGGCAGCAGCTCATGTTACAGCTTATAATACGATCCAAGTATTTGATGGTGTTCACATGTTCAAATGCCTCATTTCGAATTCGTAAGTTTACCTTCTTTACTTTTCTTCAGATAACCATGGTCTTCGTCTTGTTTGCATTCTTCTTCATCCCATACTGTTCACAGCTGTCATTTAACTCCTTTAGTATCATCTCTTCTGCTGACAACGCCATATCATCAGTAAATCTTATTCACTTTATTCTTCTTCCTCCTACTATCACTCTCCCAAATTCTGAAAACAGCTCTTCACTAAATCCTCCAAGTAGATGTTGAATAACAGGTGACAAAGGGCATCCTTGCCATACTCCTCTCCGTATTCTACAAATGTAAGTTACAAGTGAATGTGACTGAAAAGCCTTTTGGTTTCACATGCTGATGATTGGCCTCTGTATTCCAGCTACCTAAAGACTGAAGTTAAAGACACATTGGGTATATAGTACGCCGAACACAGGTAATTCAACGGATAAGGATATAAACAAACAGGTCGTCGCTGCGTGTTCGTGGAGTACAGTCAACTGCCGACATTCTGAAGCTATACTAGTAAACACATGCTTGAGCCGTGATGTTCATTTTCGTCGTGATCTTTGCAGTGAATAATAACGTGCATTCGTAAGTTACGGAACTTGAACATATGGGGATGTCACTAGATATGATTTTATATTGCAAGAAATTCTTTCAATAGCACATGACGATATTGGTGCATGATGTAGTACAAAATATTTGTCTGATATTTTTTTGTGTTTCATTAGGATATTGCACGTCGCCCATCATTGAAACCCTATACTAATTTTCTAGAATTCCTCTAAAATGTAGATTACACAATTTATTAATTGTGATGTTGGCACTGAACAACATGGTAGGCTACAGACATCCATGTTAAACGTCGAATTAATATCTTCATAATTTTCAGATTTTGATGGTACTGGTTCTTTTTTATTACGTTCAACACACTTTTTGTGCCCTTTGGTATTGCAGTACCTTTCAGTGAACAGTTTTTTTGTCACTTTCACGTTCATTTTACACAATTTTTATGTAATGTTATCTATATTGACAGTGAAAATATTAGTTCAAATATCTTCAACTATGCCCTGCAATATTACACGCTTGAGCGTCTTACCTAAGGCATTTTACCTCTGCAGTGAACCTTCAATCAGCCACAAAGATGTAGTTATTTAAATAATACGACTATTAAGGGCAGTGATCGATAAGACTACTCCTTATAATTGCGTCCAGGTTTTGTCTTTCTGGAGGCAGAGAATGCGTAACTATTCTATACAGAGTGTTAAAAAATAACGTTTACAACGTTTCAGGGGTAATAGAGGAGGTAAAAACAAATAACTTTTGTAAGTGACAGAACTTTGGCAGATGCGCTGTTCATTGTGTACGTAAGTGTTAGTATAATCCATAAAGAACAAGACCGATTGTCGTTTTAGATGTGGCGTTCAAACTGCCGTCCATTGAAGGCATTGCACAACTGGTACCTTCGTACTATGGAGTATCTGCAACGCTCAAAAAGGCCAACATTGTCTCGAATAACATGTGCAGCTTCAACAACGCTAGCAACTAACAAGGGAAGGGTTTCGGCTCGAACAGGAATTTCCTATCCAAAATTTGTACAGTATACAGGTCCATCTTTACATCTCTGTAAAGCTCCCAAAAGCATTCGTTTGTGTAATGTGTGGTTTGTCTGTTAGAGCACTGTACAAGTTGAGGGGTGGGGAGAGCACTGCACAAGTTAAGGGGATGGAACACCTTACTCGTAAGCCTAGCCTAGCCTAGAAGCTAGTGCGAGTGGTAAAATGTCTAAAGTCCATTTAAAAACATTTTTCTCCAACGTTCTGTCTGAAAATATTGCAGCTAATCAAAAGTGTACACTGTTATGTGAGTCACTGAATGTGCACAAGGACACAACCTTAATAAATGAATTATTCCAAGGCTAAGACATGGCATGTATGATCATTCCACCTAAAAAAACTAAATATATCCAGCCTCTGAATATCTATTTCCTTAGACAATACAAAATATATGCTCGGAGGATAACAGATTACATAAGGACTCTTGCTGAGAATCCAGAACTTAACTTGGGAAATCGAGTGTTTATAATGAAAATGCACTCTGTTATTCATAACCAGTTGTCTGCTCCAGTATACCGCCCTATGCTTCAGTCAGCTGGTTACGTGAATCCTGAACAAGTCTCGGGCTTCAAAAATGTAATTCAGGTGGCATTTGATTTTTCAGCACTGGAGTGTGGTTCAGAAGATTGTTCAGGTGTTGCTTCTGCGTGTTGTGCTTATTGCTCTACTCCATGCTGTTTCATGCATTTTGTAGAGAATCCTCATGTACATTTTTAAAGAAGTGTATTGACCAATACCAACCAAACGGAGAGTTACACAAATGAATGCTTTTTACGGTCTTCATCACCATTGTGAAGTAAGCCTATGTACACATTTTTAACCAAAAATTCCTGTTCGAGCCGAAACCCTTCCCTTGTAAGTCTTCTGTCATATCGATCGGTGTCTCATACACAAAACATTTCACGTCTCCCCACAAAAAGAAATCCAGTGGAGTTAGATCCGGTGATCGAGGTGGCCACGGTACCGGGCCACCCTTGCCAATCCAGCGATCGGGGAATGTAGCATTTAGGTGGTTCCTGATACGAAGATCAAAGTGTGGAAGGGCACCGTCATGCTGAAACCTGATCTTCAATGGGATATTTTCTAAAAGTTTTGGTAGGACGTCGCGTCAAAAAACAAAATAATTATCACCATGGAGACTGTTAGGCAACAGACAAGGCCCTATAAGGTGGTCGTGCATAAACAAAACTAACCAGTGCGTGTTGTGACGGAAGTCAAGTCATCTATTCCTTCAGGCCATCTAGCGGCAAAACGGCGCATCTGCTAAAGTTTTGTCACTTAAAACAGAAGTTTGTTTTTACCTCCTCTAGCATTCCTGAAACGTTGTAAACGTTATTTTTTAACACCCTGTATACGAAAGTACCTGTACCTGCGCTGTGATATCACATATACTTCGAATCAGGCAACTTCATTCTAATTTATAAGTACTGTCCACATTTCACGAGATGATCCGAGCAAAGAATGCAAGGTTTTCCCCCACTCTCATAACCAAACATCGAGACAGAACCGGGTTTGTGTGCTCTATCAACTACAGTTAAAACATTGTCCCTCAGTAAAAGATTAACTTTGTATCCGGATTATTAATTCATACAGGCTACATATTATACATTTAATATCTAATTACGAAAGCAATTGAGGCGCTGACATGGGAAAGGTAGTAACTGCCAAAAACAAAATTTTTCAGGGGAAGCAAAAAACAAATTTATGAACACTTTCTCACTTGCATTATTACAGGAACTGCTTTAAATGAAAGGCATACACTCATGTTTGTATTACATTTGAAATTTGAAAAGTCTGGCACATATTTATCTGTGAAATCCTATTTTATGAAAATACAACATTGAAATCACTCCTTAGCCAAACTGAGAATTAACGTTATTTATGCATTATGCACAAATTTTTCGGTAAAATGCATGATACTTTTCATCGAGGAAGTCTAACATAGATAACAAGTCTCTCTTTTTGACATCAGGGACGACTGGTCTTCTTTCAAGGCGTTGCAAGCACTGCAAGTTAGTGATTGACGTTAATGACTGTCCTTTCTTAAAAATCCTGTGCTCTGTCCACATTTCAAGGTCATTAAATGACTGTCTTGTTTTTATTAGAGGAAAATCAGCTCTTGTGAGTTTAATCCAGTTGAGGGTGCTGATTTTGATAGGAGTTGTATTAAAAACTTGTCACATTCTGCAGAAAAGTCGAAGAAATCCTCATCCTTCATCATTATTACATTATTAGGCCTTACCTCTTCTGGAACCATGGTCTTGCATCTTTTTTCTTTTCTTTTCTCTATGATGCCAAATTCCCTATCACATGGCATGTAGGAATGTTCTGAAACCAGGAATTTCAAGTCCATTGAATCAAAATGTTTCTTGGCAATAATGTAAATCAGGACCATTAGAATCGTCCGATTCTTATTCTGCCCTGCACAGTTATCAGCCCATATCACTCTGATGTTGTAAAAGGAGTTACTACCTTCTCCGCGCCAACAGCTGTGCACATACAACTTACAACATCTAGTGACTACGTTTCCAACTTCATTTCATTACATACGGACATACTACCTTCTCTGTGCCATTGGCATGGCTATTTACTACCTTCTCAATGAAAAACCTAAAAATTCGAATTTTTGGCAGTTACGACCTTTCCCATGTCAATGCCTCAATTATTCAGTGACAGTGTTATACTACACAAGTCAATGTAAATATTATATGTTTGGTTTACAATATAGTAACTACTACTACTACTACTACTACTACTAGTACTACTACTACTAATAATAATAATAATAATTTAATTTATTTATTTAATTATTTAATTTATTAAGATTTGTTTAATATATAGAAATTAAAATTTTTACGAGTCTAATGCTGCATGTTATTTAAATGAAATATTAAAGCTTCATGTATACTTTTGAGCTAACTAAAGTTTTAAATTTGTTCCCCTCTCGAAGTCACGCCCTGGTTAACTGAAGTTATTGCGAGTTTCAATAATTTAATGATGACATTATGAGAATATTATTAAGTTAGTGTAAATGAAATTAGTATTAAATTACAAAAAAATAAATAAATACCTGCGTACTTAGCAGCCCTTTCTGTAGCATTCATCAAAGGACACAATAATCTCCTCTGCCTTGCTTCTTCATCACACATCTTTATTACATTCGCTATACTTTGTCGCGCTTCACTATGCATAGTTTTTCCATTTTTACACTTTGCAAAAATTATGATAACTGATATGTGGCACTATTGAAATCAAACAGAACTCTACTTCGCTTTAAAACTACTTAACTAAATATTTCACTGACTAAACAAATTCGTAACTCATTGTCTAACTAAATTACTAATTTAAGATAATTGCCTAATTAAAGCGTAATGCAGCCAATCTGACACGATCTTTAAGTTAACTTAAGAAATTATAATCTGACTTAAGGATGTTTTAATATAAACTACACTTGTTATCCACAGTATTTACAACACCATAATCTATACTAATAATAAATCTGTAGCCGAAATTTTTCTGGTAATTTTCGATTTTCTAAAAATAATTGGTGTTAACATGTATAATTAACCATTCTGAAACTAAAAATAGCTTTTTTTTTATTTTTATTTGTATGTCTGTCTGTCTGTCTGTATGTTTGTTACCTTTTCACGCGATAATGGCTGAACGGATTTCGATGAAAATTGGAATATAAATTATGTTCGTTGTAACTTAGATTTTAGGCTATATGGCATTCAAAATACATTTAAAAGGGGGGTTATAAGGGGGCTTGAATTAAATTAATCGAAATATCTCGCTTATTATTGCTTTTTGTGAAAAATGTTACATAACAAAAGTTTCTTTAAAAATAATTTGCGATAAGTTTTATGCCTTGAAAGATGTCAACAGGACTGATATTTAATGAGATAAATGAGTTTTAATATTAAAATAACTGCCATCTAAGGCCGTGTAATGAATTAAAAAACAAATGACTTCGTCTATAAGGGGCCTTGGACAGCAACAATCGAAAGCTATGAAAGATAGCCTATAGATAATGTTTCTGTGTTTGTATGAAGTAATATCGGAAGCTAAATTAACCGATTTGTACAATTAATTATTATTTCACCATTGGAAAGTGTAGTTTCTCTATATGGACATAATGCTATAATGTTATTACAGTAACTTCTGATATAATATAATATAATATAATATAATATATGTAATGTAATATTATATAATATAATTTAAGTTATTTGAAGGGTTCAGAACCATAGTGGGCCAAACGCCATTTTCTGAATACGTAGGAAACAAGGATTAAAATTAAGTTATTACCATAATTCAATGGAGGAATTGTCATTGCACCAAATGAGTGGTCTCTGGACCAAAATGATCGCATTTTAATTATTTGGATGCAATTTAAATTAAGTAACATATTAAACGATTTATCCTTCTATCAAACACGAATGTTCCCTGGATCAAATGTCCTATTTTAATTATGTAATTACTTTATATTTATTTCTAACGGGTGCAGCGAAGCGCACGGGTACGGCTAGTCATACAATAAAATCTCAACAGTAACTAAAATGCTTGTACAGTTTGCAAAACCAACGTTTTCAGGTCGAGTGTCACTGAACTTCGTCCCAGCCAGTCAATGGCACCCCCACCCTCATCTACCTGCTCTTTCAGACGCGCTGAGTTATCGTACATTCCCTTACCCTCGTCTCTTACCCCGCAAGGACCATCCCCCCTCCAAAAGATCATCTCGTGAAGTGTGGACAGTAGCTGGACTACGAAGCTTCTTGATGATATATTTGTCATCTTCATCGAGGCGCGCTCAGGCCGAAAAACGAACCTGGGTCTCCTGGCTGGAAGATCAGAGTACTATCGCTAAGCCATAGACGCGACTTTCTCTTTATCTGCAAGAAGTTGAAAATCACTGCTGTATCCGGCTGGAAAACGGCGTTCTGGCTCAGAAATGTTTGATGCACAACTTTTGAAGTGTTGGAAAAGGGAGGAAACTGCCGTAACTTCATTACTTCCGGTCGTTTGGTTCCTAAGACTACTCAGAGACCTTGTGTGGGTGATGGAGGACTCCCACTGCAAGCAAGACATCTTTTATAGCATCTAATTATGTTTAAAGGGCTGGAAGTAATGCGAAAACTGAAGTCAATTAATGAGTTCTGAGTGACGGCCTCGCAAAAAGTAAAGAAAACAGATGAATAAAGGCAAAGTTGCCGGCTCATAGTTTGTCATGATTTTCTGCACAAGTTGTTTTAATACACGCTGTAATTATTCTGTCTACTCATGGATAAACGGGACATTTGTGTTACAGTAGTAGAAGGGCTTCACATCAAAGATTCGTCACAGAGAACGCTGCAACGCACAATCCATTACACTGCTGTCAATTCTGAATGCGGACTGTTTGAAGATGGCCATGCGGTGTTTGCAGAAGCGGAACAGTAAATGCAGAGAGCAATAAATACCTTGAATTTTACAGTTACGAACTGCACAAACACAAACGATTGCAAGGGGTATCAAACGTGTTGCAGTTGTGGAAGGATAAAGACCGCAGTATAGTGCTCTCATTTTACGAGAAAACTTCGCATCATTCCTCCGGGCAGGGCATAGTTGCGCCCCACGGTCAGATAAAATGCAGCAGATAAAAAAGGGTCCCTGTTTTGTGGGCATAGTTGCGCCCCGTTCCCATCAGGTAGAGAAAAGGGGATGACATAGTTGCGGCCCGATGAAATAGGTAGAGAAAAAGGCACTACGGGAACTCGAGCCTCGTAATCAACAAACCTTATTGATTTCTTATCGATTTAATATTCATTATCGATACTGTTAAAATAAACACCATATAGTTGGCAGTACTTTATTAACTGTTTTTGTACTGTTTATGCAGTGATTATCAATAGCCTACCGTTAAAATGAAAACTATGAAGTTGGCAGTACTTTATTAACTGTTTTTCTACTGTTTATGCAGTGATTATCAATAGCCTACCGTTAAAATGAACACTACGAAGTTGGCAGTGCTTTATTAACTGTTTTTGTACTGTTTATGCAGTGATTATCAAAAATAGCCTACCGTTAAAATGAAAAATGAACACTTGGCATGAACTGTTTTTCTACTGGCAGTATTATCTTTTAAAATGAACACCATTAACTGTTTTTGTACTGTTTATGCAGTGATTATCAATAGCCTACCGTTAAAATGAACACCATGAAGTTGGCAGTACTTTATTAACTGTTTTTGTACTACTGTTTATGCAGTGATTATCAATAGCCTACCGTTAAAATGAACACCATGAAGTTGGCAGTACTTTATTAACTGTTTTTTATTAACTGTTTTTGTACTGTTTATGCAGTGATTATCAATAGCCTACCGTTAAAATGAACACCATGAAGTTGGCAGTACTTTATTAACTGTTTTTGTTTATGCTGATTATCAATAGCCTACCGTTAAAATGAACACCATGATTTTATCAGTGATTATCAATAGCCTACCGTTAAAATGAACACCATGAAGTTGGCAGTACTTTATTAACTGTTTTTGAACTGTTTATGCAGTGATTATCAATAGCCTACCGTTAAAATGAACACCATGAAGTTGGCAGTACTTTATTAACTGTTTTTGAACTGTTTATGCAGTGATTATCAATAGCCTACCGTTAAAATGAACACCATGAAGTTGGCAGTACTTTATTAACTGTTTTTGTACTGTTTATGCAGTGATTATCAATAGCCTACCGTTAAAATGAACACCATGAAGTTGGCAGTACTTTATTAACTGTTTTTGTACTGTTTATGCAGTGATTATCAATAGCCTACCGTTAAAATGAACACTATGAAGTTGGCATGAAGTTATCATTAGGTTAAAATGAACAGTTGCCACTTTATTAACTGTTTTTGTACTGTTTATGCAGTGATTATCATTAGCCTACCGTTAAAATGAACACCATGAAGTTGGCAGTACTTTATTAACTGTTTTTGTACTGTTTATGCAGTTAAAATGAACAGTATGAAGATTATCAATAGCCTACCGTTAAAATGAACAGTATGAAGTTGGCAGTACTTTATTAACTGTTTTTCTACTGTTTATGCAGTGATTATCAATAGCCTACCGTTAAAATGAACACTATGAAGTTGGCAGTACTTTATTAACTGTTTTTCTACTGTTTATGCAGTGATTATCAATAGCCTACCGTTAAAATGAACACCATGAAGTTGGCAGTACTTTATTAACTGTTTTTGTACTGTTTATGCCATGATTATCAATAGCCTACCGTTAAAATGAACACTATGAAGTTGGCAGTACTTTATTAACTGTTTTTGTACTGTTTATGCAGTGATTATCAATAGCCTACCGTTAAAATGAACACTATGAAGTTGGCAGTACTTTATTAACTGTTTATGTACTGTTTATGCAGTGATTATCAATAGCCTACAGTTAAAATGAACACCATGAACTTGGCAGTACTTTATTAACTGTTTTTCTACTGTTTATGCAGTGATTATCAATAGCCTACCGTTAAAATGAACACTATGAAGTTGGCAGTACTTTATTAACTGTTTTTGTACTGTTTATGCAGTGATTATCAATAGCCTACCGTTAAAATCAACACTATGAAGTTGGCAGTACTTTATTAACTGTTTTTGTACTTTTTATGCAGTGATTATCAATAGCCTACCGTCAAAATGAACACCATGAAGTTGGCAGTACTTTATTAACTGTTTTTGTACTGTTTATTCAGTGATTATCAATAGCCTACCGTTAAAATGAACACTATGAAGTTGGCAGTACTTTATTAACTGTTTTTCTACTGTTTATGCAGTGATTATCAATAGCCTACCGTTAAAATGAACACTATGAAGTTGGCAGTACTTTATTAACTGTTTTTGTACTGTTTATGCAGTGATTATCAATAGCCTACCGTTAAAATGAACACTATGAAGTTGGCAGTACTTTATTAACTGTTTTTGTACTGTTTATGCAGTGATTATCAATAGCCTACCTGCTGGGTAACTTTCGGTGTTGGACCCCGGACTCATTTCACCGGCATTATCACCTTCATCTCATTCAGACGCTAAATAACCTTACATGTTGATAAAGCGTCGTAAAATAACCTGCTAAATAATCAATAGCCTACCGTTAAAATGAACACTATGAAGTTGGCAGTACTTTATTAACTGTTTTTGTACTGTTTATGCAGTGATTATCAATAGCCTACTGTTAAAATGAACACCATGAAGTTGGCAGTACTTTATTAACTGTTTTTGTACTGTTTATGCAGTCATTATCAATAACCTACCGTTAAAATGAACACCATGAAGTTGGCAGTACTTTATTAACTGTTTTTGTACTGTTTATGCAGTCATTATCAATAACCTACCGTTAAAATGAACACCATGAAGTTGGCAGTACTTTATTAACTGAGATATTGAAATGAGTGAGCCGTTGGAATATGGGGGCTTAGCAGTCTTTGACATTTTATTAGTGATTTTCACACCGTCTGTGGCGTATAGTGAGGTTAATTTAAAATTAATGTTAAGTTTAGTAAAAAAGGGTAAAGAGTTAATAATTCACAATGGTTCTAAGTTTCAATTTTCGAAACCCTCTACCGTAGGGTTAAGATATCGATGTACAAACAAAAAATGCAGTTCATTTATTGTGTGTGATCGATAAAAAAAAGTGTTATTTTAAATAGCAAAATTGATCATATGCTAGACCTACCTGATTTCAATGCAGCTATCACTGTAATATTTGTAAGTAATTTGTTTATATTATGACAATCACTTTCGTGTGTACTATGCCCATCGGGGCGCAACTATGCCATGTCCATTCTGCTACCTGATTTCTTCGAGGCGCAACTATGTCATGTCCCTTCTGCTACCTGATTTCTTCGGGGCGCAACTATGCCATGTCCATTCTGCTACCTGATTTCTTCGGGGCGCAATTATGTCATGTCCATTCTGCTACCTGATTTCTTCGAGGCGCAACTGTGTCATGTCCCTTCTGCTACCTGATTTCTTCGGGGCGCAACTATGCCATGTCCATTCTGCTACCTCATTTCTTCGGGGCGCAACTATGCCATGTCCTTTCTGCTACCTGATTTCTTCGGGGCGCAATTATGCCATGTCCATTCTGCTACCTGATTTCTTCGAGGCGCAACTATGTCATGTCCCTTCTGCTACCTGATTTCTTCGGGGCGCAATTATGCCATGTCCATTCTGCTACCTGATTTCTTCGGGGCGCAATTATGCCATGTCCATTCTGCTACCTGATTTCTTCGAGGCGCAACTATGTCATGTCCCTTCTGCTACCTGATTTCTTCGGGGCGCAACTATGCCATGTCCATTCTGCTACCTGATTTCTTCGAGGCGCAACTATGTCATGTCCCTTCTGCTACCTGATTTCTTCGGGGCGCAACTATGCCATGTCCATTCTGCTACCTGATTTCTTCGGGGCGCAACTATGCCATGCCTAGGTCTCCCAATTGACCGCGGGCGCAACTATGCCATACCGATTCCTCCGCTAGCCGACTTCCTGCTCTCTCGACCCAGCTGGGAAGCCAGTTCTACAAAACCTTACCAGTTGTTAGTTGCTTTTGAGAATTGTTGGTACATTAGCGGTTTCATATTCGTAAATATGATCCTATCACCCCATCCCAGGAAGCAATAGCTTGGCTTAAACTAGATAAGAAAAGAAATTTACATTCACTTCTCCTTCTCTTCGAAATCTTGAACTCTTCTATTCCTCCGTACCTGTCGTCTCGCTTCACTTACCTTTCTTCCCACCATAATCTGAACACACGCTCTCGTCATGAAACAATACTAACAATACCATCCTATCGCACCTACTCATACTCATCCTCTTTCACAATAGCCCTGCCGAGACTCTGGAATTCGCTAACTGCTAGCATCAGGGACTGTCGAAATAAAATTGAATTCAAACGCAAACTTACTAGGCACTTGGTCAGTAATTGATTTCTTGTAAATAGTTTCCTTAATCTATCACAAAATATATCAATATCCAGTTATTTCTTAAGTATAAAATTTTGTTATTCTGGGTTTAATTTCTAATTCAGTAAATATAAAATATTCTTTGTTATTCTATGACTATTACACTTTTACTACGTCATACTACTTTTGACCAATAAAACGGTACGAAAGGACGTATTTCAACCAATCATGGCTGCTTATCGCACAATTTTATCGCGCTCCTAGCATTTGTTTAATTTTATCGCGTCCCTAGCATTTGTTTAATTTTATCACGTCCCAAGCATTTGTTTAATTTTATCGCGTCCCTAGAATTTGTTTAATTTTATCGCGTCCCAAGCATTTGTTTAATTTTATCGCGTCCCTAGCATTTGTTTAATTTTATCGCGTCGCAAGCATTTGTTTAATTTTATCGCGTCTCTAGCATTTGTTTAATTTTATCGCGTCCCTAGCATTTGTTTAATTTTATCGCGTCCCTAGCATTTGTTTAATTTTATCGCGTCCCTAACATTTTTTAATTTTATCGCGTCCCTAGCATTTGTTTAATTTTATCGCATCCCTAGCATTTGTTTAATTTTATCGCGTCCCAAGCATTTGTTTCCTTGTTTGCCAACATTTCAAACTGCGCTGGTCTGGACGTCAAAAAAAAAAAACAACAACAACAGAAAATTACAAACCACTCCAGTCGATGGACAGCATTTTCAAATATGACTCTCATTGGCATTCAAGAACAAGAATTAATAAAGATAATTGGTCATACCTATGCATCTTCCCTGAAGTCCTATTTACAAATAAATGAAGAGCACCATTCGGAAATTCTGAATAAGTTGAGGAATACATCATCTATATCAAGGAGTTCCATTTCTTTTACGCACACGTCCAATATAACCTCAACTGAACCACCAACCACTAAAACATTCAAATTTGAAAATTGTACTTTCAATAATTGTTCCTTTTAAAATTATTCATGTTTATTTTTTATTTCATCATCGTTTATTAAAACTTTTCTTTTTTATTTCATCATCCCTAATTAAAACTTTTCTAACCACTTCTGTATATTATTTAGATTATGTTGTAGCTTCTGATATATGATATGATGGATAGTTACGTATCAGAGATTGTTTAATACCAAGATTTATTGAAAATCATCTGCCAAGTGACGTTGATTACTGGGATCGGGATAAATGAAGCGGAATGCAACTGTTTTAATAAAAACGAAACTGAAACAACAAAGCCTTCTTGACTAGCAACCGTCCACAGTTTTCAATGAAGATTTCATAGTTGGCAAAACTGATAACAAGGAAACAGTTAATCATAACACACTACTGCCATCTAGTGTAATATTTGTAATGTTGAGATGTACAATAATACATTTGAAGACAGTTGTATTTTCATAAGCCAATTAATATTTTATTGTATTGGAATACTTCTTTACTTCTAATCTTCATATACTTTCTTCTAATCGTGTAATAGTCAACTAAATCCCACTCGAGTTTTGATTTTCTCCGTAATATGTATGATAAGAACTTTCTTGTGTTAAATTTTAACGTACCTTGTCAACATGTTTCGACCTATTTTGGGTCATCTTCAGAACTGGCCGTTGTTGGTCTTGGCGCCTCTTGTTTCCTGTGTGGGTGCGTTCGTAGTGTATGTGTTTTGAAATTGAGTTGTGTGTTGAGAATATCGTTGGTGTGTATTTTCGTGTGTCTGTATATTTCATATTGTTCTAGTGTGTTGAGTTTCTGGCTTTTTGGTTGGATGTGCAGTATTTCCATGTCTGTGTTGATGTCTCTGTAGGTGTGATTGGCATTTGTGATGTGTTCTGCATATGTGGAGGTGTTTTGTAATTTTGTCATGGTTGTGATGTGTTCTTTGTAACGTGTTTGAAATGATCTGCCTGTCTGTCCTATGTAGAAGTTGTTGCAGGTGTTACATTTGAGTTTGTATACGCCTATGTGGTTGTATTTGTTTGTTTGTGTTGTTTGTGTGTTGAGATGTTTTTGTAGAGTGTTATTTGTTCTGTATGCGATGTTGTAATTTAATTTCTTGAATGAGGTTGCAGTCTTGTGTGTGTTTTTGTTTTCGTATGTTAGTGTGATGTATTCTTTGTGTTCTTGTGTTTGTGTTGTATTCTTCTGTTTTTATGATTATGTTTTGTCTTACGTATTATGTTGTCTATTATGTTAGGGTTGTATCCGTTTTCTTGTGCTATGTATTTGATTGTGTTTAGTTCTTCGTTGTAATCCTGTTGGTTCATTGGTATGTTGAGTAGTCTGTGTACCATTGTTCGGAATGCAGCTTGTTTGTGTTGTGTGGGGTGGTTGGATGTGTTGTGTATGTGTGTTGTTGTTGTTGTTGTTGTGGGTTTTCTGTATACTTTCAAAGTGTGTTTGTTGTCTCCTTTTGTTTTTGTGATGTCTAGAAAATTTATGGATTTGTTGTTTTCAATTTCTAATGTGTAGTGTAGCTTTGGGTGTATTTTGTTTATGTGTTGATGCTGGTTTTGGATCTGTCTTTTGTTTCCTTTGTATAGTATCAGTATGTCATCTACGTATCTGTGCCAATATATGATGTTGTCTGCGTGTTTGTTGTTGTCTTTGTTTAGTATGTATGTCTGCTCTATGTGGTGTAAGAATATTTCTGCTAGTATGCTGGAAATGGATGATCCCATGGGTAGGCCTTCGGTTTGTTCTCTAGATACATCAAAACCTCTAGTGAGATTTATCTATCAAGAAGAGCAGAAGATATTGTGAGTTTAAAGCAAGCGAGGATAACCAAATGCTGCAGGAAGATGGAGTGTAATTCTAACCTAAAAAAAACTGTTTGATTTATTCCGCGATGCACGGTTTTTTATTTTGATTCTCAGTTTTCATCACAGCGTACAAGTTTATAATAACTGTTTATTAGTTACAGATCGCTCTACCAACTTGGAAATAGCTGCTATACATAGAAAACCCTGAGGCATCCGTCGCGATGTTAAGTTCATGGCGAATTTAATTTACAAGAAAATACAGCAAGTTTGGAACTCATATTACTGTCAGGGATGCACCGAGGAGTTTTCTAATTTATTACATCCTTAGGCTAGCCCGAAGTAGCTGTGAATTCATTCTAGTAATTCTACAGTAAGGTCAGCGCTGATTTGAATTCACAATGTAACCCCTAATGTTATGTTTAATTCAATGTTTCCAGAGTTTGTCCAGTTATTCTGGGGAGTTCGATTAGTGAATATCTTTGCAATTCTTGAGTACTCAGGCATATGTGCTTGTATTGCAAAATCATTTTAGTGTATCTATTTTAGTTTATTATATTATATTTTATATTGTTTGTAGTAATTAGTATTGGTTGAGTGGAAGAGAAGGCTTGAAGGTCTTAACTCTAGCAAATAAATAAATAAATAAATAAACAAACAAACAAACAAACAAATGAATGAATGAATGAATAAATAAATGAATAAATAAATACTGTAATTAATATACTAATGAATAAATAAATAAACAAATAAATAAATAAGCAGCTGGATAAATAAGTAACTTAATTAATATATTAATACATAAATAAATGAATGAATAAATAAATAAATAAACAAATAGGCTAAATAAATAAACAACTAAGTAAATAATTAAATAACTTAATATATTAATAAATAAATAAATAAATAAATTACAGGAATTTATATTATTCTGAAATAAGCTCCGTAAGGGATGGTAAATCTTCTTGTATATTGCGTCTATATTATTATTATGATTATTATTATTATTATTATTATTATTATTATTATTATTACCAGCCTTATGGTCTAGTGGTCAGAGCTTCTGGCTATAGTGCATGAGGTCTCGGGTTCGATTCACAGTTAGACACAGGAATTTTTCCTTAAAGGGGATTATTCCTGTGTTCGTCCATGTCTGGAATTTAGGTTAAGTTTAGATTTAAGACCTCTGCTGGTACCACATAATCATAATTATCCTATCATATCATCGGGGTAATGTAACTCCGCCTTCCAGGCATGCCAACCTCAGAAGGGGTTACAACTAAGCCAATACCAAGAGAGAAGACCAGAAATGTCGAAAAGACAATCTGGTGGCATTGGTAGAAAAATATTATTATTATTATTATTATTATTATTATTATTATTATTATTATTAAAAACAGTCTGGAAATACTAATTTCAGAAGATGATGTTCCCCGTTTACAATATCCAACAGATTTTCTCTTTGAGGCTTGCCACTGGCATTATCATTGGAAAACAATTAGGCACTTTTAAAGCCACCGGCGTAACTCAGTCGGCAAGAGCTGCTTATCCGGAACCGTTCTCGGGCGTGGGTTCGATACCCGTTTGGGCTCATTACCTTGTTGGATTTTTTAATTAACAGTAAGGCAAATGTCTGGTAATCTGTAGCGAACCCTCGGTTTCATCTCGGTAAATACCATCTCATTATCATCTATTCCGTCGTCGCTTAAACTAGTAGTTGATATAAGGTCGTAAAATGACCGACTAAAAGAAAACAACACTATAATGTTCAAAGACAGATATAGAAATTGATTTACAACCTGAAGTCGTTTATACCGTTAGGAAAACTTAATTTCTCTGCAGTAAAACATAATATGAAGTTAACTTACTCCCAGAATCCAAAAAATATATATATATTATATTATGTACTAGCCGTACCCGTGTGCTCCGCTGCACCCGTTATGAATAAATATAAAGTAATTACATAATTAAAATAGGACGTTTGATCCAGGGAACATTCGTGTTTGATATAAGGATAAATCGTTTAATATGTTACTTAATTTAAATTGTGTTTAAATAATTAAAATGCGATCATTTCGGTCCAGAGAGCACTCATTTGGTGCAATGACAATTCCTTTAACATGTTTCTTAATTTTTATTACATGCAATCATAGTTTAATGAACATTGACATCATTTAGATTTAATGTGTATACTTTATTTTACTTGTTATAGGTTTCCATTGAATTATGGTAATAACTTATATTTTAACCCTTGTTTTCTACGTATTCAGTAAATGGCGTTTGGCCCACTATGGTTCTGAGCCCTTCAAATAACTTAAATTATATTATATAATATTACATATTATATTATATTATATTATATTATATTATATTATATTATATTACATTACATTATATTATATCAGAAGTTACTGTAATAACATTATAGTATTATGTCCATCTAGAGAAACTACACTTTCCAATGGTGAAATAATAATTAATTACACAAATCGGTTAATTTAGCTTCCGATATTACTTCATAGAAACACAGAAACATTTTCTGTAGGCTATCTTTCATAGCTTTCGATTGTTGCTGTCCAAGGCCCCTTATAGACGAAGTCATTTGTTTTTTAATTCATTACACGGCCTTAGATGGCAGTTATTTTAATTTTAAAACTCATTTATCTCATTAAATATCAGTCCTATCAAACTTTTTCAAGGAATAAAACTTATCGTAACTTATTTTTAAAGAGACTTTTGTTATGTAACATTTTTCACAAAAACCAATAATAAGCGAGATATTTCGATTTATTTAATTCAGGCCCCCTTATAACCCCCCCTTTTAAATTATATATTTCGAATGCCATATAGCCTAATATCTAAGTTAGAACGAACTTAATTTATATTCCAATTTTCATCGAAATCCGTTCAGCCATTATCGCGTGAAAAGGTAACAAACATACAGACAAACAGACATACAAACAAAAATGTCAAAAAAGCGATTTTCGGTTTCAGGGAGGTTAATTATATATGTTAGGACCAAGTATTTTTGGAAAACCGAAAATTACCAGGAAAATTTCGGCTACAGATTTATTATTAGTATAGATTATGTCAGACGGTTCAGGCAGGATAAGTTCTTCGTACGAGAAATAATACGACGGTTGCAAAGTCCTTTCAAATCCCACCTCTATAGGATTATCTGTTGTGGCCAGACGTCCACTTCGTACAGCGAGCGGGCAAACGTCCACAATAGAATATTGTTTAACTGCTCCCACCTCCCAACGTCGAAGGGAGAATCAGAGTAGGGATTCGCTAACACAGAGCTGTTACAGTGTTGTATGCAAGCCTTACAATATCAACATAAACCTCTGACATTATTTGATTACAATCCTATCAACTACAAACACCTATTTATCCACCGGCGTAGGTCAAGCGGTAACGCGTTTGCTTGCTCACCCGGAGCTGCGCTCTGGCATGTGTTCGATTCCCGCCTGGGCTGATTATATAGTTGGTTTTTCCCAAATGTAAAGCGAATATCAAGTAACCCCATAGCGAATCCTCGGCCTCTTCTTTCTATCACCAATTTCCATCGACGCTAAATAAACTAGTAGTTGAAACAGCATAGTCAAATAACCAATTAAAAAGTGAATCTCTATAATTGTGTGGAACATTTATGTTTTTCGTGATTGTTGTTATTTTTCCATTCTTCCGGTAAAGTGGCAGTGCTGAAACTTTCCTTCTGGAGTGTCAAAATGGCTTTAGAAAAGGAAGATCATGTGTAGATCTAGTATCAAACTATTGTTAGAAAAAAGAAGAGCATTTAATTTACAAACCCATATAGCTTCTATTGATTTTGTGAAAGCTTTTGATAAAGTCCGAAGAGACGTTTTATTCGACATATTACAAGATAAAAGTATTCCAAATTTGCTATTACAAAATATAATAGAAATCTACACAGGCAGCAAAATAAGTGTCAAAATAAATAACTGTATATCCGAAAGAAAATTAGTTAATAATGGAGTTCGATAAGGTTGTCCACTATCACCAACTTTATTTAATATTTATATAAATGAAATTATTTTAAAATGGAACCAAATCTACACATCAGGAATCAAAATAACCAGTGCTCTAACATTAAATACCTTACTCTATGCCGATGATCAAGTCATAATTTTCAATTCAGAGAATAATTTACAAAGAGGATTATATACGAGGCGCATCCAGAAAGTAAGTTTCTCGATTTTTTCCCCTTGAAAGTAAACGTAATTAGCCGTGTCAATTGCGCATGCGTAACAGATCTATGACGTATCAATCATATGCCAGCCGGACAGGTCCCGCCTGGTGCCAGTAGCGTGGCAGCAGTGGTCCGAAATGGAAGCTCTTATTCCTTCTCCCGCCGCCTGCGAGGTTCGGTCGGTGATAAAGTTCTTTAATGCACAAAGCATTGCGCCAATTGAAATTCATCAGCTGCTCTGTCAGGTCTATGGGCCGAACATCATGAGTAAGCAGATGGTCCGTCGCTGGTGTAGGCAGTTTTCCGAAAATCGTCAAAGTGTCCATGATGAAGAGCGCAGTGGGCGACCGTCCCTCATCAATGATGATCGTGTTGAGCTGGTGCGGCAGTGCATCATGGAGAACCGTCGCTTCACGATTACGGAGCTGAGCAGCCATTTTCCGCAGATATCGCGATCCTTGTTGCATGAGATTGTCACTAAGCACCTGCTGTTCAAAAAAGTGTGTGCCAGTTGGGTGCCGAAAAACCTGACACCCGAACACAAAATGCAACGTTTAGAAGCAGCACTGATATTTCTGCAACGGTATCACGATGACGGCGACGAGTTCCTCGACAGGATCGTCATGGGCGATGAGACTTGGATTTCGCACTTCACCCCGGAAACCAAGCAGCAGTCAATGCATTGGCGGAATAGTGGATCTCCGGTCAGGACGAAATTCAAACAGATGCTGTCGGTACGGAAAGTGATGTGCACGGTGTTCTGGGACAGGAAGGGCATTCTGCTCATTGACTTCCTTCCAAGAGGTGAAACAGTGAACGCTGACCGTTACTGTGAAACACTGCGAAAATTGCGACGTGCCATTCAAAACAAGAGGCGTGGAATGCTTACTGCAGGTGTTGTGCTCCTCCATGACAATGCTCGTCCACATACGGCTCGGCGCACAGCAGCCGTTTTGACGGAATTTGGCTGGGAGTTGTTTGATCATCCACCCTACAGTCCTGATCTTGCTCCCAGCGATTTTCACGTTTTCTTGCACCTCAAGAAATTCCTGTCCTCCTGCGAGCGTTTTGGCAACGACGAAGAGCTGAAGTCGTCTGTCACACGCTGGTTCCATTCACAGGCGGCAGAGTTCTACGACAGAGGGATATAAAATTGATCCAACGATACGACAAGTATCTCAATTCTGATGGTGGCTATGTTGAAAAATAGCTGAAACATTGCTGTACCTGTTGCCAATAAATGTTTTCCTGAAAGTGTGTGTTCTTTTTTTTTTTTAAGAAAATAGGGAAACTTACTTTCTGGATGCGCCTCGTACATTAAATCAAATATTAAAAGAATTTGGGATGGAAATTTCAGCACAAAAATCAAAAGTAATGGCATTTTTAGGACAAGACCCAGTCAGAATTAAGATAATACACAATAACCAATGCCTCGAACAAGTACAAATTTTAAATTATCTGGGTTATGAAATATCTTATCAAAATGAAAAAGATGTGAACAAAAAAATTACCAAATATACACAAATTCTTGGAATAATAAACAATACATTAAAAGCTAAATTAGTACAAAAATCTACAAGAATAAAAATATATAATACACTAGCATTACCCTCCCTTTTATACGGAAGCGAGATTTGGACATTAAAGAAAAAAGACATGAAATTTTTCAGGAGGACAGCAGGATATACTCTTTTAGACCGAAAAAGGAATGAAGAAATTTTAGAAAAATTAGAAGTAGAGTCAGTAGAAGAAAAAATCAACAGATACAAATTAAATTGGCTAGATCATGTAAGAAGAATGGAAAATTCAAGAATCCCAAAAATTATGATGCAGTATAAACCTAGAGGACATCGTCGACCAGGAAGACCTTTTAGAAGACTGCTAGATGGGGCCAAAACAGGTCTAGAGAGGCCTAATTCGTGAAGGATGATGATGATAATGATAATGATGATGATGATGATGTGATTGTTATTATGAACATGGTTCGGACTGTAAGCAAGTTCGTGATTTCAAATAAAATTTTGATATTTATTTTCATTTCTCGCTTCTTACTCACCGCATTAAAATTTAACAAGGCGGAGCTTTTTCGTTAATTGCTTTATAATCCAGAGGCATCTTCAGTTACAAACCGGAGCGTGCGTACGTTTGGCAACGCTGAGCGGAGGCGAAATAGAGCACGAGGGTTGATTTTATTCTGCTTTGGTTTCGTTGTCACGTGTACATTTTCGACATTCATTTATGCAAAAGTAAGCGGAACAACTGAAAACTTGCTTGCGGACGCATCGACGAGAATGTTTTGGCCTTTCTCGTAATCCAGCTGTATTCTACCAGTAACTCCAGAGTTCTCGGCCCCCGTGCCTGACCTACCCTGCAACCGCTGCTGTGAAAAATAATCTTTGGAAAATATTATGACCAGCGCAATAACCCAATCCTCGATGTTCAGCTGTCCAGTCTCATTGTTATGGCAGCGATCTTTGGGTGGGGTTACAGTGTTATGAGGTTCGTTATGAGATAGCAAGGATTAACACCATAAAACCTGATTTAAAACGTATTTGTGTGCCACATGGATTTGAGCTATAGTCTCCAGCCTATAGAATCGATATAAAAGCTATTCTGCTCACAGCATATTGTCAATGCTATATTAAAAAACATGCACTGTTAAAAATCAATGCCTCTTCCTCGTAAAGTAGTTGACTGTGATTTATATGCAGCAGTATTCTTCAATTCTGTTGAATGTATGTACAAAGCAGACTGTCCTTTATTCAGCCATTCTTTCAAACTCTGTACACATTTTTCTTTTTTTTCGCTTAGGCATTTGCTTGTTCTGTTTTCGCAACTGCAAACTCAATATAATTCGGTAGCTTTCGATTAAATGTTCAATGTGAAGTGAAAGGAGCGTTTGTTGAATTTTTACGCCGGGAGTAGAATATAACCATTGTGAAAATCCGTCATTCTCTGGTATTAAAAAGAACCTCGTGAAAATCCCCATATTCTGGTACTGAAAAGAACCTTGTGAAAATGTATTATTCCCTGCTATTGAAAGACTCTTGTGAAAATCCCTCATTCTCTAGTATTGAAAAGAACCTTTTGAAAATCCCTCAATCATTGATATTGAAAACACCCTTGTGAAAATCCATATTATCTGGTACGGTATTCAAAATTCCTTATTCTCTGGTATTGAAAAGAACCTTGTGAAAATCCCTCATTCTCTGATACTGAAAAGAACCTTGACAAAAACCCTCATTCTCTGATATTGAAAGAACCTTCTGAAAATCCCTCATTCTCTGATACTGAAAAGAACCTTGACAAAAACCCTCATTCTCTGATATTGAAAGAACCTTCTGAAAAGCCCTCATTCACTGATATTGAAAGAACCTTTTGAAAATCCATCATTCTCTGACATTGAAAAGGACCTTCTGAAAATCCCTCATTCTCTGATATTGAAAGAACCTTGTGAAAATCCCTCATTCCCTGATATTGAAAGAAGCTTCTGAAAATCCCTTATTCCCTGATATTGAAAGAACCTTCTGAAAATCCCTCATTCTCTGACATTGAAAAGGACCTTCTGAAAATCCCTCATTCTCTGATATTGAAAGTACCTTGTGAAAATCCCTCATTCCCTGACACTGAAAAAACCCTCTGAAAATCCCTCATTCTCTGATATTGAAAGAACCTTCTGAAAATCCCTCATTCTCTGACATTGAAAAGGACCTTCTTAAAATCCCTCATTCTCTGATATTGAAAGAACCTTGTGAAAATCCCTCATTCTCTGACATTGAAAAGGACCTTCTGAAAATCCCTCATTCTCTGATATTGAAAGAACCTTGTGAAAATCCCTCATTCCCTGACACTGAAAAAACCTTCTGAAAATCCCTCATTCTCTGATATTGAAAGAACCTTCTGAAAATCCCTCATTCTCTGACATTGAAAAGGACCTTCTGAAAATCCCTCATTATCTGATATTGAAAGAACCTTCTGAAAATCCCTCATTCTCTGACATGGAAAAGGACCTTCTGAAAATCCCTCATTCCCCGACACTGAAAAAACCTTCTGAAAATCCCTCATTCTCTGATATTGAAAGAACCTTCTGAAAATCCCTCATTCTCTGACATTGAAAAGGACCTTCTGAAAATCCCTCATTCTCTGATATTGAAAGAACCTTGTGAAAATCCCTCATTCCCTGATATTGAAAGAACCTTCTGAAAATCACTCATGTCGACCTGGTTGGCGAGTTGGTATAGCGCTGGCCTTCTATGTCCAAGGTTGCGGGTTCGATCCCGGGCCAGGTCGATGGCATTTAAGTGTGCTTAAATGCGACAGACTCATGTCAGTAGATTTACTGGCATGTAAAAGAACTCTTGCTGGACAAAATTCCGGCACATCCGGCGACGCTTATATAACCTCTGCAGTTGGGAGCGTCGTTAAATAAAACATAACATTAACATTAACAAAATCACTCATTCTCTGACATTAAAAAGGACCTTGTAAAAAATCTCTCATTCTCTGATATTGAAAAGGACCATCTGAAAATCTCTCATTCTCTGGTATTGAAAAGGACCTTGTAAAATCCCTAATTCTCTGACACTGAAAAGGACGTCGTAAAAATTCCTCATTCTCTGGTATTGAAAAAACCCTTGTAAAAATTCCTCATTCTCTGGTATTGAAAAGACCCTTGTGAGAATCCCTCATTCTCTAGTATTGAAAAAACCCTTGTAAAAATTCCTCATTCTCTGGTATTGAAAGACCCTTGTGAGAATCCCTCATTCTCTGGTATTGAAAAAACCCTTGTGAGAATCCCTCATTCTCTGATATTGAAAACAACCTTGTGAAAACTCTTCAATCCCTAGTATTAAAAGATCCTTGTGAAAATCTGTCATTCTCTGGTACCGGTATTGGAAAGAAGCTTGTGAGAATTCCTTTTTATCTGGTATTGAAAAATGTGAAAATTCCTCATTACCAGGTATCGAAAAGAACATTGTGAAAAATCCCTCATTCTCTAATATTGAAAAGAACTCTGTGAAAATCCCTCATTCTCTGGTATCGAAAAAAGCTTGTGAAAGTCCCTCATTCTCTGGGATTGAGAAGATCATTGTGAAAATCCCTCATTCTCTGGTATTCAATAGAACCTTGTGAAAATCCCTCATTTTCTGGTATTGAAAGAACCTTGTGAAAATCCCTCATTCTCTGGTATTGAAAAGGACCTTGTGAAAGTCCCTCATTCTCTGGTATTGAAAAGAACCTTGTGAAAGTCCCTCATTCTCTGGTATTGAAAAGAACCTTGTGAAAATCTCTTATTCTCTGGTATTGTAAAGAATCTTGTGAAAATCCCTCATTCTCTGGTATTGTAAAGAACCTTGTGAAAATCCCTAATTCTCTGGTATTGAAAAGAACCTTGTGAAAATTTCTTATTCTCTGGTATTGTAAAGAATCTTGTGAAAATCCATAATTCTCAGGTATTGAAAAGAATCTTGTGAAAATCTCTTATTCTCTGGTATTGTAAAGAATCTTGTGAAAATCCGTCATTATCTGGTACTGATCACAAAAATTACGATTTTTGTCGGCTCTAAGAATCAAACACGAGTCCTCAGAATAAGGTCGTGTTATGCATTCAGGTACTCGTTTTAGCGGAGTGCACTTCATTTAGTTTTGTTTTATCCTCCATATTTCAGCCCTTTCAACACACATCAATGTTGAAATCCCTCCCTTTCATTAAGTTTACGATTCTCCCATCCTTTAGGTGATTCTCTGTGGCATACATCCATTCATCAAGGGGGAGAAACAACTTTATGGATAAAAAATGACATGTGTCAGAAGAGGTCAGGATTAACCGGGGTTTAAGGGTTTCCTTTCCTTTTGCTGCTGAAAAATAGTGTTATTGAACAGAATTAGTCCTTTTTAAAACAGAACTTTTAATTTATTATTTTCTTTAATTTTATCTGTTATTTCCCGCTTACATTCCTATATTAATTCTACTTATAAGGCTCCAGTTTGCTTGATTTCACAGAATTATTATTATATAAATATTCTAAATTCATTCTCGGTTTTGCCATATTTAGCGATAAATTGCTAAATCTAAGGAATTTTGAGTCACTCTCGACGACAAATTTTGTAAAATACGATTAGCGACTTTTCTGCAGAGTTTTATATTCTTATTTCTTACACTTCTTCCTTTCTTTCAAGTTAAAACATTCAACTGAAGTCATGCACTTCTTAGTTTTAGAAGAGGCACGGGTGCATGACTGAGTAGTCTAATGATTCATACGTGAAAGCCCTGATCTCGTATATTTGTGATCAGAGATCAGGGTTGAAAGATGCTGATTCAATGATTCTCACGGTTAGGTCTCTCTCTCAATGCTACTGCTCCAACACCGATAAACGGTGGCAACTTTGATTGTCACGTGACGAGTCGCGAGCACCAGCTAATTCTTGGTTCTTCCCCCGAACCGAACCGAGGCAATTGAGTTTTGGAATTCTGTGCCGATAGTCCATGTGAAGCAATTACGACTGTAGTTTTTACTGGTTTTAATATATTTTATGCTCGACCATCCCGAAATGTAGTAATTATACACCTGGTAGCATTCCTTTAATGCATGTCATTAAAGTACACCTACTCATTAAAGTACAGGTGTTTTCAGCCAATGACAACTCAGATTACAGGTGTTCAGCCAATGACAAGTCAGCTATGTACCGTTATAAAACCGCAAGTATCGATTATTCTCGGATATGCAATCGAAAGAGAATTAGCGAAAAGTCACGGAGGCTGGAAATCCAATACTGTCGCAGAAGGTTATGTTCTGTTACTATAATAATTAGCGTTAATTGTAAATAATATTCAAATAAATTCAATTTGTCATCTCGTTTTTCAATATCGAATTCAATAATCAAGGTTATACCAAGTTTAACGGGATTACATCAAGGTCAATGACATTATTGTTCCTCGGAAAAAATCAATACTTTCGCGTCTGCGCACATCTCACAATTCACGACCTAGAACAAGGTCACTTCCGATCTTGTCAGATACAAATAAAATGTATACATCTGAATAATTTCAAGTTAGAAATATGGTCGAGCATAAAAAGTCGTATGAAACTCGCCTATAATGGAAATTAAGAAGCTCGTATGAAAATTCTGAAACTCGTTTGCGCTCGTTTCATAAACATCCCTACTCGCTTCTTAATTACTATCATTATAGGCTCGTTGCATAATGTACTATTATGCTCGACCATGCCGAAATGTAGTAATTATACACCTGGTAGCAGTTCTTTAAAGCATGTCATTAAAGTACACCTATTCATTAAAGTTCAGGTTTTCGATTATTCTCGGATATGCAAACGAAAGACGAGGGAAACGTCACGGAGGCTGGAAATCCAATACTGTCGCAGAAGGTTATGTTGTGTTACTATAATAATTAGCGTTAATTGTAAATAATATTCAAATAAATTCAATTTGTCATCTCGTTTTTCAATTCTAAATCAATTTCCAGGTTACATCAACATGCCGCTCTTGTAACGCATATTACTATTTCTATTTAGTTAAAAGAATATTACATTTTTTTTTAGTGACGTTGAACTATTCAGAAATACCATTTCTTTAATTGGCTAGTATTCTGAAGCTAAAAATGTGTTAATTACTTTGTACATTTTGTTTTTCAATTTTTAACTAAAAATTGCACCATTCTTACGCAATTTTCACAACAATTGTTACAAATCATACGACTTCAGGAACTTGATTCTTGACAGTTTAATTCTGCATTCTAATGTACAGTCTTAAAGAATTTACAAGAGTGGCGTGATTTGTAGCAATTGTTGTGATAAATGTATAAGAAAAATGTAACTTTGTAGGTAAAAATCGAAAAAAAAATCTGTACGAAATAATTATGGAATTAACAACACATTTTTAGCTTCAGAATACTAGCTAATTAAAGAAATGATATTTCTGAATAGTTCATTCTTTATCTGTAATATTCCTTTACCCTTAAAACTAAAGAATAATGGTATTTTACAAACAACTTCAAATTAGTGTAACTTTGAAAATGTTGAGCTTAGGACACCATTACATTTTTTGTTCAGAATGTCTTCGGAAATAAGCTCCGAAAGTGACGGTAAATCTTCTTGAATCACCCTGGATGTAATCACTTTTGTAGATGCGAGGTATCACTTCTTAGCTACATAATTAAATGTAGTTCTGTTTATAAGTATGCATAAGGGTGTAATTATTTGACTTATTTGATCTGTTGCATCAGTGAAGAGAGGTGAGTCAGTGAAGTTTTGGTTTTACAGTGCAGTGAACAGTTCCGATCAGTGATAATTTATAGTGTCAGTGAAATGTGTTCTATAGTGTCAGTGAAATGTGTGCTAAAGTGTCAGTGAAATGCGTCATAGTGCCACTACAGTGAGTGAGATGAGAGTAATGTGAAAGACTATTGAAACTTATGTAGGGTCTATACCGTATATATGTAGGTTGTATTGTAAAATTTGGTTATTTTATGTTTTATTATTAATTGTAATTGTATTCCTATTGTATTGTGTATATAATTGTATTGTATATTGTATAATTGTATTGTGTATTGAATTGTAATTTTATTGTGTATTGTTTATATTGTGTATACCACTGCCACCGGGTGCTTGCCCACTTGCAGTGTAAATAAATACATACATAACTGTTTATAAATTCTAACTTTCAGATTTTTTGACAACAGACTGGATGATAAAAGCTTCTCAACCGAATAATAACACGCATTTCTCATATTTATTCTGTGTTTAATTTCCTCCCGAGTATCATTTATATTTGTTACTGTTGCTCCCAGGTATTTGAATTTTTCCACTTCTTCAAAGGATAAACTTCTAAGTTTTATATTTCCATTTCGTACATTTATTATTATTATTATTATTATTATTATTATTATTATTATTATCTACTATAATTCCACATTTACAATTAATCTTCCAGAATAGTTCTCTAGAAGATACATGAATAGTTTGGGAGACTTAAGATCGTCTTATCTTACTTGTATTTATAATTTCTCCTTCACATCTTTTCGGACTTTGTTTCTTCTATCCTTCATCAGTAAAGATAAAGTGAAATATATGAGCAATTTGCTACCAGTCTTCTCTCTCCCCCCCTCTTGGGTTATTGACTTTTATAACTAATATATGCCGCTCCTTAAACGAAGCCAATTACTAGATTGCCTCCCATAGAAACAAGTGGTCTATTCGCAATCCAGTCCAATGTTTTATCGTATCCAGGCTTTTATGTTGCGGAAATGGCTTCGTCGTATTTTATGGAACCATAAAATTCACATTAAAGCTCTGCGCAGACCTACAGCGCATGTAATTGTGTCTCTGAATAATGACTATCGAGACAAGGCGTTGCATGGTGTGGATTTGAACGTTATGCTACGACACAAATTCTGCTATATCTTCAAGAACAGAATATACTAATACTCCTACCCTGATAAGCAAAGAACATTAACTACAATATTAGAATAGTACCCGATGAAGCAAAACCCGGAGGTTCATTGCCGCCCTCACATAAGCCCGCCAACGATCCCTATCCTGAGCAAGGTTAATCCAGTATCTACCATCATATCCCACTTCCCTCAAATCTATTTTTATATTATCCTCCCATCTACGTTTCGACCTCCCCAAAGGTATTTCTCCCTCAGGTTTTCCAACTAACACTCTATATGCATTTCTGGATTCACCCATACGTGCTATATGCCCCATCCATCTCTAACACTATTTGTTTTGTAGAACAACCTGGTAGTTTGTTTTCAATTTGTTATATATTTGGTTCTACTTGTCCCGTGGTTAGAAACCTAGCTCATACCATAATAAAATTGGAAGTCAGATATCTCTGAACGCCAGTTCACATTGGAAGTCGTGTGTAACTGAAGTTGATTTAAATATTAATATTGTTTATGAACATGTTTGTGATTCTAAATTTTGTTGCGGCCAAGTAATTCATTTCCTCAGACACTTAACCAACGTTTTACCTCTCAGCATTAAAAAGAACCTGATCCAAACTTTAGTGATGCCCCACTTCGATTATTGCGATTCTCTCTTCACGAATCTAAATACTGATCTTGCCCATAGACTACAGCGTGTTCACAATATCTGCGTTCGTATCGTTTGTAACATTAGAAAATTCGATCATGTAACACCGTCACTAGAATTGTTGTCTAGGAGTCCACTTAAAGAAAGAAAATTCTTCAGCTCTCTCTTATTACTATTTAAAATCACCACACCTCCACACCCTCTTACCTAGCATCTCGTTTTGTTTACCTTTCACTACCTCGAACCCGGAACATGTACCTTCTCTCTATTCCTCTGCACAGAACATCCTTCTACTCATCATCTTTCAGCATATCTATTCCACGCCTCTGGAATTCTCTCCCTGACCACGTCAGAGACTGTCGGACAATATCAAAATTCAAATTTAAATTAAAAAATCACATCCTAGTTCGTGGAATTGCTTGTTGAACACCTGTCAGGTTACGCATCTTCGGCTTAACCCATGACATATAGTAAATATTGTAACTATGCTGTTGTAAAATTGACAATTAATATGTAATGTATTTATTATTATTATTATTATTATTATTATTATTATTATTATTATTATTATTATCTGTTTTCTTTCTTTTTTTCTTGTATTAGCTCGATGAGAGCACTATAGTGTTCTTTTGACTCTGTTGACCCTCTATAATTGGTTGAGTGGAAGAGAAGGCCTCATGGCCTTAACTCTGCCAGACAAAATACTGTAAACCTACTACTACTAATCAGACTATAGGTCTTTAACTTAATTTGTATTATTTTCATTAGTGTTTGTATTTCTTTTTTGTATTTATATGTGCTATGTGGTAGGATGGAAGAGAAGGCCTTATGGCCTTAATCCTGTCAGATTAAATAAATAAATTATTAATTATTAAATAAAATAAATAAATTATTAAATTAAATTATTATTTTTCATTTCTTGTGTACTCTTTCTAACATTTGTACTGCGTAAAATAGGAGGCCGTGAATTACTCATTGACGTCGCGAACGTTTTTGCAACATATACGATGGCCATATTGGATTAATTTCATATAGTCTACATTTTCGTAAGTAATTTTACGAAAACCAGAGGTTGTTTTTTTTTTCTTTTGATGTATTTATTATTTATTTTTTTTTTTTTTATTATGAAGTGGTATATGATGTTTGGAAGTTCTGTTACTGCAGAGAATATTTGGGAGTTTAGGGGCCCTAGCCTCCTGTAATGTTGTAAATTTGTATAATCATGTTATAATCCGTGATGTTTTTAAAATTGATTGCTAAAATGCCTACTATCTTTAATTAAATATAGTCTAGCTGCCGTATTAGTTACAAATACGTTCGTCAATGACGTCACGGCACTTCCATCGGTTCTTTAAAATTACCAAAAGACATTTTATCGTTCACTACTGTAATAATAATTATTGTAAAGCAGAGCGGAAGCTTAACTTGATAAAACAAATGACATACTTGGCGGAAGTATTACATTTTTTTGCATTACGTTAGAAAGTAACTACTAAAATATTATTCTTGTTTTTTTCCTTAATAACCACTAGAAAAATTGTGCTCCAATTCACTAGCTTTCTCTCTCTTTTCAGGATTGTCAACAGAAACGTTTGAAAAAGAAAAATGTCCTCTGCGATCAGTAGGAAGTGTGCTTAGTACCATCACCCGCCACGAGAGTGCAACACAGACCACGCGAGTAGGGACTTATTAGGGTTTCGAGCGATCGACCGGTAGATGGCAGAAAGAGCGCAATCATCTGACGTGGAAGCGTGCTTTCAGTCTTGTCAAGTGGCAGGAAATTTCCCGCAAAACGGGAAATTTATATTCTCAGAGGGAAAGGGGGATTTTTATTGAAAACCGAGAAACTTCTATTGAATTACTAAGCGCATACCTACTATTATTTCACATTTTTTTTTAAATATTAATAACAAATGAAGAGCACTGGAAAATTACGTTCATTTCAGCAAACTTTTCAGAAGAGCAATTTGAAAGTCAGACTTTAGCACGTTCTTTTCCTGTGTAGACCTATGCCTAATCTAAAATCTGTCACAGCATTTGGAATGCTTCCATCCTTAATTCTTTCCATCCTTTCTTCTTTAATTCCTTCCTTCTCCAATTCCTTCCTCAATTTCTTAATTTCTTCCTTCCTTTTTTCCTTTCCTCCTTTTTTCCTTTCTTCCTTCCTTTTTCCTTTCGTCCTTCTTCCTTTCTTTCTTCTTTTTTTCTTTCTTCCTTCCTTTTTCCTTTCTTTCTTACTTTCGTTTTTCTGTCTTCTTTCTTTTCATCCTTCCTTCTTTTTTTCCTTTCTTCCTTCCTTTTTCCTCTCTTCGTTCCTTTCCTTCTTCCTTTTTCCTTTCTTTCTTCCTTCCTTTTTCCTTTCTTCCTTCCTTTTTCCTTTCTTTCTTCCTTCCTTTTTCCTTTCTTCCTTCCTTTTCCTTTCTTCCTTCCTTTATCCTTTCTTTCTTCCTTCCTTTTCCCTTTCTTCCTTCCTTTATCCTTTCTTTCTTCCTTCCTTTTCCCTTCCTTGCTTTTACCTTCCTTCCTTCCTTTTCCCTTTCTTCCTTCCTTTTTTCTTTCTCTCTTCCTTTTTTCTTTCTCCCTTACTTTTTTTCTTTCTTCCTTCCTTTTCCCTTTCTTCCTTCCTTTATCCTTTCTTTCTTCCTTCCTTTTCCCTTCCTTCCTTGCTTTTACCTTCCTTCCTTCCTTTTCCCTTTCTACCTTCCTTTTTTCTTTCTTCCTTCCTTTTTTCTGTCTTCCTTACTTTTTTCTTTCTTCCTTCCTTTTCCCTTTCTTCCTTCCTTTATCCTTTCTTTCTTCCTTCCTTTTCCCTTTCTTCCTTCCTTTATCCTTTCTTTCTTCCTTTTCCCTTTCTTCCTTCCTTTATCCTTTCTTTCTTCCTTTTCCCTTTCTTCCTTCCTTTTCCCTTTCTTCCTTCCTTTTCCCTTTCTTTCTTCCTTTTTTCTTTCTTCCTTCCTTTTTCCGTTCTTTGGAATGTTCACTTTTCACACTGTCTGATGCATAGCAATAAACTACAACATGGAATCATACTCCACACAGCATGCGTCACTCATTTTTTTAAGAAAAAAAAGGCACGTTCTGTTCCTGCGCATGTACAATTATGAAAACATTTTTCTAATTTACTCTTCCCACTTCACTATGCTGTGCTAGATGCAATGTATAAGTCAGTGTTACCATTCTTTTGCGACGTGATTTTTTAGTAGTACAGAATTTCGCAGTACAAGTTATAAATATCACAACATTAGTAAACTGTTACTAAATGAATACCAATACTCACATACCTAGCAGAATATAACAAAATTTTATGTGACTATATAAAGAGTTACAGAGGTCCATGAAACATGACAATTTCTTAATGTCACTTATCGAAATCTTTAGTACAATGTCATATTTCCTTAGATGTGAAATTTTACAATAAATTTCATGAAGAATTAAAAATTGTACTACTGTCAATAATTTTAGACGTCTTGCAACGAAGATATTAAAAGAGAATATATTTGTATACTGTTGGTGGTTTTTTAAGAACGTAATGTTATGTTAAACCGTTATCTTGAAATTATATCATATTGTTAAATCATATTTAATGGTGAATAAAATGTATTATTATTATTTATTATTATTATTATTATTATTATTATTATTGTTGTTTGTTGTTGTTGTTGTTGTAGAAGTATACAGTATAAAGTAGATATGTTTAGGACTCTGCAGTTGTTAGTTTAGAATTCTTCTTTCGAAAACGTTTAAAAAAATTGAAAAACAGTGATTCTCCTGTAACTTCATCCCTCTTAGCCCCAAATATTTTCCTAAGAACCTTATTCTCAAACACCCTTCATCTCTGGTTCCTCTCTCAAAGTTAGAGTCCAAGTTTCACAATCATAAAGAACAACGGGTAATATAACTGTTTTATAAAATCTGACTTTCAGATTTTTTGACAGCAAACTAGATGACAAAAGTTTCTCAACCGAATAATAACATTTCCCATATTTATTGTGCGTTTAATTTCCTCCCGAGTGTCATTTATATTTTTGTTATTGTTGCTCCTAAATATTTGAATTTTTCCACCTCTTCGAACGATAAATCTCCAATTTTAATATTTACATCCTGTACAATATTCTGGTCACGAGACGTAATCATATACTTTGTCTTGTCGGGATTTACTTCCAAACCTATCGCTTTACTTCCTTCAAGTAAAATTCTCGTGTTTTCCCTAATCGTTTGTGGATTTTCTCCTAACATATTCACGTCATCCGCATAGACAAGAAGCTGATGTAACCCATTCAATTCGAAACCCTCTCTGTTATCCTGGACTTTCCTAATGGCATATTCTAGAGCGAAGTTAAAAAATAAAGGTGATAGTGCATCTCCTTGCTTTATAATAATAATAATAATAATAATAATAATAATAATAATAATAATAATAATAATAATAATAATAATAATAATAACTCATGGTTCATTCTGTCCTACATGAATGATATTTCCAGTAATTTACTTAACAAGACATCAACAAAAGTTCAAAGTTAAATTCCAGTGTATTCTCATCTCCATCAAAAGCAAGCGTTATCATACTTTTACCTGTTAAGAAATTCAGAAAAATCTTATTTTGAAAGGATAAGGGAAGGAAAAGGAAATGGTGTAGTTCTGCTTTTATCACACGGCCCAGGAGAGGAGTAACAAATCCCCTTTCTTTACTTATTTTACTTTCTAATTCCGACTTCAACTTTCCGTCGTACAAACTTTTTGAGTTGATAGGAAAAGTTATTATATAAGAAGTTTGTACTGTGACGTCAAAGAAAATTACCATGACAATGAATACAAAGCCTCCTCTTCACTCCGATCAGAGCATAAGCGAAATTGTTGAGCAAAATATGTTACGTGTTCCTGCATTTTTAGACAAGTTCGTATTCATAACATAGGCCTACCTACGACGAAAATTCCACATCTCCGTTAGGTCTATATATCTGTTAATCGACCAATCTCTCTGTCTTCATGATACGCATAAAAAATATGTAGCTCCAAGCCAAAATGAGATACAGTATGTCATTTCTTGCAGTTTTTCAGGAGTGAGCATTAAATTTCGACAGACTATAAAATCATAGGAATCATGTTTCATAGCAACGGGTTAGAGAGAAAAACAATAGAGATATGCATGTCATCTTTTGCCACAATAAAGATAATCAGAATGCAAAAAATATAGAAAAATCTCATTTTCGCCAAAAATTTACATAATATCATTATCACCATCATCATATCATTTATTATTCTCATCTGTCATACAATGTATAGATGTAGGTACACGTCAATCAAAAAATTCTTAAACATTGTGAAAACACCACCTTAAACTTTTTCATATTACAAATTTTCTTTATATCTCAGTGGTAATTATTAATTTACAATGTAACTAATAGAAATAACGAGAAACTGAATAATAAGATGTCCTGTATTTATCAATAAATATTTCATTCATTTTCCTTGTATGAATATTTGTATTTATTTTAAATGTTTCGCTATTATTTTTGTAAATGAGAGCTGATTTATAAATAAATAAAGAAGTAATGATACAAATTTTAAATTTTTTAAACATCTATATATATAATTTGAACTGGTAATGGAAATTACGGGAAAACGGCTGAACGGATTTTAATGAATGACCCGTCATTTTGAAGCTTGGCATCCAAGGATTTTCAGAAAAATAGTAACTTTCAGTGAAGCGTTAGCTTTCCTACATAATTTTCCTATTTTCCAAAATTCATCTTTCGTCAGTTTTGAGAACTAATTGCATTTCAGTACAAAACAAAACACACACTACAATAAACAATAGGCTATTACACGAAGGCCACGACCTGCATTATTGCTGACTTATTTGGAGTTCAAATTAAATTGGTTATTAAAAACTTCAAGACTTACTAAAAATAATTTACAGGACTGATTCTGCGGTGTGTAATTTTCTGAGTATAGCTGTGTATTGGATATTAAAATCTACAAAGCTTGAGGTGGTTTGATGACATTATTACCATTAGAAATAAAATATTGTTATAGTTAATGCCATGATGTGACTATTTTTCATTAATTATACATATTAATGCCATGAAAGTGAAACGTTTTGGGGTTATGTAAGTAGATGTAGAGAATATGTTAAATTAGATCTTCATTTCTATAACTTACTGAGTGGCGGCTATTATATAGCCTATATATAATAAAACTATAAAATTTGCGTCAGATAATATTGTTATTAAAAATGAAATATTTTTGTAGTTATTAATGAAGTGGGGTTGGGGCTTTTTCATATAGACCTACATAATGGCGGTGTGGTGCGTCATTCTCTTCAGTATTAGCTCGAGAGAGTGCAAAAATTATAATTCCTAAGGAAAGACCAAAAGGTATTACTTACTGATAAAATAAGAGGCCTACAAAATTTTGTAGTCTCCCGATCATTTCAGTAAGATCTCTTACCAGGATAAAATGGTTTTACCCTCTACATTTCAAGCTCTCCATGCAGCAGCTATACCAAGATGCTATGTCTATTGTTCGAAAGCATAGCAAACCTGACGTTTTTTAACCTACAATCCACAATGACCTGAAATAACTATTACTTTACTCCCTCATGAAAAATCCACTGATCGTCCTGATATTGTTACTTGAGTTTTCGCGTTGAAATTCAAAAACTGAAGGTGGATAGGTTCAAGGTAAAAATATTTGGCATAAAAAACCATCAGAGGGAGTATGTTTCATTATTATGGAGGCAAATAACTTTCAAAATGTCTGGTATTTTTCATTGAAAATAAATCTGAAAAATTTTTATTTGAACGACTAACGAACTTAGTTTGCAGCATTTGCTGCACAAGCCACTAGTAGAAATATAAATAGGATGAAAGACGCATGTTACAGATATAAGACTGGGGCAACGCAAGCAGCAGGTTTTTTATTATTCAGAAACGGGTTTTACAAATTACTTTTAATTTAAAACCAAGGTAATTCCTCAGAGACAATGTTATGTTCAATGACAAGACAAACACGAATAAGGTACTATGTGAAAGAATACTACATATCACTTTGATTCACCAAGAGAAATGAAATGTTACATAACTCCTTCATCCATCAATGTCTTCAATTCCATCCGCTCCTCTTCTGTCACCAAGAAGGAGTTTTCCATCCATCGATTTATTTCTTTGCAGGAAGGAAAATATTCCATTAGTTTTTATGTCAATGATTTAAGATGTTCTTCTATATTTCCGGCGATATTTGGACGAAAGATCATCATCATTAAGACTGAGATATGAATCGAATTCTCGACTGAAAACTCGGCGATGCCACAAATTCTGTTTTCTTCATCGTTGCTTCAATCTTGTTCTTAACAGTGAACATTCTTAAAATTGGACCCTGAAAACTGGAATTTATAGAATTTAAAAAGCTAAAAGTGCCAGAGAAATAGGCAAAACGTGTAATCTAAGATAAATTATTTTTCAGGTGATCGTATTTCTATTAAACTCTGTGTCTCACAGAGTCTGATATAAAAATACACATTCCAGCAAGCTGAGAAAAATCATAAAATATGTCAAAGGTATAACAGCTTTGTTTCGAGGACTTTCTGAATTAGAGTTTCCTATAAATTAATCATATATATTTGACTTGTCTTTGATGTACGAATACTAGGGTATTTTCGTAGTCAGCCCTCTTAATTAAATCATTTTATGAAAATATTATAAACAAAATTTCACTTCTGATAACAATCCGTTTGGTCGATATTTCTGCGTAGTTTAATGTCTGGAGAAATCGCGAAAATCACATCGGTCTTCATTCATAAACGATTAAACGTTAGCACATGCTATACAAAATAATACATCGTTAAATCTAGTACACTAAGACACAAACAAAGTACTTACATTTACTGGCTTAGTTATTTCTAAATCTGGTAGACTTACCTGAAAAGAGAAAAATAAATATATTAAGTAAACATCCATTTAGTCTACTGCATACATTAATACAGTGATGTCAAAGCAAGCGCATTTTTCTGACCTTGACGTCGTGCGCGGGCATCAAGCGCTAGGTATGCTAGGAGGAATAAGCAGCCTGTTAGATTAAGAAAACAGTGGTGCACAAACTTCAAACGGAACGTGAAATTTTATATCGTTATTTTTATATGGCTTCTTTCTGTTTGTTATTTTCTATATTGTCTGTAAAACAAAAGTACTAACACCCATTTCTTAGCCTAATATTGCAGTTGTGTTTTAAACGTTAATAACATAATAAAGAATAAAGAAGGAATATTCACATAAATTCCATAATAACTACAACTATACTGTACTAAGTGAATTAAACACATCATTCATAAAGAAAGTGTTACCCCAAAGAAAAACACTGAATATGACATGATAAGTTGAAATTGATATTGATGGTATCTTCAGCCTTATAAAAGTAATCAAAACAATATTATAGTACAAAGCAAAGTTGTTTAGGTATATGTTTTAACTGTAACTAATTTTACATAATAAAACTCTTACCGCATTATGCTTTTAGGTGATATTGGTGCGTAAATTTCTGTTATCAGAATATTAAATTATCTCGAAATCTGCTGAAGCTATAGAGCTGCCGTTTTACCAACATATAGGCACATATTTTTTGTTGGTGATGTAACAGTATTTGCTTTGTTAATTCATTTCCTTACAAACATTTTTCATGCGAATATTTTCAAACATTTTAATACACTATCTTCAGTAAAAAGTATTTACGATATACTCGTATTAGATTTACGAAAACATTGCTTTAGTACCTGTAAGGCTACTAAACAAACATATCTGAAAATTTCACTTTTCTGTAAAAAAAATTGAAAAAATATTCCTTTTGAATAAAAAAGCAAACTCGTGAAAAATGAATATTAAAATTAAAAGTTACATTCTTATAATGCACTTATACTTCTCAGACAAATGTAAAAATTAACATGGATACAGTTTTAATAAGTTCTCTTCCCTTTATCTATTGAATCAGTGCTGGTCATCCCTGAATACAGCTCGACCAAGCGGCATATACCACCTCTTTCGTCTGTCTTTTTCCTTTCCGCTGTAAAGCGCTCAGGCTCTCGTGGGCTCTAAAGCGCGCGCTTGCTCCTGTGGGCATCAGTTGACATCACTGCATTAATATATCATTCAAACTTTTATCCACTATTATAGAATGAAAGCTAAAAGTCACTTCCAGTTTCTCTAGTAGAAATCTTCTTCAAATTTGCAGGATCAAAGACTGCTAACTTTAGAAACTGTCATATTTGATTTTAAGTTGAGAACTGTACATCCATTGCTATTTTTGCAATGAGATAGTGTAATTATTTCTGATCTGTGTATCTAATGTAATTATGTTACATACGGAACTCCTTACGTAGAATAGTCGTACATCTTAACCCGCGCCGAGTATAGACACCAGTACAGGAAACAAAAAACGGCAGAATGTCAAATGCTTACTGTAACAACACTATCATGCCACATCCGAATGCTAATGTTATTAGTAGTTAGGCCATGAACCAATGTAACTTGAGTGACACATCCAATGACGTCACCTCCCGTGGCTACGGACACGAGGGCGCCGAAGTTGCACATAAAATTACCCGTGCCGCGCGGTGTCTTTCAGTAATATCGCGGCATCGAGAGCAGTTACAGGCCTGTGCGCTACTTGTTTGATTTGTAGCCGCGAATTCTGCCAGTAAAAATAAATAAATAAATAAATAAATAAATAAATAAATAAATAAATAAATAAGTAAATAAATAAATAAATAAATAAATAAATAAATAAATAAGTACATAAGTAAATAAATAAATAAGTAAATAAATAAACAAGTAAATAAGTAAATAAGTAAATAAATAAATAAGTAAATAAATAAATAAATAGGTAAATAAATAACTAAGTAAATAAATAAATAAGTAAATAAGTAAATAAATAAATAAATAAATAAATAAATAAATAAATAAATAAGTACATAAGTAAATAAATAAATAAGTAAATAAATAAACAAGTAAATAAGTAAATAAGTAAATAAATAAATAAGTAAATAAATAAATAAATAGGTAAATAAATAACTAAGTAAATAAATAAATAAGTAAATAAATAAATAAATAAATAAGTAAATAAGTAAATAAATAAATAAATAAATAAGTAAATAAATAAATAAATAAGTAAATACGTAAATAAATAAATAAGTAGATAAATAAACAAGTAAATAAGTAAATAAATAAATAAATAAGTAAATAAATAAATAAGTATATAAATAAATAAATAAATAAGTAAATAAATAAATAAGTAAATAAATAAATAAGTAAATACGTAAATAAATAAATAAGTAAATAAGTAAGTAAATAAATAAATAAGTAAATATGTAAATAAATAAATAAGTATATAAGTAAATAAATAAATAAATAAGTAAATAAGTAAATAAATAAATAAATAAGTAAATAAATAAATAAGTAAATAAAAATAAGTAAATAAATAAGTAAATAAATAAGTAAATAAATAAATAAATAAATAAGTAAATAAGTAAATAGATAAATAAATAAGTAAATAAGTAAATAAATAAGTAAATAAATAAGTAAATATGTAAATAAATAAATAAATAAGTAAATAAATAAATAAGTAAAAAATAAGTAAATAAATAAATAAGTAAATAAATAAATAAGTAAATAAATAAATAAGTAAATATGAAAATAAATAAATAAATAAATAAGTAAATAAATAAATAAATAAGTAAATAAATAAATAAGTAAATAAATAAATAAGTAAATAAATAAATAAGTAAATAAGTAAATAAATAAATAAGTAAATACGTAAATAAGTAAATAAATAAGTAAATAAGTAAATAAATAAATAAGTAAATAAATAAATAAGTAAATAAATAAATAAATAAATAAATAAGTAAACGGTAATTTGTGTTTTAAAGTAAAAACAAACTTGGAATACAGCATGAACAACAATTTGTTTTAAAATGAAAAACTTGGAATAAAGCATGAATAAGAATAAATTTGTACTTTAACCTGAAAAAGAATAAAGCATGAACAACAATTTGTATTGAAATAATTGATTAAATGGCGATCTTACTCTTGTTAATTATGTAAGCATGTGTGGCTTACAGCTGTTTCGGTGCTACTTGACACCATCCTTAGAGCCTACTAGATCTCGGCGCTATCTCAACTTCGCTGCCTGTTGTGTGGGTGCGTTCGTGTGATGAAGAGTTGTGTCAAATAGTGTGTGTGTTCTGAAATTGATCTGTGTGTTGAGAATTTGATCAGGGTGTGTTTTGGTGTGTCTGTATATATCATATTGTTCTAGTATGTTGAGTTTTTGGTTTTTGGGTTGTATGTGTAGGATTTCCATGTCCGTATTTATGTTATTGTATGTGTGGTTAGCATTAGTTATATGTTCGGCATATGTAGATGTATTGTGTCCTCTGGTTATTGCTTCAATGTGTTCTTTGTATCGAGTTTGGAATGATCTGCCTGTCTGTCCAATGTAGAAACTGTCGCAACTATTGCATGTGAGTTTGTATACGTCTGTGTGGTTGTATTTATTTGTTTGTGTTGTTTGTATTCAACGTGAAATACTTGGAATAAAGCATGGACAACAATTTGTATTTTACCTTTCACAACGTACATTCTCCGTTAAATACGAATCTGCTCAGTCAAAATCAAATATTGTTGAATCTGGAGTACCTCAGGGTAGTATTTTGGGACCGCTGCTTTATATTTTATATACATCAGATTTTCCAACTCAAGATCACTTAACAATAGCCCATTTTGCTGATGACGTTGCCATTCTTAGTAAAGGCACTTGTGAATCTGCAGCAGAACAAATGAACATTTTTTGTGAAAAAATTTCCACATGGTGTAAGCAATGGCGAGTAATTATGAATCTTCAAAAATCAAATTTAGTCAGATTTACTTATAAGAGAAACACTGTAAATTATCCAGTAACATTATGTGGTTCAGTAGTACCAATGGCTCAATCTGTCAGATATCTTGGATTAATCTTGGATAGCAAACTTATTTGGCATAACCACATATCAGCTATTGTTAAAAGAATTGGACACAGAATCTACCTGCTAAAACACATTATTCAAGACAAATCTCCATTGCCTCTACACTACAAGAGACTTGTCTATATTTCAATCGTGCGCCCTGTGTGGCAATATGGATGTTCAATTTGGGGATCTGCTTCTGCATCACAAATAAGAAGAATACAGGTCATGCAAAATCGCTATTTGAGGCTGATGTCTGGTGCACCTTGGTATATTAGCAACAAAAACCTGCACGATGATCTCTGTATTCCTGAGGTGACGGAGATCCTAAGACACAGCTACATCAGACTGTACAACTCCTTCCTAAACCACATGAATCCGCTACTTCAAGTAATTGTCACTAATCCACCACAAGATCCGGCCCACAGAAGATTAAAAAGAAAACGGCATAGTGACATGAGGCTATAGGGTACTTTTGGGATTGCCAGTGGGCAGTACCCATAAACAAGTGTCAAGTTATTTTATTTATTTTTTTCTTTTGTTTTCTTTTTTCTGTTTGTTATTCCCAACTATAATGTATTTATTTATGTACAATAAAGTTTACTTCAATTATTTAAAAAAATTGTATTTTAATGAGAAAAAGTGAGAATGAAGCATGAACACCATTTTACACTTGACGTGGAAAACTCTGAATAAAGTATGAACAACAATTTGTATTTTAATGTGAAAAACTCGGGATATAGCATGAACAACAATTTCTAGTACTTTAACGTGAAAGACTCCGAATATAGCATAACAAAAAGGTTATATTTTAACGCGCAAAACTCGGAATGGAGCATGAACAATAATTTGTATATTACTAACATGAGTTTAGATTTAGTTTCTTCGAAGTTTTCGGAGTATTTACGACATCATGATGATCGATTATTCAAGATGGGCCTGATAAAATTGGCGAGCTCTTGGTGGAATCTGTAGGTTCCGAAACGACGATACATTATTTTTATTACATCATATTTTATTTTTTCTTATGAGTGTCAATGACGAAACGGAAAGTTTCTCAGTGATACTGTTAAACAAATTCCTGAACCGGCTGTATTTGGATGACGGCTCTAATACTATGACAGTTATGATTCCAAACATCTGTCTTTATACACCCATTTCACAGTTATGGGGTTGTTATATACATAGTTACCAGGGAGGACGCCATTAATCAATGCGAGAGCCACCATCCATCAGCACGACACTGTCGCGTCATGCTACAACACCAGCACCTGCCGCACGTTTTCCACAAAGAACTCTCGATATTTAATGTATGGGCGGAACGCGATCCGTAACAAGGGTTGACCGCGTAAATTTACGTAATTTACCTCGCTTATAGAAACTAATTTTTACACTTAATATTTGAGGAGAAAAATTCGCTCCGGCGCCGGGGATCGAACCCGGGCCCTTTGTTCTACGTACCAAGCGCTCTGACCACTGAGCTACGTCGAATTCAATCGACAGCACCGGACCGAACCCTCCTTCTTCAATGTTTCCCTTTTGGCCTGACTCAAAGTTAGGCATATATGTTGACGTTTTATGTTCAAATCAACTGCCATTATACAAGTTGACTATCTGTGCGATAAACAAGTGACAATCGCAAAGCATGTTTTATAGTACCGTAAAGAATTTAGAGTTTGAAATGTTGGCAAACAAAGAAACAAATGCTAGGGAAGTGATAAAAAACAAACAAATGCTAGGGAAGTGATAAAATTGTAGTGTTAAACTGCCATGATTGGTTGAAACACGTACTTTCATACCGTTTAGTTGATCAAAAGTAGTATGACGTAGTAAAAGTGTAATAGTCTGAATAAATTATTATTAATTATTAATATCGACATTTTTTCACTTCTTTTGTTGTTTTGCAAGTTCATGCCTATATCTGTTCTATATTCCAAAATTTGATAACTCAAGTAAATGTAACTGGTCAACAGTTGAAAGATTTAGCCAACAATTTCAACTACCAGAAGATCTTTCCCACAATTTCCTGTTGATTTTGTTTTGGATAATGGTATGTTTAAAGACTATTTCACGTAATTTTCTATATTTTTCCCTTATCTTACTACGTGGTTTGAATTATCTTTTCAGTTCTTCGATGAGACTTAAATGATAGCATTTTTAGCCGAAAATCCATTAAATTTCCCAGTCGATATTTGTAATGTATATCTTTGCTTCCGTAATTGTTAGTTAGCTTGAACTCGTGTTCTCAGAATGGAGTTTGTCTGGGATAGTAACCTTGGAAACGGGGATTGCCTCTAATCTCTTAATCTGTAGTGATTCATATTGCACTTCCGTCCTCATTATTTTATTAGGTAGGCTATCACCTGACAGAGAAATGAAGTAAGTTAATATAGGGTAGAGTAGCATAAATCGCACCGCTTCCTAAATCGCACCACTGCTATTTTAAAACAAGTTACTGTAGTAGTGTAGTATCTAGTGGTATTGTTACAATCTACCATATCAACTTCCACCATGTCACTTGATTTCTGCCACTTCTTTGTGTCAGCAGCGTGGTGATAGTGTATCTAATATAATCGCTCAGGTGGATGTATATTTAGCTAACATTTTGTAACTAAATAACGGATTTGTATGCAAAGGAATCCATAATCTTAAGATGTTATTGGTTAAAAGAAATATTAAAGAACATTTAACTTAGTACGATTTTCGAACATGTGGTGATTACAGGCTAGAATGAAGGAAATAATAACTTATGACGTAGTTTCTTAATTCGCACCAGTTTGTAGGTGCCTAATTCGCACCGGTGCGATATGAGCAACAGTAGCAATTCTAACCGTACAAAAGAAGGCCCAAAACTTTTAACTGAACGAGGAATGCATCAGGTCGGTGCAATATCAAGTGGTGAAAAAGGCGTTAATACAACAAGTGTGTGTTGTACAAGAGCACTAGATATTTTGTACCACCTATGAAAATTCTTAAACGTCAAACATTGCATCCTACATTATCAGCTGGTGTTCTTCCAGGATCGTTATTTGTTTGCTCTGATTCAGGTTACATCAACAGTGAACTATTTGTCGAATAGCTCAAACATTTTATTTGCCACTGAAACCTGCCATAGAAAAAGAGCTGCTTCTATATGTCCACCTATACGAACCATTCCAAAAATTTACAAGCTAGTTATCTCGGGAAAATGATGTGCTCCTATTTCAGCTTCCTCGTCATAATACTCAGAGGCCCAGCCTTTAGATATTTCTATCTTCAATCCATTTCAGACAGCTAAATCATGAAGCAGTTCTTAGGTGGCTTCGAGATAATCGTGGAGAAAAGGTGACGCAGTTTACAGTTTGAACTGCCTGGTGAAGCACATGGCAAATGTGTAACACTAAAAAACGCATTCAGAAAATTTAAATGTTACGTAATTTACGCTCTATTTTTTCAATTTCATTTGAAGATGCGTTACTCTCTTTCATTAATTTCAATAAACTTGTAATTTGCATTTGTTACATTATTCATATTAAATACTGTTCAATATGTTCAATATTAAAAGCTTTCCTTCATCCTGTTCCCTACAGTTAAAGAGGTGCGATTTAAGAAACCGCAGGTGCTGTTTAGGAAACCAGTTGCCTAAATGGCACCACTGACAAGTGTTTCGAAAATGTTATTCTACTTCAAAAATATTAAATCAAATTCAAGGATTCTTTTTTACATGAAAGGTAAATGTTCTGGGAATGTATCTCTGTAAAGGAATGCAGAAAATAAAAATTGTATTGTTCAATAAAAATTATAAATGCTAAAGTGGTGCGATATAGGCAACCTTACCCTACATTACAAAATATATTCCTCAACTTTTTAAAGTGTCGCTGACACATTTTTACAATTCAGTCCGTACAGGTTTTCATTTCACAACATCCCAGTCTAAATAACTATTTATTTAAATTTAATTCAAACGAAAAAAAAACGTAGATTTAGATACTGAGGGGGGGAGTTTAAAGTTAATTGTATTTTGGGTTTCACCTCCTCATCTCCAACACCCCTTTTAAATTTTAAATTGCATTCCTATATTATGATACTGTACTTAAATCTGAAAGAGCTTTCAATTGTTTATAAAACTCATTTATTTGTTCTCATACATTTTGTTTTCTGTCGTCGCCTTGCATTCGTTAGTTAAAGAACTTGCCTTTTTCTTCATTCTTGGATACCCTCTTGTAAGACTTGTATAATCGCTGAACAAGTAATAATTGCTTTACTGAGTTAATATTATGGTAAATGTCCTGGCTGACTAGTTTCGATGTAGTGTCCGTCATTGTCAAAAGCCTAATGAGAGTCCAGCGCTATCTTCTGGTTTTCTGTTGTGGTGAGATGTGTTCATGATTGTGTCGAAAAGGGTTGTTTGTTTTGAAATTCAGTTGAGTATGCAGGAAGTGTTGTGAGTGTGTTTTTGTACATTTGTAAATTTCTTGAATTTCTTAAATGCTCCCCCATAACTCCGCCTATGATAGTTATCCTCAGGTAATTTAATTTCGTTTTTTCTAAACTCATGTTTGCAGTCATTTGATAATAATTATTTCTCTACCGTCGGTTTCGAAGTAATTATAATGGAAACAAACATTCGTTAAGCTCAATTAGCAATCATATAATTTCAGACAACTCATTGGCGTCATATTGGTCTCTGAATCGTTTTGACTATCAGTTGCATTATTGTCTCGAGATTACGCCACGTGGAAGGAGGAAGTAATTTTGAAGAATTTAACGAGAAGGTTGTGCATTGTTATATTTAAAAGTGGGGAGTATAAAGACAGAAAAGAAAACAAATATCTCATTTTTATTTCAAATCCAAGTAGTACATTATGCAACGAGCCTATAATGGTAGTAATTAAGACGCGAGTATGTTTATGAAACGAGCGCAAGCGAGTTTCATAATTTTCATACGACTATATTATAATTACTATATATAAAACTATATTATAACTATATTATATTATAACTATATTATAATATAATTATTACCATTATAGTCAAGTTTCATACGACTTTTTATGCTCGACCATATTTCTAATTTGAAATTATTCATAAGTATTCATGTTATTCTTATCTGACTGAGGAGCGGAACTGACCTCGTGCAATACCTCGTAAATTGTGAGATGTGCGCAGACGCGAAAGTATTGATTTTTTCCGAGAAACAAATGTCGACATTGACCTTGATATAATCTAGAGAGTAAAATGAACATTAATCTTGATATAACCTTGAAATTGAATTAGACATTGAAAAACGAGATGGCAAATTGAATTTATTTGAATATTATTTACAATTGACGCTAATTATTATACTAACAGAACTAGTTGTCTTTCGATTGTATATCCGAAAATAATCGATACTTGCGCTTTCATATTGCTACAATGGTATTTTCTGATTGGTGGAAAACCTGAACTTTAATGAATAGGTGTACTTTAATTATGTCCATTAAAGGGCTGCTACCACGTGTATAATTACTACATTTCGGCATGGTCGAGTATGAACATCTTTACAATCCCAGCTATGCTCACAATAGCATGGACGAAAAGTATAAACGTTTCAAAATTATAGGCATTCGGTTAAAATGCTGTCAATATTTTTAGGACTCTTTGTCACAGAAACCTTGAGTTATCATTATTAGTTCCTTGAATAAATCTGATGTAAATAACTGTCCACTTTCTCAGAAGCTAAGACGTCATTCACCTGATTCTAATGTGATACTTATCTAGATAACTTTATTATTCCTTTTGTAGCTGGTGTTGTCGAGATAAGAGAGTTTATCGTGCAAATATTGCCACGTATTGAGGGCAGGAAAAGGCCAGCAAAACCTCTCGAGTTGTAGGTCAGTCCTACGGATGTGAGTGATTATCAGGGAGCTGATTTTTATGTGCTAAAAAGTACGAAAATATTTGCTAAAAATAAAAAAGAAAATATTTTTTTGAATATGACAAAAATACCTTACTTAGCTTGAAAAAAAAAATTAATAAGTACTCACCAACGACACTTGAGTGCTAGTAGTTGGCCGAGAATTGCAGTGAACAACAAAGGTCATCTCAAATTCTCCATCACAAATGCTTGCCGATTATCTCTGAACAACGACTTATTCTGTGAAAACGATCTTTCCACATCACAGGACGTCAAACGTGCATATTTAAAGAGAGGAATGTCACAAACACAAACACCGTCAATTTCACCTACAGGCACACCCTCCAATACTTGAGCAACTTTACACATTTTGTTTTATATCCACTGTTTTTCCCAAACACATTATGGAATTTGTCCCTTAGTACTTGTACTTCTTACGTTTCTGTGATGTCGCATACAGAAATGTAACCAACCAACCAACCAACCAACATCTTGTTTCACTGAAAGTTTATATGACCGGAGATCAAGCTGACTTGCTTTTGACTCCTCCTTTAATTTATAACACTTTGAAATTGTTCAGTCTAGTTCTTCAGTCCTTGATGTTAAACCATGATGAATTTGTAAAAGATATGGCTGGTATAACTTGGGTTTTATTATTTATGTTTGATGATTACACTTCTGTGGCAGAGGATTTGGATGATTTTTCAATGTTTGTATAAATTTGAATTTTAAATTTTCCGAAAACTCTTCAATTGATGCTATGTCCAAAACTTCATGTAAAAATTTATTGGATGTTGTGTAATCAGCTCCAGCTATTGTACGCAGAACTGTTCTTTGTACACCACGCAGTCTTCTCAGTAGAGACCCATTGACAGATAACCAAGCTGGATATGCATATAGGAGGCTAGCTCTGATTATTGTTATATAGAAAGTTTTCTTAGTCCACAAACTCAGCGATGGCGACTTGAATAAAGGATACAAACGTTGAAACATAGCATATCCTTTGGCAGCAATTTTATTCATGTGAGGCCTAAAAGAAAGTCTATGGTCCAAAAGTATTCCCAAATAAGTTGTTTCTTTTTGATTTGGAATTACTACATCAAAAAGTTTCAGTTCAAATGGTTCTTGCGGTCTTCTTTTAGTGAAAATTACTACAGAACTCTTAGAGGCATTGATTTTTATTTTCCAATTTATGAGCCAATTTTCTATCTTGTTTAAGTAATCCTGTAAATTATTATATGCAATGTGAATATCCATGTCTGAAGTGAATATAACTGTGTCATCAGCATACTGGGCGAAGCGACAGTTTTGTGGCGAGGAAATCTGCTGTATAGATATTAAAAAGTGTAGGTGATAAAACTGCACCTTGAGGAACACCTGCATTTATTGTTTTTCGGAAGAGAATGTGTTATTGATTTTCACTTTGAAGGTTCTTTCTGTTAGGAAGCTCTTTATGATATGCACATAGGTATCAGGTAGGTCAGACGTTATCAATTTTATAAGCAAACCTTGAGGCCATACAGTATCGAATGCTTTTTCAACATCTAGGAAGACACAAACTGTGTGTTGACCACTAACTATAGTGGAATTTATGTGATTACATAAACGATAGAGTTGATGTGTTGTACTGTGGTGTTCTCTGAATCCAAACTGTTCATTAGGTAGAAATGTAACCGTGTTATTCAGGTAGGCTACTACCATCTAGTGGTAGATGAAAGAAACGCACTGTCCGATATTACCCGATGTTCGATACTACCCTACTCTCCCCTAGAGCCCAGATGGAAGAAAATGTTAAGCTTTCAGATTCCTACATGGAAAATAGGCGGCACAGTGAAACTACTAGTTCCGGATTTCTTTATTATTTTTTAATGCAGTGGCTTTTCATCCAAGTAACGATAATTAAATTCTCCTCAGGTTTTGATTCTCTCTTTCTCATATCAATAAATTTATGTTCAAACAATTTTAAAACCACTAATAAATGCAGAGTTTATTTCAGCTGAATAAATTAATTTTCTTGTAAAAAATTCAATACCATACACTTAGTTATCTGCCTTATCTTTGCTTTGACCATTTACAGTAACATAACCCAAAGATATTCGATAAGAACTTGTCTGAAATATGGCATACCATACATTGAAAATTTAATTTTATTATATGCGGTAGGAAACAGTAATTTAAAATATTCATGAATGACAAGAAAAGACTAACATTATCGCCAGTCACTCTCAGTTTTACTTCAAAGTATTTATTAAAATAAAACTCGTATTTTACATATTTGTACAAATACGATATCATACATAATCTCAAAGTAAACTTTAGCGTATTACAATAAATAACATACAAAAATATATCACAAAATGTGACAAAAACATTAAAACAATAAATAACATAAAGTATTACATAATATCACTCTCACTTTGAGAGAGGAGCAGAGGTTAAGGGTGTTTCAGAATAAGGTTCTTAGGAAAATATTTGGGACTAAGAGGGATGAAATTACAGGAGAATGGAGAAAGTTACACAACGCACAACTGCACGCATTGTATTCTTCACCTGATATAATTAGGAACATTAAATCCAGACTTTTGGGATGGACAGAGCATATAGCACGTATGGGGTAATCTAGAAATGCATATAGCATTTTAGTTAGGAGGCCGGAGGGAAAAATACCTTTGGGGATGCCGAGACGTAGACGGGAGGACAATATTAAAATAGTTTAGAGAGAAGTAGGATATGATAGTAGAGACTGGATTAATCTTGCTCTGGATAGAGAACGATGGTGGGCTTATGTAAGAGCGGCAATGAACCTCCGGATTCCTCAAAAGCTATAAGTAAGTATTACATAATATCACAGTTACTTTGAGATCTATGGCATAGTATTAAACAAATTAAACAAACATAATATAATAGACCAGCACTTTGAAATAAACAGATACACACTTTCTCTCATACAAAGAGAGCTACAGAAGTAACACAATCTTAGATCGAAAGACAAATTCTGTTGCGATAGAAACGATCTAGACATAATCACAATGTTTTGTATAGCAAAATATTTCATAAGGATGAGATGACTTTAAAAATATCGACTTTTCTTAGCATGTCAATCTGTATTGAAATAAAATTTCTTCAAGGTTACAGAACTGCTAATAGATTTATCGTCGGTAATATATCGCACCTATTTTACAAAAATTCATAATGAAGATCTTAAATTTGATTAATCCTACAACAATATGAAGACCTCCCCAGAATAAGGGTGTAACCAATATTTCAGGAGAAAGGAAAATAATTTCAGGAGTATAATTCGCTAGGCCTATTAGGAGAACCATTTAACTAATCAAAGATACAATTTCTTTAGCTATTGCATGCAATCATTTATTGTTACAAATGAATGCTTCAAAATTAATTTTACCTCGTAAGTCACATATTTCATTAATTTGATGTTAAACCCTTTTTTCCGGGAGGTCTTCAATTGAGCAATGATTTTGTGGGAAATTTGCAATCTTAATGATTTATCTAAATAAAGTACGTAAACTTACAGTTCTATTAACATGCAATGATTTAAACTCAACGAAAGTTTTCGCCATTTTTTGACATCATCAGGTTTCATTCATTAAATACGACTGCACATATGTATTGTGTACTTAAATATTTCTATTTGTCACGTATTGTCACTAAATGTAACCAGATGGTGGCAAGCATGGTGAAAAATATCATTTGATTTAATTTTTTCTATATCAAATGTCGTACCTAGCTTAGAAGCTTCGTATGTAATAGTTGCTTTGTTAGTTTAATTTAAATCATTGTATATCAGAATCCTCTAGATTCAAAACCCCCTAAATACCATTTTGTTAAGAATTGAGTTATGCCCACGTAAGCTTGCTACGAATGATTTCTAGTGATTTATATAGTTTGAATTAAAAAACCCACTAAATTTGAAGCAAAAGGTTTGTTAAAAGTTATTGTTGGGTTGAAATTTCCTCTATTTTCCCACTTATTGCCAAAACTCTTTAATTTGTGAAATTGGATATAGAGGATTTTTAATCTATAGGATTCATCAAATGTCGTACATAGCTAAGAAATTTCCAATGTATAGTTGCCCGTACCTAGCTTAAAAGGTTCATATGTATAGTTGATTTGGTAGTTTAATTTAAATAATTGTATATCAAATTTTGTACCTAGCTTAGAAGGTTCCAATGTGTAGTTGCTCGTACCTAGTGTAGAAGATTGCTATGTATAGTTGCTTTGGTAATTTAGTTTAAATCATTGCATATCAAATGTTGTACCTAGCTGAGAAGGTCCCAATATATAGTTACTCGTACTTAGCGTAGAAGGTTGGTATGTATAGTTGCTTTGGAAGTTTAATTTAAATCATTGTATATCAAAGAGAGAAGATTTCAATGTGTACTTGATCGTATCTAGCGTAGCGTAATGATAAGTATCTTTTAAAGGCTTTAAGTTAATTTTAAACTAATATCCTTCAAAGATATAAATAAAGATTAAACTTCTTTAAGCTTTAGTAATAAATTTACTCCTATAGAATTGCATTCTATTATCATACAAAATATGAATATAAGATCTCCAATAAATTTATTCATTCAGTTGGTATGTATAGTTGCTTTGGTAGTTTAATTTAAATCATTATATATCAAATGTCGTACCTAGCTGAGAAGGTTCCAATTTGTAGTTGCTCGTACCTAGCGTAGAGGGTTGGTATGTATAGTTGCTTTGGCAGTTTAATTTAAATAATTATACATATATCAAATGTCGTACCTAGCTGAGAAGGTTTCAATGTGTAGTTGATCGTACCTGGCGTAGAACGTTGGTATGCATAGTTGTTTTGGTAGTTTAATTTAAATCGAAGGTCGTACCTAGCTTAGAAGGTTCGAATTTATAGTTGTTCGTATCTAACTTAGAAGGCTCGCATTTGTAGTTGCTTTGGTAGGGTCTCAGTTCAGTTCGCTAGTTACAGTGATCTAAGATGAAGAAGTGAATCTTGTGAAAAAGTTACTCATCCCAAAACGATACGAATATATTTTAATCAATTACGAAACCCAAAATCTACATCTCGGCTCAGAAACTAATCCACAATCACAATTTCAAATATCATAGAATAAAGTTGAATTTTATTTTGTATTCTCTCCGCTAATCAGTTGCACTTTATTTTTAGGCTAACGCTTGTTTTGCATTCTGCAACACAGTGGGCAGCCGTAGATGTTTGTTTAATTTAGTAATGGTTGAACTACTGTATATGCAGTGACCAACAATTAAATGGATCAATCTGCACCCCTGCGCAGTCCCTGTAAAGACTTTTCATTTCCTCGTACGCCCCACCGAACACATAAAAAGTTGTCAATTTCGTACAACTGCGCGTGATGACCGATAAAGTTTCAGGATGTATGAATCCAGTCAGTGAGCCTATAAACAAATTCTCCAAAAGGTTAAGCGATTCACTGAGGAGCTTGAGAACAGAAATGTCACTGTAAAAAGTCAGTGTCGTAAATAATTGCAAAGTCACAAGATTCGGGGCAGCAGACAAGAGAGTGTGGACTGAATGAGAATGAACAGTCCAGATACTGAGACTATAAAGGTATTTAAATGAACTTGTCAACTGTGAGCACTTCAAAAATACCGTCTTGATGTTCAGTTTCTCCAGGCGAGGACAGTTTGCTGGCAAATGTTGCACATCTATATCGTACACATCGAGTTCCAAGACCTTTAAAGTTTCGAAAGACGGCATAGATATCGATTTGCATCCAGAAACTTTAAGCTCCTCTAGTCCTTTGAGCAGCTGTAGAGTGTCGTTCAAATACAGCCTCACAGAATATTCCACATTTAAGCTCAGACGGCGTAGACTTGGGAAACAATGAGCAAGTGACCTGATTTGCGTCGAGTTCAAGAAACTCAACCCAAATTCTTGGAGATCATACCGTTTTCCGAAAGCATCCACCAAATATTTGTAACCACTCACAGATATTCCCGTCTTGGAAACATCCAGACTTTCCAGATGTGGGAAATTCAAAATGATATCAATGCTCATGTCTGTAACACCACTCGATCCACTCACGTCAAGGTGTGTTAATCCAGTTGCAGTTCTGGAGAGAACACTAATTATTTCATCACTACAGTATTTCGGCAGAATAAAACACTTCAAGTTCTTCAAGTAACACAAACACTTAGGGAGGAAATGTTTAAATGAATCGTGGCGGCTAATTTTTCTGTAACTTTGTTCGTTTCTAACACAAAATCTCAAAACTCTGAGTTGGGAGAACGTTTCCATTTGATTTAGAACAACATTCGATATGTACTTCCACTCGCCAGTGATATCGAGTTCTGTAACCTGGGGGTGTAGCACTGCTTTGACGAAATGCTGAAGGATATTCTTGCACGGAAAGAAATTGATGCAACCGCGGATGTCATGGTAGCGACTGTCCAAATGTTTGAGGATTTCTGAAGTGATGTAGTTGGCCATACTGTACGGTATACTGTCATGGATTATACACCTTAAACGTCGGCATGTTGCAAGTGCCTCCTCCTCTGACGATGCTGAAGAAGAACGGCCAGAATTCACAAGGCGGACACAAATATCTGACAGGTACTTGGCGAAGCTCTGCAGCGACAGCTTCTGCAGAGGAACGGGTTGGTTGTAGAGAGGCATTTCATACGCAGTTCTGTGCAAAAACAAATTAAAGTGTTTGAATAGCTCATATTTTCAGCACAATTCGATATGGACAAGTAAATTGAATGAAAGTCTTGTATTAACGCACTTATTAAACATTTAGTTCGACAAGGTTTATTACAGTCTTTCAACCATACATATGTACATACATACATTATATATATTACATACATACATAAGTTGTAATCCCTTAGTAGAGAGGAAGAGAAGGCCTGATGGCCTTAACTCTACCAGGTTAAATAAATAAATAAATAGATAAATAAATAAATAATAGTACATTATGCAACGAGCCTATAATGATAGTAATTAAGACGCGAGGGTGTTTATGAAACGAGCGCAAGTATTCATGTTATTCTTATCTCATTGAGGAGCGGAACTGACCTTGTGCAATCTCGTAAATTGTGAGATGTGCGCAGACGCGAAAGTATTGATTTTTTCCGGGCAACGAATGTCGACGACCTTGATATAAATTCGAGAGTAAGATAACCGTTAAACTTGATATAACCTTGAAATTGAATTCGACATTGAAAAACGAGATGACAAATTGAATTTATTTGAATATTATTTACAATTAACGCTAATTATTATAGTAACAGAACATAACCTTCTGCGACAGTATTGGATTTCCAGCCTGCGTGACGTTTTGCTAGTTGTCTTTCGATTGCATATCCGAGAATCGAAAACCTGAACTTTAATGAATAGGTGTACTTTAATGAGGTCCATTAAAGGACTGCTACCAGGTGTATAATTACTACATTTCGGCACGGTCGAGCATAAATAAATAAATAAGTTAATATTACTCAACAAAGCTCGGAATAGACTGGACTGACTCGCTACTATACCGGGAAAGAGGACTCACTGCCGGAATACAGGTTTTTACGAATGCATACATACATACATACATACATACATACATACATACATACATATATACATAATCAAACAATTAGAATTCAGCTAAAAAAAACCTTCAGTGAGCGGGCAAAAGGGCTTAAGTCACTCTATGAAAAACTTACAGGAGGAATTTAAAAAAAAAAAATTAAACGACTGCTGCAACTTCGAAAAGTTACATGTTTCGGCTATTTCATAATTTTCTTTATTTTTGGTTTTAGGATCTCTTTTAGGAAACGGGTTTAATAATGGATATCTTATATCACAAAAATAATGACTAAGCCCTAATGCCCGATCACCGGAGAAATGTAGCACTGATATAGTCTCATTCATGTAGTAGGTTATTTTACGACGCTGTATCAACATCTCAGGCTATTCAGCGTCTGAAAGATGAAGGTGATGATGACGGTGAAATGTGTCCGGGGTCCAGCACCGAAAGTTACCCAGCATTTGCTCATATTGGGTTGAGGGAAAACCCCGGAAAAACCCTCAACCAGGTAACTTGTTCCCACAGGGAATCGAACCCGGAACACTTGGTTTTGCGGCCAGACGCGCTAACCGTTACTTCACAGGTGTGGACTCACAGATGTGGACCTGGTTATGTTATCAGATAAAGCAGAATTTTTTTTTTTTAAATTAAGGTTTATTTACGACGCTCGCAACTGCCAAGGTTATATCAGCGTCGCCGGTGTGCCACAATTTTGTCCCGCAGGAGTTCTTTTACATGCCAGTAAATCTACTAACATCAGCCTGTCGCATTTAAGCACACTTAAATGCCATCGACCTGGGCCGAGGTCGAACCCGCAACCTCGAGCACAGAAGGCCAGCGTAAAGCAGACAATCCCCTGTAATCTTTAGCTTACGCAAAATTTAAAGTCAAAGTTAAACAGATTTTAACTGATCAAACTGTTTATTCAGTAAAAGAATTTATAAATAACAAGTTATGATATATGCACTACTACTTGATCATATTATTTATTTTAAATGTACTTTAACTTGTAGTGTTTTTAATTTTATTGTGTTTTTTATTTATTATGTAATTGACGTTTACATGCATGTACATGGCCATGTATAGAATAAACAAACAATCAAACAAACAAACAAATATGCATATATGTATGTATGTATGTATGTATGTATGTATGTGTGTGTATGTATGTGTGTATGTATGTGTGTGTATGTATGTATGTATGTGTGTATATATATGTATGTGTGTATGTGTGTATGTATGTATGTGTGTATGTGTGTATGTGTGACATATGTGTGTATGTATGTAAACATGTATGTATGTATGTATGTATGTAGTATTATGTATTGTAATGTGTGTTTGTATGTGTGTATGTATGCATGTATGTATGTATGTATGTGTGTATGTATGTATGTATGTATGTATGTGTGTATGTATGTATGTATGTATGTATGTGTGTATGTATGTATGTATGTATGTGTGTATATGTATGTATGTATGTGTGTATGTGTGTATGTGTGTATGTGTGTATGTATGTATGTATGTGTGTATGTATGCATGTATGTGTATGTATGTATGTATATATGTATGTATGAAGTAATGTGTGTGTAAAAATGTATGTAACTGTGTATGTATGTATGTACATGTATGTATGTATGTTGTGTATGTATGTATGTGTGTATGTATGTATGTGTGTTTAATGTATGTGATGTATTATGTATAAATGTAATTATGTATGTATTGTATGTATGTGTGTAAATGTGTGTATGTAAATGTGTGTATGTAACTGCCGTATGTTATATGTGTTGCATGTATGTAAATATGATGTGTATGTATGTATGTGTGTATGTATGTATGCCATGTATGTATGTAATGTGTGTATGTATGTATGTATGTATGTAACCTGTATGTATGACAGAAGTACCTAACAGTGTGTATGTATGCATGTATGTGTATGTATTGTATATATGTATGTGTGTATGTATGTATGTATGTATGTATACACCATGTATAAATGTATGTATGCATATGTATAAATAAATGTGTATGTATGTATGTGTGTATGTATGTATGTGTATGTATGTATGTATATATGTATGTGTATGTATGTATGTGTGTATGTATGTATGTATGTACGTATGCATCACATATTATGTGATTTAGAAGATAGTCGAATAGTCCAGCTAGACTGTTCAATATTCTGTAAATATGCCGTTTTAAGAACAATCGTAAATTATAAAACTTGTATCTGTGAAAATGATCATAAAAATAAATATAAATATAGCAGGAATAAAAGCTAACGTATTTAAATAATAAAGAATGTAATTAAAAATTACAAAACAACTTCGCTCTTATATTCCTTTTAAGAATGTGAAAACTATGTAAATAAAAAATATCAATATTAAAAGCAACAGATAAATTATTATAGGCCTAATTCTAAAATAAGTACGGTATGGAAATGCATAGGAAAGCAAGTAAGTTAAGAATAATCTAAATCTGAATGGTTTGGATATGTGAAAATATTTATTTTCAGAAATTTTAAGAGCATTTTAACGCCCTACTCTGAGATTTTAATTATAGGCTTTTTACCATATTCTCAGGTCTATTAACATGGAAAAATTTATGGCCGATTGCAGAAACGATGATCCATTTTAAGCCTTTACATTGTCTACCTACACAACGTCCAAGTTACGACAGAATTATACTTTGTTGCGGATTGTTAATCTTTTACTTGTACATAATGAAACGGAAATTTTATTTTTAAATTAATTAATTAATTAATTAATTAAAATGTCATTTATTTACTTAACTAGCTAGCTAGGAACAAATTAAATTTATAAAACAGAATGTTTCTAGCCACTACCGTAAGAGCCATTTCGTGTACGGTGTTCTTTTAGACAATAATATAACATAAAATTTATCAACAACTAAATACAAAGTAACTTAATTCAAACCAATAAATAACACACAAGAGCAAGAATAAAGAAGAAAGAGAAAAGAGAGAAAAATACACATTTAATATAAATTGACAATCAGACAGAAGCCAGTGATATTCAATAAAAACATGAATATAGTCGACAGTCATATATAAAAGGTAAAAAAATAAATAAATTTGTTCATATTATATATCATGGATAATTTTACAAATTTCTTTTTTAAAAGCTTCAATTTTAAAATATTTCAAATTTGGAAAATGGTTTGTAATTTTATTATAAAGTCTTGGGCCGAAACTAGCACCATGTTTAAGAGCTGCACTCGTATAAGATTCATTTAAATGCTCACACCTACCCTGCACCCTTGACAATACACTTTCTGTCCATTTGACGTCAAGTCCGAGCATTCTTGTAGCTACTGATGTAGAGAGGTTAAACAGTGTCCTCGGCTATGTTTAAACATGGACTGATAGATAACCATCGGATTTAGACAGTATCTACTATTGAACATCGTCTTTGCAACAAGGTAGTTATATTTTAACCTTAAATATTGTCTAAATGTTGTTTCTGCAATAGGCCTTAGTGTTTACCAAATATGTTTCACTCATAGTTAATAAAAATTAACATAAGGGCTTCCTCTTTCACCCAATATTCGGTAACAACATTTTATAAATTGGATACCGGTAATTCTTTTCTAATTTGAACATTTAACTAATAATTTTATATCTGGTATTTTTACCACGAGTACAAGGAGCTCATGTTATAATGTAGAAAAATTCTGCTACAACATGTGATAAAAGTGCAGGTTCCTTCACATAGAAGATGCCGAGAAATGGGTCGTGAAGTGAGAGAAATTAAAATATTTCAAGGGTAAGGCTTTCCGAATATTCTTAAAACAAAGTTTTATATTCCTAGATCTAATTCTAACTTAACCTTAACGATTTGTAAGAATCAAGAAATTTATTCTTACTATTACTTCTTCTGAGCACTTTAAACTCACACCCAAAAATACTTACATGGTAGGATTTCTGCGACAGGATTAGCACAACCTTGAGTCTCCACTTGTAACAACACAGGACAATAAATGCCGGACTGATTAGTGTTAAATGGGTCTATAAGTTGCTTGTCTAACTTCAGACACCTCACTGCCGATACTATTGTACACCTGAAGTGTCACCGTTGCAAGCCTTTCTTATAATACGCAATATTTACTGATATGAAGACTTAAACTTGTTATCAGAATGTCTTATCAGCAGATGACTTTTCCTTCTGAGGAAATCATTCACGATCAGTTGACGCGAACATATGATTCATTCCAACGAATTTCGGATGCAATAGAATTAAATACAGGCTAAGGCTAGCCAAGTTGCCCAAGACCACCATTGTGGAGGGGGGAAGGATGCGCTTTTAACAATTATGGCTGTAGTGAGATGACATAAATTAGTAAAATTCTTCTGCCGTATTAAACATGGATAGAAAATAAGAGAGATCACAGTCGACACTTTGACGAAAGTAAACTTCGATCGTGACTTTACTTCGAAGTTGCCGAAAATCTAGTCTTTGACTTTGACTTTCGTTCGTAGACATAAGAAAAATGGCTGCTATTTGGGAAATTGTTATATTTGCCGAGAAGATTGATAACATCCAGGAAATTATTGAAGCTTCTCATGATTCTCGGCGTATTATTAGACATGTACAAAACTCTATTGAATTTTATAGAGATAATGCATTCAAATCAAGATACAGATTTGAAAAGTGGACCGTATTAAATAATATCCACGATTCAACATGCGCTGATGAATAATAGAATAATAAAAAAGGATTACCTGTTCCATTAATAATACTCTTATTTCACTTCGATATTGCTTTATGGGTATAAGGATTAATGGTTTTCTATTGATTTTGTATATTTAATTGTATTCTTTATACGTCTTCACCAGTTCTAATAGCATGTCTCTTTCATAATCTGTCATTGGTGGCATCTTCTTATCTTTCACGTCTTCACAATTATTTTACATTGAAATAATATTATATAATGCCGCAACAATCGCTTAACGTCTGCCGATGTTCAATTGTTTCACTGATTTGAGACTCAAAAGATGGCTTTTATTGTGGCAATGCCTACTCTACTTCAGCTATTTATTAATTTAATTCGTTTAGAAGGCCATGATTGTGATTGCCAACATCCATAAAAGATTGTCAAATCTCGACTTACCGAAGTGAAGGTCAAATTCTCAGAAGTATTGTCTATGAACAGGACTTTTAACAAAGTTAAACTTTACTGTGAAAGTCGACTTTGGGAAGCCTTCAGCCAAAGTCTCGTTTATGAATACGGCCCTAAGACGACGTCCCACTGCTACGAATGTTTTTGGAGTTGGGTGTCGTCGGGCAGGATAACGTTCAGCGTATATGTGGACAGCAGCAGCAGAATTGTTTCTTACTTCACTGTAAATCAAGATCATATCGATCATTTCACTGTTTGTGTTTGATTCCCCCATTCTGTATTAGTGCCAACTGTTATGTTATGCAATTCAGTAAAGTAAAATAACACTAATCTCAGTTACAATACTCAACATCATGAATCAACAAAACATCACCATAATTACAAGACATGGCCAACTAAAAAAATTTCTAAATTATAGACATCAGCTCAAAGAATTTTGAGTGACCACAAGGGTCCTGAATACAATAAACATGTATAATAATGTGATGTGATACATTAAAGAAAAAAAGAAAGTTAATTGTTGAAGGCAAATATAAGTTGATTAATTGAAATAGAGATGATGATGTAATATTTGAAGAGAATCCTTGATAATATTTATAAGAATAGACATTACAGAATCAAAAGGAATCTGAAGTTCCTTAAGATAATTCCATGTGAATTTTGTAATAGAACCTCTACTGCCAAACAGCAAACCAATGACGTACCATTGTTTAAGAGGGACGTTGTACTTTTGAGAAAGATACGGCAGACAAGGTTCATATATGGACTTCTTCTCAATATGAATCTCTTTTTAACCACAAAATAACACCGGCTGGTAGTTCCGATTTTAGCCACGGGTAATTGGTAGACTACCTTGATAACAATGCAGTATCGACTATACGTTTACACGACAAAATATGTTTGTTTTGGTCTACGAAATACTCTGCAATACTTTATAGTACCTACATAATTACGACTTAATTTGTTCATGATGATGATAATGATTGTTATTGGTGTTCATCATAAGTAAGACTATTCACTGGTGACGAAATAATTCTGATAATGTTTATTATGATTAATATTATTATTATTAGTGATAGTAGTAATAGTAGTAGTAGTAGAGGTGATAATGAAAGGTGTGATCATAAAATGGCAACGAAATGATTGTGTTGATGATGGTGTTTATGAATAGTGTGATTGTCTAATGGTGATGAAATTATTGTGATGATTAAAATTGCTAGTGTGAAAATTATGTGATTACGTAATGGAGATGAAATTATTATGTTGATGGCGATGATTTTTTTGTGTTAATGAATGGTGTGATTATCTAATGATGATAGAATTATTGTGCTGCTGCTCCTGGTGACTGATGATTATTATGATGATAGTATGTTAATGAAGTGTATTATTATGTAACGGTGATTAAATGATTGTAATAATAATGATGATTATGATTGTTGGTATGTTAGCGAATGGCGTGATTACCTAATGGTCATGGAATTATTGTGATGATGATGATGATGATGATGATGATAGTATGTTAATGAATTGTGTCATTATGTAACGGTGATTAAATGACTGTAATAATGATGATGATTGTTGATGTGTTAATGAAAAGTGTAATTAACTAACTAAAGGCAATGAAATTATTGTGATGATGATAATGATGGTGATGTGTTAATGAATTGTGTGATTATGTAATGGTGATTAAATAATTATGATGATTATTATCATGATTATTATTACTATTATTATTATTATTATTATTATTATTATTATTATTATTATTATTATAGGGAAATGCCTGTTATTATTCGGTTGAGAAACTTTTATCATCAGTCTGCTGTCGAAAAATCTGAAAGTTAGAATTTATAAAACAGTTATATTACCGGTTGTTCTGTATGGTTGTCAAACTTGGACTCTCACTTTGAGAGAGGGACATAGGTTAAGGGTGTTTGAGAATAATGGTGCTTAGGAAAATATTTGGGGCTAAGAGGTTGAAGTTAATGGAGAATGGAGAAAGTTACACAACACAGAACTGCACGCATTGTATTCTTCACCTGACACAATTAGGAACATTAAATCCAGACGTTTGAGATGGGCAGGGCATATAGCACGTATGGGCAGAATAAAATGCATATAGAGTGTTAGTTGGGAGACCGGAGGGAAAGAGGCCTTTGGGGAGGCCAGACGTAACGGTGGGAAGATAATATTAAAATGGATTTGAGGGAGGTGGGATATGATGATAGAGACTGGATTAATCTTGCTCAGGATAGGGACCAATGGCGCGTGCTTATGTGAGGGCGGCAATGAACCTCCGGGTTCATTAAAGCCAGTAAGTAAGTAAGTAAGTAAGTATTATTATTATTATAATTGTTAGTGAATGGTGTGATTATGTAATGGTGATGAAATGATTGTAGTGGTAGTTGTGAGGGTGATGATGGTGTTGATGATGATGATGATGATGATGATGATAATGATAGTATGTTAATGAATTGTGTCATTATGAAACGATGATGAAATGTTTGTTATAATGATGATTGTTGGTGTATTAATGAATGGTGTCATTAACTAATGGTGATGAAATTATTGTAATGGTGATGATGATGTGTTAATGAATTGTGTGATTATGTAATGGTGATTAAATAATTGTGATGACGATTATTATTATTATTATTATTATTATTATTATTATTATTACACATATAGTAGTTATTGATGCAATAATAATTGTCCAGTAATAAATCATATAAAATGATACTGAAATAAGGAAAAACAAGAGTTGATATTGTAAAAGAAAATATGTAAACTTCAACATAATTATGAAGAAGTATAATAAGATTAATTAATATGTAAGCTTAAACATTTTTATAATTCTGTGGGTTGCATACCTTCTCGAGACAATCTCGCGTATTCCGGGGGTACGTGAACCATGGATTGGACACCACGGCTGTATAGTATCGCTGGACACTGCCTCACCTTCGTCGTATCATAGATCGTCGAGGGTTCCTCTCCTTGGAACTGTTTTGCAGCCTGTGTGCCGAGAAGTGTGGGGGAAGTACATGTTATAGTGTACGAGTTGCAGCATTTCGCCCGGGCTTGAGTCACATTCCACGCCGCGCCGTCTGACGTGTCGTGTTACACCTGTACAACGTTGAGCTGGTCAGTGCCGCAGAGCTTGCGTATGGCATCGCATGATGCGATATTAGAGCGGCTGTGAGCAACTCAGTTGCACCACAGTCTACTACAGCTGTGGCGAAAAGGCCATGGTGCGCCGAGCCACTGTGTAAGCTGCAACGTGCATAGCACCTATGGAGGGAGGCGGACACCCGAAGGGGAAGTTGTTTAGGACGTGTAACGAAGAAAGAAATGAACAAGAAAACATAGGACACATTATCACAACCTAAAATTAACTGTCTTCAGAATGTCTCTGCGACAAAGTTTCAAAATCAGGAATTATGTCACTTACTGCCAATCGTAGTTGATCACGAAGGTATTCGTCTGTCAGTCGTGATCTAAATTTCATTTTTACTATTTTCATTGTTGAAAATAATTTTTCACAAACGTAAGTTACAGCGAACATGGCTTCAACAGAGCAAGCGAAAGAACGAAGCTTCAAATATTTATTTTTTTCCAAGGATTTGAAAAGTTCAACATCTGTCAAGTCCTTACATCTAGCTTTCATTTAACGTCACATTGTAAATCTGTGAGTTTAAATTGAAAATCTAACCGCATTATTCGTACATCTGCTGTAAAAGAATCGACGTACAGAGATGATAATGATGATGATGATGATAATAATAATAATAATAATAATAATAATAATAATAACACTTAACCTTTTAATGTTTCATCAGTAACATGTAGTAACTTATAATGCCGTTTTATGTTATACAACCGTTTTCCTAGTAATATTTGTGAACAAATCATACATTTAATATTTTCATCATATTGTAAGCAAAAGAATGCATCCTCCCATCCTACTTGAAACTTTCGTTTTTTATAGAGGTACATGATTTCGAGAGAGATATTGCGACGATACGCCACTCGCAGGTCCGAGACAAATACAAATAGAACGGAGTTTGACTCCAGTGAGTGAGAGGGTGGGGGTTGTAGATAGGAAGCGAGAGAAAAGCACTGCGAGCCACAATGTGCTCGTGAGTCGCATTTTCGCCGCGGCTGGTCTACTATATACAGTCGCGAAGCTTGAGGTGATTTTTTGCAAATTTCGTGATAAAGCGCTCCAAGCGGTTAGCAACTAGAAACAATAGACTGTCCACGGTCGACTTTGGACTGTGTCATATTTCCATCGAGTGCTAAGCTCGTTGCGTATTTCACATTGATGCTCGTGAAATGTTCGTTATTGGTTGCAATGAAAATGTTAATGGCTCAAATACAATAATTGGGATAATAATATTTTACTAGAGACGTAGAAAAATTAAGTTTCTTTTAATGAAATTTATTGATCACGTTTTATTTTCAATTCTGGTGGGATTATTATTGCTTAGGCCTACTTTTTTTTTCAAAGAATATGTTTTTAATTATAGCTGTTAATTTTGTTGTTATTTCTATTTGTTACTTTACTAGAGACGTAGAAAAAGTCTGTTACAATAAAATTTATTGATCACGTTTTATTTCAAATTCTGGTGTGATTATTATTGCTTAACCCCATCCCACTTTGTTAACTACGTAAGCCTACACTACAAGTACCGGTACACGTAAGTTACTCCATTAATTCATATTTCCATTATTATTGTTGTGAAGGGAAATGAAAATTAATATTTATTGGTTTCATAGTTAATTATCGCTATAATCTTGAATGAGTGAAGCGATTATAGTAAATTTCAGTTCGTTTTGCACAAACAAAAGTAATATTAACCTATTTCTTGCAGGTATCTTCGAGTTTATGGTGGAATTTAATATACTTCATTAAAATAATAAATTAATTTTATGCATTTAATATTTCAATAATGGAAGGAAGGTGTTAATTTTTTCAAAAGAACACAACGAAAGTGCAACATATTTTGTCCTCTACTAGGAGAGATCTGCGATGATGAGGCGATAGTAGCGATCCTAGTGGTGGGCAACTACCCATGTTTGCATTTTTACTACATATTGAGCTTCATGAATGTATATAGTAGACTGTGGTTCCACAGTGACAAGTAGGAATTTCTGGCTGAAATGTGATAAAATAATTTGGAAGTAAATAAGGAGGATTTGTCTGTATAATGTCTATTGAGTACATCCACTTGTTTAATTTTCAAGTTACTAATTAATTAATACATAAATAAGTAAATAAATACATTAATTAATGAGTTTATAAATTAATAAATAAATTAAGAAATAAATAAATAAAATAATTAAGCAATAAATAAATTAATTAATAAACAAATTAATAAATTAATTATTTAATTAATAAATTAAGTAATATATGTATAAATTAATAAATTAATTAATAAATTATTAAATCATTAAATTAATTAATACATTTATAAATTAATAAATAAATTAATAAGTAAATAAATAAATAAATCAATTAATTAATAAATAAAATAAATAAATAAATTCATTAATTCATTAATAAATCAATTCATTAATTAATTAATAACATAATTAATTAATTAAATATATAATAAATAAATGAGTAAATAAATAAATGATTTAGTAATAAATAAGTATATATATATATATATATATATCAATTAATAAACTAATAAATTAATAAATAAATTACTCAATTAATAAATTAATTAATAAACAAATAAATTAATTAAAATTAATTGATTGATTAATTAATTAATTAATAAGCAAATTAATTAATTAATAACTTAATAAATAAAATAAATTTATAAATAAATAAATTAATTAATTAATTAATATGGAAATAAATTAATTAATTAATAAATTAATGTATAAATAAATAAATAACTAAATAAATAAATTAATTAATTAATACGTACATAAATGAATACATTAATTAATTAGTAAATTAATAAATTAATTAATTAATCAATAAATTAATAAATTAACAAGGTAATGAATAAATAAATAAATACATTAATAAATTAATAAATAAATAACTAAATAAATAAATTATTTATTACGGAATCCGTATAGACCAGCATTTGTCTGATGCTTTTCCAATTCACTGCGGGCTAAAGCCCTTTACTTTTCAACTCCGTTCTAGAATATGCCATTAGGAAAGTCCAGGATAACAGACAAGGTTTGGAATTGAACGGGTTACATTAGCTACTTGTCTATGCGGATGACGTAAGTATGTCAGCAGAAAATCCACAAACGATTACGGAAAACAAGGAAATTTTACTTGAAGCAAGTAAAGTGATAGGTTTGAAAGTAAACGCCGAAAAGACGAAATATATGATTATGTCTCGTGACCAGAATATTGTACGAAATGGAAATATAAGAATTGGAGATTTATCCTTCGAAGAGGTGGCAAATTCAAATAGGCTATCTTGGAGCAGCAGTAACAAATATAAATGACACTCGGGAGGAAATTAAACGCAAAATAAATGTGGGAAATGCCTCTTATTATTCGGTTGAGAAGCTTTTGTCATCCAGTCTGCTGTCCAAAAATCTGAAAGTTAAAATTTATAAAACAGTTATATTATCGGTTTTCTTTATGGTTGTGAAACTTGGACTCTCACTTTGAGAGAGGAACAGAAGTTAAGGGCGTTTGAGAATATGGTTCTTAGGAAAATATTAGGGGCTAAGAGGGATGAAGTTACAGGAGAATGGAGAAAGTTACACAACACAGAACTGCACGCATTGTATTCTTCACCTGACATAGTTAGGAACATTAAATCCAGACGTTTGAGATGGGCAGGGCATGTAGCACGTATGGACGAATCCAGAAATGCATATAGGGTGTTAGTTGGGAGGCCGGAGGGAAAAATACCTTTGGGGAGGTCTAGACGTAGATGGGAGGATAACATTAAAATGGATTTGAGGGAGGTGGGATATGATGGTAGAGACTGGATTAATCTTGTACAGGATAAGGACCAATGGCGGGCTTATGTGAGGGCGGCAATGAACCTGCGGGTTCCTTAAAAGCCATTTGTATTTTAGTAAGTAAGTAAGAATAACGTAATGAAAGATCGATGTAGTAATGCATTAATTTATTACTAAATGAAGTTGTATAATGAATATTACATTTTTTTTGCAATGCGTAAAATGCATCGCACTGCCTAAAGTGATTACTTACTTTTTTACACACTAGTGTTTTAAAGACTCACTTTAGGCACTGTGACAGCGTGTAAAATGCAACATATGCACTATTGTACAAAAATATTATTATTAACAAAAAAAATGCGGCATAATGAATTATAACAAAAATTAGGTTAATATTGAATTTTTAACACTTCATACTACAATATTGTAGAATTCACCTGCTACACTATAGAATAATACAGAAATTAGTAACTAATACTTAAGCCTACAGCTATACCATGTTTATATGCAGTTCACGTTGCATTATGCAGATCGATGGAATATTACTTCTGTCGATCGTTCGTACATACCTGTGTCTGGTCTCCTTGTGAAAATTCTACAAAATTTCTACCCCCTTGGATCATTCTCCCATCGCTTCGTTACATTTATTTGATACTTCTTTTCGAACTTCAAAATGTGCAACCAAATCTCCCTCCATGATTTTCCGTCTGTCAACTGTTTCTTCATGGATAGCCCCATAATGAGTGTAGTTCGTTCACCTATTTCAACAATACATACGGGCCTGTTCATTCTGAGCATATTGTACAGTAATGACAAAAAAATCCGGACCGACCCTTGTAGCTGATTTCAGAGTCACAGATTCAAATTTTGCTAATCACAAAACATATCCATCTTGTATAATTAATTGTAACAATGAAATTTATTGCATTTGTTCGATTCTTACCGTCTTTTGTTTCCTTCAGTGCCTCAAATTTACAGACGGAAGAACCTTGAGAGTTTTATTTTCATCTGGCATCAATATTACATTTCTACCTCTATTCGGCAAAGATAACTGCGTATTTTTACATTAAATAGCAGTACATGCCTCTGGCTTCACTATCCATATTGAAATTACCACAGTTTGACACAATACACAGCACAGGATTCTTTTGTATCAGCTACAAGGATCGGTCCGGTTTCTTTTGCCGCTACTGTACATATGGTAAAACAGAATTCCTGCAGGAAAATATCATATGTATTTCGGTACATCATAGTAATATTTGTGTCTTTGTCAACATTGTACTTTCAATAACTGTACTTTTTAAAATGATTAATGTTTATTTCATCATGTCGACCTGGTTGGCTCAGTTGGTATAGCGCTGGCCTTCTATGCCCAAGGTTGCGGGTTCGATCCCGGGACAGGTCGATGGCATTTAAGTGTGCACACTTAAATGCGACAGGCTTATGTCAGTAGATTTACTGGTATGTAAAAGAACTCCTGCGGGACAAAATTCCGGCACATCCGGCGACGCTGATATAACCTCTGCAGTTGCGAGCGTCGTTAAATAAAACATAACAATTTTTTTAACATTTATTTCATCATCCTTAATTAAAACTTTTCTATCATTTATCTTGCTTATAATATTTAGGTTCATGTTATGGATAGTTACGTATCAGAGATTGTTTAATATATATTGATAATTGAAGTGGAATGGAGCTATTTTAATAAAAATGAAACTGAATCAACAAAACCTTTTTGACAATAATTGTCCATAGAATTCAATGAAGATTGAAGAGTAAGAAGAGAACAACTACTGATCATAACACATTACTGCCATATAGGGGAATATTTGTAATGATGGGATGGTACAATAATACATTTTTAAGAAGTTTAGTAAGTCAATTAATATTTTATTGTATGAGAGATTTTATTTCTTTTGACGAGTTGCCAAACTAACTTACTGTTATGACAAGTGTTGTATTGCGTGTTTCCACGTATTCACATTTTTTTATGTTCTAGTGATATTTAACTTATTTTATATTTTTGTTTTTATATTTTCCGATAATGGTATATCTCTAATGTGATAAGTTGAGCTATATATAATAATAATTTTGCTTACTGTGTGTACTTAAAAATATTGTATTCATTGTATGCTTTGTTCTGCACTATTTTATTATTATTATTATTATTATTATTATTATTATTATTATTACTATTATTATTATTACTCTTATTTTTATCATTATTATTATTATTATTATTATTATTATTATCAATAATTGTCTTATTTTTTATATTTTGTATGTCTCATTTATTTTGACCTGCTGTTCACATTTTATTATGCTTTTTCTTTCTTTCTGTATGTTATATATTATGTCTGATTTCTATACTTGTTGTTTACATTTTATTATTATTATCTTATTCAGTTTTGTGTGTAAAATTGTAGTGTACTTTGTAAATTTGTAGTGTTCTTTGTAACGCAGTTTTACTTCTGGTTGAGTGTTAGAGAAGGCCGTATGGCCTTAACTCTGCCAGGTTAAATAAACCATTATTATTATTATTATTATTATTATTATTTTTCTTCTAGTCTTTATACAGTTTCTTCTAATCGTTTAATAGTCAATTAAATCCCACTCGACTTTTGATTTTCTCCATATAAATCAAAACCTCTGGTGAAATTACTCTCGACTATTTCGTTTATATGACGTCATTCCATTTTCGACCAATGAAGTGTAATGAAATTTTGAATTCCAACCCATCACAGTCAGACTTTGCGATAATTTCTGCAGCTAGATTTATCGCTATCAATTTATCGCATGATCCTTCTTTTGTTTAGTCGTTGTCGCCAACTGTTTCCCCGTAAATTGATGCATACATACATTAAGATGCAACTACACGGTTAAACTTTTCTTTCAACTTTAAAGCAATGAATGCAAGATTGATATTTTATATTAATTAATATATTTACTCAGTGAATACCACGTTAAAAACAGCGCACCATGTAGACACAAAATCTTTATGCATCTTAATTGAACGTACCTTTTAACTTGATTCTATTCTTCCCAGATTGCACGCATATGCGATTGAAATATTGAACTGTGTAGATGCAGCTTTAGTTCCGTTACACACTGTAGCGAGAATGCGTTTGTCGAGCTATAAAAATGCTTTCGTGTAGCACTGATTGTAAGTAACGGTCGAAACAAGGCACAGCTGACATTGGTCCTGCTTCCACAGGTAGACCTAACGTAACCTATAAAATTGTAGCCTATAACATTTGTATTGAAATTAAACAATTAATAGACGTTCAAATTTATGTAACATCACCGCATACCAAACCCAAAGACCTTGCATAGTAATAATATCTGTGATCAAACTGCCTTTCGTATGGCGTAATAAAATTCGTGTTTTAATTAGGCCTATCTATACAGAGATGGCTTCACTGTGTAGCAACATGTCTCGCTGTGAATACATAAGTATTGGTATATAGCTGTCCCCACTGTTACTGTTAAATTAAATTATGATTTCAGCAGATAATGAAAATGTATTTGTTATAATAATAAGAGAAAAGTGCAGCACATGTAATTAACATTGTTAAACCTGTATTTCGCTTTTCGCAATTGGCATTACTGAATAATAACATCGAATTTCTTTATTGCAGTAATCGATATTCATCTACGAGTATTTCAACTTCACAATGTCTGAGTAGGTTAAGCATTCGTTAATATACAATTAGTAACATTTTGTGATCGAATTTTAGGGATATATTATTTAAATTTTTATTTTATTCACGAAATAGTCCTAATAAATGTCACTCGAGGTCTGAGATTTCCCAGATAAATCCACTCAATTCGCTCGTGGATTTATCGGCAGATCTCAGACCTCTCGTGACATTACTACAGATAAACTCAAACAAATTTCTCACAAAGGCCCTATTGTCATGAAAAGCAAATAGTCTATGGACTTATGCATGAACCTGTTATAATAGCCTAAAGAAACAAAACGTTTCTGTTTCTGACAGTTATATAACTGGCAGATCCTAGCATGTTGGCGAAGTATTCAGACACTGGACTCGTAATGGGAAATCCCGAGTTCAAGGGCGTCCGCAATGGAGGGGATACAGTGGGACTATTGCCCTCCCCACTTGTTGAACGTTCTTTCGTTAATCACGTTCATTTCAAATGTTACAGCAGTATGGACTAGTCGAGTAGTGACAACTATAGTGGGTGAGTAACAAGGATATAATTTCAAATGAGTTTATATTTATATGTTTTTTGTTATCAAGAGGATAAAAAGTTATCTAATGTTCTAGAAAACAGTCATAGAATCTGAATGTCTATGAATACTGATAACAAGGAAGAGCATCCTAGCTGCTTCCACTGCTTGGTTTCAGAGGAGGAATAGGTGCTGTAGTATGAGTCACGAATTGCATCATGCTTTAGTTACAGTGTTGCCAACTGGACGGAAATTAATGTAGCGGACGAGAAAAAAATGACTTTGACGGGTGACGGATTTTCTGGCGGAAATTACGATTTACATCGTCAGTTGATATTTTTTGCTGCTGTCATTTTTAATTTTTTAATTTTTGGAAGATTTTACTTTTTATTTGAATAGCCCTGCCTGTTCCGTACTATGTTTAAAAATCCGCTGTTTCAGATTTCCTCGTAATCAAGTTAGATGTTGACAAATTACTATTTTAATCAGGATTGATAAGTATATTGTGTTAAAATTTGCTTTGTATTTATTTATTTATTTATGAATTTATTTATTTGGTCTTTTTTTTAATTTTGACGGATTCTGACGGATTTCCAGGTGTTATACTGACGGGAATACAATTTATGTGTTGGCAACACTGCTCTAGTATGAGTCAACCGGCCTGGATGGCACAATCGCTAGAGGCACGGACTGTCTCTACCGCTTGGACCGAAGGGTTGTGGGTTCGAGTCCCGCCTCGGGCATGAGTGTTGTGTTTGTATTAGTTTAAGTGAAAAGGATACAAATGAAAGAAACTAGGAAAACAAAAATAACTTCGGTAAACGGCCTCTGGCCGATAAACTTGAAAAAAAAGTCACGAAATCCACTGTTTACTGACAAGCATATAGGCTGTCGGTGTACGTACGGTAGCAAGGTGAGCGTTGGTATCGTTTGTTCTCTAGAGCGGCAAGCTGAAAATACAATTCTCAAAAATGGTGTTAATATGGTTGTAATATTCATCTTTTTGAGTACCATGTTCATATTTATAGGAATAAACTTTAGATTAATTTGAATGTCCATTGTAATTGGACTGATGCTTATTATAATGCAAATTGCGGCTTAAAATTAATAAACAAAATGGTTCGATTTAAATTCACTTGTAATTAATAAAGATAAAACAATAGCTATCCCATTTTCGTTAAATAATAAAGGCAATAAACCAATTTCATCTATACTACAAATTAAAATGCATAATTCTGATTGTTCCGATATAAATTGCAATTGTTCAGTTATTAATGAAGTTAATGAGGTTAAATACTTAGGTATAATTATTGATAATCATTTAAAACGGAATAATCATATTCATTATATTTGTAATAAATTACGTAAAACATTATGTTACTTTGTTATTCTCAGAAATATTTTGTGAATTAACTGTTTACGTGTAATTTATTTAGCATTATTTCAATCTATATTTATGTATGGTGTTATAGGTTGGGGTGGAACTTATAAATCCAACCTTTATCCGTTAATTTTACTACAGAAAAAAGTATTAAAAATTTGTTTAAAAAATGCAGAAAGATTACCCAACTGAATTGTTGTTTAAACACTTCAAAGTTTTCAATATTAAACAAGTATATTATTTTATTTTATTAAAATATTTTCATAGAAATTTTAATAACTTTGAAAGGTATATACATAAATATAGAACTAAAAATATGAATTCTATGCGTTTGTCTGAACCAAAATGTAAAACAAATGCAGCTTTTTATCATAGGATGACTCAAGGTCCTAGGTTATTATACAAATTTTATTCCAATAATATTTTAACCACGAATCCTCTCCAAATTAATAAAAAATTTAAAAAAAATTGTATTGGATTTATAGTTTGGGTTTAAACATATTAAACACTTTTTAATCTGCATTCACTCTCAATTTTAATTTTATTTTTGTCTGTATTGGAATCCCCTCCTGAGCACGAGTCTTACTCATTCAGGAGTGGGCTAGTTTATCTTACTTTGTATTTATTAATTTGTATTCATCTCAGACTTACTAGCAATAAAAAATAAATAAATAAAATAAATAAATAAATATTCTTCTTTCTGAATGTCATGTTCAAGTTTACACAGACAATGTGATTCAGCAATGTAGTAAATACTGCATAAATTGATGTTTGAATTTTAATTCACGCAATATATCATGCTCAAATTTCTTATCCACAAAAAAAGAAACACGTAGGTAAATACTCTCTTAAGATTTTAGTGGTGATTGAAAATTATGTGAGTAAATTTGGTGAAGTTTTATTAATGTACTGCCAGTATAGGGAATTAAAAACAAACACTGAAAATACCTTAGTTTTGTAGTGTGGAGTAGCAGAAACTCGATGTGATCACTGGGAGAGCTGTGGTGCCACCCAACCCGCCCTAAATACGTTCCTTACTTATATAGGAAAATCGTCGTACTTGAAGGCGGCCATATTCCGTCGTTGTGACGTTATTTGAGGTGGAGTGGGAGAATGATTGCAGTGTCGCCAACTGTGGTAACCTAACCTAACCTAACGTGATACCTAATTGTATCATTCCTAACGTTTAGCACACCTGTTGTAACATTACTCAGTTTCATTTCGTTTGCCGATATTAGCATCCCTGCTACGCCTATAGCCTGGCGTCTGCTGGAACTCAAGAGTCATCTAGTGGAAGTGAACTGAAACTGCTATTCTGTTAATTACGTTTCCGAAGTTGTTTCTGTGTTATCTGCAAGAATTATTGTGTCATTGTAGTGATAATTGCATTTATATTGCACAATAAAAGTTGAAATGTGTCGTGGCTGAGATAAAAGTGTTCTGAATTGATTTCCAGCGCCACAATCCCAGTGATAACGTGTGAATATTCGTTAGGAGTTCGTTGGAAGTGGCCGTAGAGTAATAAAAATTGACCGTAAATTTTACTCATTAGTAAGGAGCGGATTCCTAAATAATTGAATATTATTTTTGCATGTGATAAAACACAATTAACAAAGTAAAAAATTCCGAACATGAAGTTTCAAGTTTAAAACCCAAATTTTATTTCACATAAAAACACATATTTTCACAAAAAAATTATGTAAGTACATATTTTCAGGAAATCTATTATAAACACATAAATCTTGGAGTTTTTTACTTAAATAATTTTGTTTACAAGAACTTTTAAACATTTTAAAACTAAATCATATCACTCAGAAATACGTTATTTTTTTTAAGAATTCTTGGTTGCTTCGTTTTTCCAACCGCTGTGTGGTGTATCCGTGATACATTTTCGTAATAGTATCGCCTCAAGTTCTGAGAACTGCTAGGCAGCATATGTGTTATTATTAGAGAATAAATTAACGTGGACAAGGAGGAGAGATCTTGCAACACATAATTAGGAATGTTTATTGTTGCTGAAGATGATTTCATTCCAAGCTTTGTTTGTGAAACACAAGAGATAAGAGCTGGGTATGAACATTATTTAATTTAAACAAATCTCTCGCCTCTCGCTAATGTCCATCAAGTGAGGCAATACGTCTTGTTGTGATTCCCTGTTACCGGGCTTCGTCAATAGATATCCTTTAAGATATACTGAAAGATGGCTGTTTAAAAAACGATTTGGCTTTCCTATTAGCAAATCTAAGCTTTTTGTGAGACACCATAAAAAACTCGAAACATCCAAAAACCTGTTGTCTGAAACAGGGAGGTGCGTGCCGTGAAAATTAAACTAGACTCGCTACCAGATTCAGAAGTACAAGTACTAAAGGACAAATTCCAGAATGTGTTTGGGAAAAACAGTGGATATAAAAAAATGTGTAAAGTTGCTCAAGTATTGGAGGGTGTGCCTTGTAGGTGAAATTGATGGTATTTGTGTTTGTGACATTCCTCTCTTTAAATATGCACGTCTGACGTCCTGTGATTAGGAAAGATCGTTTTCACAGTATAAGTCGTCGTTCAGAGATAATCGGCATGCATTTGTGTTGGAGAATTTTGAGATGACCTTTGTTGTTCACTGCAATTCTCGGCCAACTACTAGCACTCAAGTGTGGTTGGTTGAGTACCTACAGTCGCGACGCTGTTATTTCCGGCGTGACTCCGCCTCTTTGCTTACGTCTTAGAAAGTGAAGGCTCTATAAAGTCTAGGTAGGTAGTATCGTTCGCCATTTCTGTTCTTACGTTGCCGAGCTACCATACGAGAAATCTATTTGCCACACCGTTAAACATTATCATGTCGTACCTCCTATGATAATAAATCAAACGCAATGTAATTCAGCAAATAATTGAGCGGCAAATAACGTCTTCGTGTGCTTTCTGCGAACGCCAACGAAAAAGCTAAAATGGCGGGCGATTGTATTAAGTATTTATCGAGCCTTAAGAAATGAATCACTGAATCACAAGACGTTTAAATGTAGCCGACCTGCAACGCGATTGGCTGCCGGAAATTAGAACGACGGGACTATAGTAACATTTTTTTCCCCCAAGCTAAGTAAGGTATTTTTGTCATATTTAAAATAAATATTTTTTTTTATTTTTAGCAAATATTTTCGTACTTTTTAGCACATAAAAATAAATATATTTAAATTTTTTAGCACATAACAATCCGCTCCCTACTCATTAGTATGCAAGTGTGTAGAATATCGTTAGTATTCTAGGGTTAAAGATATACTACAAGACCTCTTTCGCTGCATTCTGCACCCCCATAATAGTGCTGTTGAGTAACTTGGCTAGCCTTAGCCAACATTTAATTTCTTTGCGTCTGAATTTCTTTGAAATACGTGGGATGTTATAGAACGAACAGTCACTCGCTGATAAGACTGTGATAACACGTTCAGGTCTCCTTATCATTGTGTGTGTGGCCATTAGTTTGGCTTGGAAACGCTTCAGACGTAAGTGCACAATTTTATTTCATTAAACTATGAACAGTATTTTTCAATTCGGTACGGGCATTTATATTCGTACTTCGATATTCTGTTGTCGTGTGTTGTTGTTACAAGTGATTATTCTGTGCAGGCCTACCTGTGGGCGTTGTTTTAATGTGCTCAAAGGAAATAACTACATACCGTGATAGAAATAAATTTGTTTTTCGATTCAGGGTTTCGTCTATTGAAATCTTTTACGATTCCTAGGGCCGTTTTTATAAAAAAAAATATTTAAAAATTCAGTAATATATTCTTCGTTTATACATGCTAGAATTATAACATTTATGTTAACATTCTTTCGTGCATTTTGGCTCTACCACCTATTCTCATTAATCCACTCGCTTAGGCGATTGAAGAATTTTCTACGCTTTTCCATGAAAAAAATGTTAGTGCAAACACTCGTGATGCCCCACTTCGATTACTGTGATATTTTGCTTACTGACCTAAGAGTTACTTCGGAGCAGAGACTACAACGTGTTCATAATATGTGCGTCCGTTTCGTCTGCAATATTCGCCGGGCTGATCACGTAACACCATCCCTAGAAATGTTGTCCTGGCTCCGTCTAGAAGATCGTAGGAAAATCCACTTCTTTCCCTTCTCTTTCACATATTGCATTTCTCCACTCCTGTCTATCTTGGTCTTGTTTTCAAAATTTATCCACCCATCATAACCTAGACACACGATCACAACACTCCTCAATATTATCCATTCCCTCCCACCGAACATCCTCATATTCATCTTCTTTCACTGTGGCTGTTCCTCGGCTTTGGAATTCCTACTGAGTAATGTCAGGGACTGTCAGACAGCAAACCAATTTAAGAATAGGCTAACAATTCTTGTTAACAATAATAGCTGTTTCAGGTTTCTCAATGTTTAATGGTATTATTATAACTATTTCTTACCCATGTTTATTACTGTCACACTAACATTACTTATCCAACTTTCATTATTTACTTTCATGTTGTTTTATGGTCTAGATATTAATGTAATAACTATGTAAGCAATTGTATTAAATTTGAATTAGAGTCTGGCTGGGCGGAAGAGAAGGCCTACTGGCCTTAGCTCTGCCAGATTAAATAAATAAATTATTAAATTATTATTTCCAGATGGAAGCAAAATAATAATATTTTCTTAACTTTCGCGACAACTGAAAATTGTATGAATCTGGGAGGCCGTGTTTGATCCAAAGCTTTTCTGAACGCGCTTCACTCGCTCCACGCAGAGAAAACCTGTGCAACATTACGATCTCTTTGACAATTATTATTTACTGTTAGATATGAACCGCGAAAGTAATAGTGTGAAAAGAAATAAAAGATAAAATTTTACTAATATAGAAAAGTCTTTGTTAGTGAAAATGATAGCCATATAATAACGACAGTTTTGAATGTAATAAACAGAAGCTGTGAAAATCAAACGATGACGGAGCGGATAACCCATTCATTCAGTTACTGCAAGAACTAAACAATCTAACATTTTGCGGTCGTTGTTCAAGTGATAGAAACGTAGACAGTTTATTATATAGCCTACAGTAGACTCTCTTGCTAATCCAACCTAGGAATGAAGGAAATAATTTAAATGCCGATATATTGATACTGTAATATATTCCAGACCTAATTTCGATACGATATATATTGCAGAAAATATATCGATATGTCAAACGATTATCTTCATATCGCTTTTTCGTAAACAAGTTAAAATATAACAAGTTTTAACAAACTTCACAATAATTTGATACAATCCTACTATAGCAAATTTCATTGCAAGTTATTGTTACACTCCAACATTCCTAACATCAATGGTAATGATGATAGGGATAGAATTTTTATGCACTAGAAAATACAGAGTGATTTATATAGAACTGACACATTTCTTTCATTAATTGTTTCAAAACGAATTGTGCTAGCGACAACTTATTATACCTATAATGTAGAGGAATTTTGGGAGATTATTTACCTCTATAGCAAATGTTGAAAATGTCCTCCATCCTGCATAAGGCACAACTCAACACGTCGTTCCATGTTACTGGCCACTCGTTGGAGGACTCTGTTGTCAATAGCTTGAATCTCCTGTGTGATGTTGTGCTTCAGATCGTCCAATGTCTGGGGACGTGTGGCGTAAACCCTGTCTTTTAAGTAACCCCATAGAAAGAAGTCCGGCGTTGTCAAATCCGGAGATCTCGGTGGCCACAGGTTCCTGGAAATTATTCGCTCGTCACATAACAGGATAAATGTAACCATGCTTCATCTGTGAACCATGTGATGTACAATATGGCAGGATTTTGCACAATGAACGTCTGAAACCAACGACAATAATTCAATCTTTTATCCTTATCTGGTTCCTGTAGCTGATGAACAACCGTAACCCTATATGGCTTTAGGCTCTCTGACACATTGAGTAGGTGTACCCTGTCTCCTGCGACAAACGTCTTAATGATTTTTTGGGTGACTGCTCCAGTCGTGCTCTTACGTCAACAACAACCGTGGGAAGCCTAGATGAATGGTGCTTGCCCTTTTCACTCACCAGAGATCCAGTTGTTTCCAATTTGTTTACCAGTCCCAGTATTGTGTTTCTTTTGGGAGGATTGCGAACACCAAATTCTCTCTGGTATGCCCTTTGAGTAGCTGTAATTGAATTCGTAATCCAGTATTGCTTCACAAGGAAGAGTCGTTGATTTAATGTGTACTGCATTTTCACGTTGACACAAAATGTCGAAAACAGCTGCCAACAATAGGAATAAAACATAAACATCTGCGCGTCTAGTGCTGCCAACAATAGGAATAAAACATAAACATCTGCGCATCTAGTGACAAGGAATCGAAACTCCAGAACATTCTGCTTAATTTGGTGCTAAAATTGGGTCAGTGCTGCCAACAATAGGAATAAAACATAAACATCTGCGCATCTAGTGACAAGAGATCGAAACTCCAGAACATTCTGCTTAATTTGGTGCTAAAATTGGGTCATTGAATGAATTTCCAACGGAATAATTAAAGAAAGAAATGTGTCAGTTCTATATAAATCACTCTGTATAATAAGAAAACAATGCCAGTACTAGGTTGTGCATAGAAACCCTAGCCGTAAAAAAAATGCCATACCGGTATTAAATCCTAGTTTCTATCAAGTTCAGAAATGGAAATACCATTGATGTTTGGAAGGTTAGAGTGTAACAATGACTTGCACTGAAACTTACTATAGAAGGATTGTATCAAATGGCTCCTGTCTTGGAGAACATTAATACTAAAACAGTATAATCAACATAATAATTTTTATGCTCGACCATGCCGAAATGTAGTAATTATACACCTGGTAGCAGTCCTTTAATGCATGTCATTAAAGTACACCTATTCATTAAAGTTCAGGTTTTCGATTATTCTCGGATATGCAATCGAAAGACGAGGGAAACGTCACGGAAGCTGGAAATCCAATACTGTCGCAGAAGGTTATGTTGTGTTACTATAATAATTAGCGTTAATTGTAAATAATATTCCAATAAATTCAATTTGTCATCTCGTTTTTCAATGTCGAATTCAATTTCAAGGTTATATCAAGTTTAACATTTATCTTACTCTCGAGATTATATCAAGGTCGTCGACATTCGTTGCCCGGAAAAAATCAATACTTTCGCGTCTGCGCACATCTCACAATTTATGAGATTGCACAAGGTCAGTTCGCTCCCCAGTCACATAAGAATAACATGAATAGTTATGAATAATTTCAAGTTAGAAATATGGTCGAGCATAAAAAGTCGTATGAAACTTGCCTATAATGGTAATTAAGACGCTCGTTTGAAAATTATGAAACTCGCTTGCGCTCGTTTCATAAACATCCTCGCGTCTTAATTACTATCATTATAGGCTCGTTGCATAATGTACTATTAAATGTAAGTAAACAGTACTTAAAATGTAACAAGTTTTAACATACTTCACAATAATTTGATAGCCATTTTGAGGTCAGATGGTTCCTTTTCAGAGTGGCAGTTGATCCTGTCTTGGAAAATATTAATACTAAAACAGTAATAGATAAATCTCCCACATTCGCTCACATTGCATTTTGAATTTGGTACGGCATTAAAAAAAATTAAGAGAACCGATATATTATAGACCTACGATATATTGAATCGAAATTTCGATATATCGAAAGGAAAATATCGGTATTTCGTAAAAACCGATATATCGTTCACATCTCTAATCCAGTTATTCTTTTCACAGACGGGTGCCGGACTAGCGAGAATGACATTACTGAGAGAGCTTAGAAATGTCATTAAACTTATTGTTATGAGCTTCGCCCACCACTCCACTCACACTTCTAAATAGAAAATAGAACATTGAACACGTGGCTGAGGCGTGTATATGTAATACAGTATAACACATAACATCGGTGCAAATTTCCCAGAAATGATGGGAAGTACATTAGAAAAAGACCGCACTACTGAGGGACGGATTAGCGAGAGTCTGGTGTATTTTCGTTTCATTCTCACTTTAGCATTAGAAACTAACGTAATTAGTACCTGTAATATGAGAGACAGAGACATTCTGTATTTCCGTTATGTATTCTAACCTCTCGGAAATTTCGTCCACTGTCACCCTAACAACCGTATTCGAGAGTCTGTACCTCAGTAGAACTTCGCTTTGAGGTAGTTTTTCAAGACCATTAATCAATTACACCTGTCTGCGGAAGACGTACGGTGCACTTGCACTGCTAATCCGGAGCTGCTCTCCGGCGTTGATTCGATTCTCGCGTGGACTGATTACCTGGTTGTTTTATTCCGAGGATTTCCCCAACCGTAAGGAGAATGTCAGGTAATCTATAGCGAATCCTCGGCCTCATCTCGCTACCAACAATCTCATCAACGCTAAATAACGTAGTAGTTGTTACAGCATCGTCAAATAACCAACAAAAAAGCAATTCTCCATCTACAGCGTAATTACACCTGCCATAGTTCAGGTTTCAACGCAGGGAATTCTTACCTTCACAAACAGTTCAACAAGTTGTTAAAATTAACAAAGGTTTATGAAACATTTTTTTGTGTTAAATTTATAATTAAATAATCCTCCGTTACGTTTTCAAATCTGTTGGTAAAATTGACCTCAATTTCCACAATTATTGTTTTTACAACTAACATTAAAACTGTTTAAAAATTGTAAGCATTTTTGTTTTAAGAGGATCCTTCATAAAACTATATCCATATAATAAATTGGGTTCACTTCACGACCCATTATCTCGGGATTTATTCGTGTCTTTGCGCATGTTTGTGCATGTGTTTGTGAATGTGCGACACTGATGAACCTTGTCTAACTAAATATCAAATAGTCTGCAATAATATCAAATTTTCGGAATATGTATTATATGACTTTCTTGTGTTAAATTCTATCGTACCTGGTTTACATGTTTCGACCTACTATGGGTCATCCTCAGAACTGGTCGTTGTTGGTCTTGGCGCCTCTTCTTTTGTTTCCTGTGAGGGTGTGTTTGTGTGGTGTAATGTGGAGTCAAAGAGTGTGTGTGTTCTGAAATTGAGTTGTGTGTTGAGAATTTCATTGGGGTGTGTTTTTGTGTCTTTGTATATTTCATAATGTTCTAGTGTGTAAAGTTTCTGGCTTTTTGGTTGGGTGTGTAGTATTTCCATGTCTGTGTTGATGTCTCTGTAGGTGTGGTTAGCATTTGTGATGTGTCCTAATATGTGAAGGTGTTTTGTAATTTTGTTGTGAAATATACAGACATACTAAAACACACCCCAATGAAATTCTCCACACACAACTCAATTTCAGAAAATACATATTCTTTGACTCCACATTATACCACACAAACACACCCTCACAGAAAACAAAAGACCAGGACCAACAACGACCAGTTCTGAGGATGAGCCATACTTACTTACTGGCTTTTAAGGAACCCGAAGGTTCATTGCCGCCCTCACATAAGCCCGCCATTGGTCCATATCCTGAGCAAGATCAATCCAGTCTCTATCATCATATCCCAACTCCCTCAAATCCATTTTAATATTATCTTCCATCTACGCCTCGGCCTCCCCAAAGGCCTTTTCCCCTCCGGTCTCCCAACTAACATTTTATATGCATTTCTGGATTCGCCCATACGTGCTACATTTCCTGCCCATCTCAAATGTCTGGATTTAATGTTCCTAATTATGTCTGGTGAAGAATACAATGCGTGCAGTTCTGTGTTGTGTAACTTTCTCCATTCCCCTGTAACTTCATCCCTCTTAGCCCCAAATATTTTCCTAAGCTTCTTATTCTCAATCACCCTTAACCTATGTTCCTCTCTCAAAATGAGAGTCCAAGTTTCACAACCATACAGAACAACCGGTAATATAACTGTTTTATAAATTCTAACTTTCAGATTGTTTGACAGATGATAAAAGCTTCTCAACCGAATAATAACACGCATTTCCCATATTTATTCTGTGTTTAATTTCCTCCCGAGTATCATTTATATTTGTTACTGTTGCTCCCAGGTATTTGAATTTTTCCACCTCTTCAAAGGACAAATTTCCAATTTTTATATTTTCATTTCGTACAATATTCTCGTCACGAGACATAATCATATACTTTGAGGATGACCCATAATAGGTCGAAACATGTAAACCAGGTACGATAGAATTTAACACAAGAAAGTCATATAATACATATTCCGAAGTGATACAGTGTTAAAAGTTGTGTAATCAAGATGTATAATCAAATTTTCATTAGCTTTTCCTGTTCATCAGATGTAAAATAAGAGCTGTTTAAACAGTAAGTTTTGTTTTTGCACAGAACTGCCCATGAAATGCCTCTCTACAACCAACCCGTTCGTCTGCAGACGCTGTCGCTAGAGAGCTTGGCCATGTACCTGTCAGATATTTGTGTCCGTCTTGTAAATTCTGGTGGCACCTCTGAAGCATCTTCAAAGGATGCAATTGCAATATGCCAACGTTTGCAATGCATCATCGAGAGTATACCGTTCAGTATGGCTAACTCCATCACATCCGTAGGCCTCAAACATTTGGATGATCGCTACAATGACATCAGAGGTTGCACAGAAGATTCATCATGCATGAATATCCTTCAACACTTCATCAAGATACTGCTACATCCCCAGGTTACACAACTCGATATTGCTGATGAGTGGAACTATATATCGAATATCATTCTAAATGAAATTGAAAGACTCTCTCAGCTCAGAGTTTTAAGATTTTGTGTAAGAAATGAACAAAGTTACCGAAAAATAAGTCGCTACGATGTACTCAAAAACTTCCCTTCTCAGTGTTTGTACTCACTGAAGAACTTGAAGTGTTTTATTCTGCCTGAATACTGTAGTGATGAAATAATTAGTGTTCTCTCGAAATCTGCAACTGGATTAACACACCTTGACGTGAATAGATCCAGTGGTGTTACAGACACGAGCATTGATATTATATTAAATTTCCCGCATCTGGAAAGTCTGAATATCGCTGAGACAGGAATATCCGTGGATGGTTATACATGTTTACTGGATACGTTCGAAAACCATTGTCGTCTGCAAGAATTCGGGTTCAGTTTGTTGAACACTTCGCAAATCCGGTCGCTTGCTCAGTGGTTTCCAGGTGTACGTCGTCTCAGCTTAATTGTTGATCATTCTATGAGACCACATTTGAACGATACTCTACAGCTGCTTAAAGGGTTAGAGGAGCTTAAAGTTTCCGGAAACAGATCGATATCTATGCCATCTTTCGCAAATCTGAAGGTCTTGGAAACTCTGAAGGTGTTGGAACTGGATGTGCGTTATGTTGACGTGCAACATTTGCCCACAAACTGCCCTCGTTTGGAGAAGCTCCATATCAAGACAATGGTTCTGAAGTGTCCTCAGTTGCTAGGTTCCTTTAGGTACCTTCATACCCTCAGTATCTGGACTGTTGACTCAGATCCAATCAGTGCTATCTTGTCTGCTACACCGAATCTAGTGACTCTGCATTTGTTTACTACACTGACGTTTTACAATGACATTTCTGCTATGACACTCTTCAGTCACTCGCTTAACCTTTTGGAGAATTTGTTTATGGGCTCTCATACTGGATACATACGTCCTGACACTTTGTCACTCATCGCGCGCAGTTGTCCCAGATTGACAAGATGCTCTGTGTTCGGTCGCAGATACAATGCGATGAAAAGTTTCTATAGGCACTGTGCGGGGGTGCATCTACTTAAATATTGGTCAATACATACAGAAATGGCATACATTCCTGACACTTTTTAGAGATCCGTTCAATATAGATTCAGCACTTTATACTAGTTTAAATTTACATTGTAATTGAAAACAAATTTTAGAAAAACATAGACCTGTCCTAATGTTTAGTATTTGAAAATTTATCCAAAACTAAATTAAAATTTAAAATTATAACTGAAAAACTAACAATTTCAGAAGATAGCAAATTATTGTTATATAAATGTTATTGTAACAGTTCTCAGAATTTTGTGGGGTATGTATGTATGTATGTATGTATGTATGTATGTATGTATTTATTCACACTGCAATGGGTATATACCCGGTGGCAGTGGTAACTAATTACACTCAATAAAGAAAATAATAAATACAATTAATAATAATACTAATAATTAATACTAAGAATAATTAATAATAATAATAATAATAATAATAATAATAATAATAATAATAATAATAACAACAACAACAGGGAACATCCTAAATTAAATGAAGCACGATCGGTTAAAATAACATTTAAAGTAAATCTAATTTGTACCTTAAACCTATGTTCGAACTAAAACCCAAGAGTATGATATGTTCATATCTGCACAAGTACCTTTCAACACTACACTCATTTCGCTGTCAACTCACTCACTGCACTGGAACTACGACACATTTCACTGATTCTATCCTGATTTCACTAACACTTCAAAAACATTTCACTGTTCAAATACTTTGCACTGCCACTATAAACTATAAAGCTTCACTGACAGGAACACCTTTCACTTACGCAACACACTTCACTGACACAACATAATTCTTCACTGATAGAACACTTCAATAACAAAATATCAATTACACCCTTTAAATACTGTGTATAATTATTGTCTATTAGTAAAGTCCTTAAGCCTATTTTTAAATACATTTTTGGTTGTTGGTAAAGCCTTTAGTAAGTCTGCAGGTAAAGCATTCCAGTCCCTGATAGTACGATTGAGAAAAGAAAACTTTCCAGTGTCCGTCCTCTGTCTTCTTTCCCTCAATTTATATGAGTGGTCGTTCCTTGAAGAGTAATTTGGCGGCTGCAACCTATTTTTTATTTCTCTCCAGGCAGGCTCACCTCTGTATGTTTTGAACAGTGCGCATAATCGAATTCGCGTTCTCCTGTCCGTGAGTGTGTCCCATTTTAATGGTGAATTTTTCCGACAATACATGAGAGCCCGTTTTTTTAATCTTTTCCAGTGTCTTAATATGTTCTAGTCTGTAAGGATCCCAACATGCAGCACCATATTCCATTACTGGACGTACTAGTGATTTATATGCAATCTCTTTGGATTTATCAGAGCCTTTTCTTAGTGCCCTCATCACAAAGTGTAACGCTCTCCATATCCCTTTGAGTCAATCACTGCCTTGATTCTTCGTGACATTGAGTCTACCAAATGTCGGTGATCTTCTGGTGTGACCGCCCTGAACTGCGAATTGATGATGGTCTCTAGCAACATGATTTTTTTAATGGTGTCAATTAAGCCTATTTTTTATTTTATACAAAAATATAGGTCTAACACATTCCATTTTCTAAAAGTATATTATATAGAAACGTCATACACAAAAAATAAAACCATCATTTATTGAATTAGCAAGTTAGGATACGACAACTTACGTACAGTGCATCTGGTAACGTTAAAATGAATAACAATTTTGGTAAAGTGTCCCCAATTAATGATACCACTATATTTAGTTGTTCATTCAGCACGCAAAACACAAAGGCACTGAAGTTTTATCAGGTTGAAATGTTCATTGTGGATCCAATATAATATTTGGATTTCTTAACCGATGATTAATTCAATCTTCGTAGCATTTTGGAACTATTTCTGGAATAAGTAGTTCCTTCAGTAGAATTAACTTCTTAGATTCAACAACAAGCTGTATCTATCGAACTAGATTGAGAACCTACCAAAACAAATTGCACATGCGAACGTTCTAGGCTAGTAAGACATATTGCTGAAGATAAATCTGTAACCAGTTCTGTAACTTTTAAGAACTTACATATAAGTATAGACTGACACATGTAGGAAAATACCACAATATCAGCTCCTCCTTATTAAACATATACATATATTTTGTTTTTATTTTTCGTCACTATACGAAATGTACTGTATTTTAAGGTTATAGCTTTGGAGTGCAGCAGATTTATGATTTTGAACGCGATCATTATCGTGTCGCAGTAGCACTCGATGCAGTGTTCCCGGTAGTTTTTCTTCAATTACGGCCAGAAGTCGTCACAGTGTTGCAATAAATATAAGAAATTACTGTTACATTCCTCGGAGGCAATTATTCGTAGTACACGTTTCTTTATCCTAACAGATGCATAATATCATCATCTGTAGAGGACACTAACTTTTGTACAGGGAGGTGGGCGTTTCAGTGTTACTTACTGAGAGAACATTGAGGTCATTCTTTATAGAATTAAAAGAGAAATCGTTTTTAAGTTGGATGTATGAAACAAAACGAGCTTAGAAAGACAGAAGATCGACATCACATTTACACATTAAAGTAGCGGGTGGAAAACACAAAATAGGAAAATTCAATTGCCATAGTATACGAAATATCCTTGGCTAATAGAGTGCTCTGAGACAAACAAGTTAGGGGAGAAGTGGGTACAGTGAGACAGGGAGAACAGTGAGGCATTTTTTATTAGATGGTAAATTTTGATGTTGAAATGTTTGTAACACTGGAGTTGTATGTTGCATGAGTAAAGTAACAGTATTTTTATACTCGATTTGATTCTAGTTATAAAGGTGAGTGATGAAAAAATAATTCGTAATTTTTCACTCTAGAAGTAAAATTTTGGCTTGTGTTTAATGAAGGTTATATTAGATATACAAATTAAATAGAAATATGAATGTTTTGTTACCTAATACTATGGTATTTGACGTTGTTTTGCAAAGTTTCGTATTTCTTGTTTTAATTTTGAAGTGATGGTGCCAATTTTAAACGAACTATGCGCAAAGGGTACAGTGAGACATGCCACTGAAGGGTACACTGAGACGTCTCACTGTTCCCATTTACCAATGATTTGCAAAAATAAACTGTAATTATATTGCATTTACCGGTAACTAGCATTAAAAATGAACATACGAGTACTAGTAATCAATTTAGGAACTATAGCTTAAAATAATGGATACATTACATTTTAATGATTTCTTAAGTAAAAAATTATTCACAAAATTTAAAAAAAAATTAAAAAATAATAAAGAATTAAATTAAATTCTTATAATTATAAGCTTTGTTGTCACCAAAAATTCATTTTATTTTTTCGGAAAAGTTTGAAAAGTCATGGAAAATTCACTTTTCCAAATGTTCCAGATGTTTCAATGGTTTCGAAGTCAGACATCAAAATGATTCTAAATAAGTCTACAGAACATGGCAAGATAAAGAGACAGCAAGCTTTCCTTTCTTTTGAAATAAATGTAAATCATTTCAATGTCCGTTAATAGACACTGGTGTCTCACTGTACCCTCCTGAATGGGAACAGTGAGACATTTGCATTTTTTTGACAAACATGCATTGTATATTATGTCCTTTATCTATTAACATTTCTGTTTATGTATTATTGTACTCCATGTTTTAATGTATATTTCTGTTGCACTTGATTTTAAAAATACTTTAATTATCACTTGCATACATATGTCTTAATATGTTGTGCCTCACTGTACCCACTACTCCCCTATATTGTTATACCTGTATTCTGTTTGATAGTGGAAATGAATGGTCATATTCTTGTAGCGTCTGTGTCACAAAAGCTTTATGATAGAAAAGCCGTGAAACATTTGTTGTATAAAATGATATAAGGTAAGCACATTATTTCAACCTACCCAGTACTTACACCTGATAGCAGTAATATTGCATCGATTCGTGTAATGGATAACGTGAACTAAACAATAAATATAAACATGGTGTAGATGTAGATATAAATATCATTTTACTAATTTCTGTATTATTCTATAGTGTTGTAGGCCAATTCTAAAATATTGTGGTATGAAATGTTAAAAATCCGATATTAACAATTTTTTTAATAGATTGTGTCGTATTTGATTGTAAATAATGTTTGAGTTATTCGCTTGATGTCCATTGCGGGAAGATCTTTTAACAATTAAGGAGCTCGTTTTCAAAACGTCTCTTGTCCACCTGATACCGAAAATGAGCTTCCTGTATCCATACATTCTTGAATCATAACTCTACATACAACTGCCATGATTTGGTTTCAGAGCGCCCTCTAAATTGCTAAAATCTTGCGTTAAAAGTTACTATTGGAATCTGACTTGTCCACAACAAAATTCCGACAAAATATTAGTTCCAGCTTTGGAATCAAAGAGTGTCAAATGTCGTGCTCCCACTTGATTGTAAATGCATCCAACCTCTTTGCTTTCATAATGTCTCTTGTCTAGGTGGTAAGAAATTTTAAATCTAGAAAAGTTTTTCGTGATTTCCCATAAAGTTATACTGATTATGGGAATGGACAAGGGTCGTTTAGAAAATAAGTTCCTCAATTAGAAAAGACACTCGTAAAATCTGCTGAGAAGGAAATGGCCTGAATTGTACCAACTTTTGAAATGTGATAAAATAATTTGAAAGTAAACAAGGAAGATTTGTCTCTATAATTTATATTGAGTACCTTCATTGTTCAGTTTTGAAGTTACTAATTAAGTTTTCTATGGTTTATTCATAATGTGTTGTCCCGCGCCGTGGCGTCGTGGTATAAGGCATCCTGCCTAAGACTCGCGTTACGGAATGCACGCTGGTTCGAGTCCTCATGGAGGAAGAAATTTTCTCAAGAAATTTCGACCAGTGTATGGGACCGGTGCCCGTCCAGCATCTTGATGCACTTGGAGAGCTACGATAGGTAGCGAAATCCGGTTGTGAAAGCCAGCTATAACGGCTGGGGATCATCGTGCTAACCACATAATACGTCCATTCTGTTTGGATGATATCCTCCAAACATGCCTCTCCTTCGGCATGTGGACGTGAGGCCAGCAGCCGGCTGGTCTGTCTAGGCCCTTCGTGGGCTGTAGCGCCATGGATTATTATATATATTATTATTAACATTATTATTATTACCATTATTATTACTATTATTATTACTATTATTATTATATTAAAATGGATTTGAGGGAGGTGAGATATGTTGATAGAGACTGGATTAATCTTGCTCAGGATAGGTACCAATGGCTGGCTTATGTGAGGGCGGCAATGAACCTCCGGGTTCCTTAAAAGCCAGTAAGTAAGTAAGTATTATTATTATTATTATTATTATTATTATTATTATTATTATTCATAATGTGTTAGTGATAGTGGCGTCCCTTTTTTTAATATTACAGTAACGCTATACTGTAATGTTCTGTTCGTCGGTCATTTTATGAGACCATAAACTAGTGAATTGAGACAGAGTATGAACTAAATGTAATTACAGAGCAATAAATCATATGTTTGTCAATTCTCATACCACCGTCCTTAAAGAAATAAAATTCTACTTCAGTTAACTTGTCTTTGATTTCACAACCAACTTCTACCTCAAACCCCGTACTGTCAACACGGATCCACGAACATGAAGTCCCACGAGCGTGTCTCCGACACAGAATACCCATTTTTTATAATTCACAGTTATATCTTATACTAGTGGCTTGTGCAGCAAATGCTGCAAACTAAGTTCATTAGACGTTCAAATAAACATTTTTCAGATTTATTTTCAATGAAGAATACCAGACATTCTGAAAGTTATTTGCTTCCATAATAATGAAAGATACACTCTCTCGAGCCAATACTGAAGAGAACCACGCATATAAATATCTACACCACACCGCCATTAAATATATGAAAAAGACCCACCCCACTTGATTAATAACTATAAAAATATTTGATTTTTAATAATATTATTATCTTACGTAAGTTTTATAGCTTTCAGTAACATATACTATATAGCCGCCACTCAGTAAAATATAGAAATCAAAATCTAATTTAAGTTATTCTCTACATCTACTTACATAACCCCAAAAGTTTCACTTTCATGTCATCAATAGGGATAGCATTAATTTGTATAATTAATGGAAAATAGTCACATCATGGCATTAACTGCAATAATATTTCATTTCTAATGGTAATAATGTCATCAAACCACCTCAAGTTATTGTAGTTTTTAATATCCAATACACAGCTGTACCCAGAAAATTACACACCACAGAATCGAACCTGTAAATTATTTTTAGTAAGTTAAGTTTTTAATAACCAATTGAATTTGAGCTCTAAATATGTAAGCATTCTTGCAGATCATGGCCTTCGTGTAATATTGTTTACTGTAGTGTGTGTTTTGTTTTATTCTGAAATGCAATTAGCTAGTTCTCAAAACTGACAACAGATGGATTTTGGAATATAGAAAAATTATGTTGAAAAATTGACATTTCACTGAAAACTACTATTTTTCTGAAAAACTTTGAGTTCCAAGCTTCAAAATGAGGGGTCATTTATTAAAATCCGTTCAGCCGTTTTCCCCCGTAATTTCCATTACCAGTTCAAATTATATATATATATATATATATATATATATATATATATATGTATGTATTTCTCTGTGGAAATACCTATTACTGCTTGAAGTTTCCTAGGAAATATACTATTTTGCAGGCTGTAAAAATTTTTATACTATACTTCCTTAGTTAAAAACTACTTCAAATGAACTGCATTCAGTCGTAAATTACTGAATGGCACTGTGCAACTGTGTTGTTTACACCCGCTCTTACATGGCACCCAAGCGTTGATTGCTAGCTGCACACACCAGCTCTATGTTGTCGAGGTGTAAAGCCTGCAAATACAGTTTCAACAAGAGGAAACCTGGGGGATCTACGATACAACATCGCCATCATTTCATCACCATTACATAATCACACCATTCATTAACATATTATTATTATTATTACTAATACTATTTCTTTTCTTCTAATATTGATATGTCCCTTGGGAGAAGTCATAGAACAAATACCATTGCAAAGAAGATCACAGAAAAACAACGTATGAGGTATTTACATTATGCTAAAGCGGAAATTTTTCAAACCATAGACAAAAGCGATTGAAAAATGTTTCTTTGGATACAGTAATCTGGCACAAAATCGTTCGTTCTGCAGCGGAAAGCAGATTTCACGCATTGTAATAATAATAATAATAATAATAATAATAATAATAATAATAATAATAATAATAATAATATAATAATAATAATAATTATTATTATTATTATTATTATTATTACGGTTTTTAAGGAACCTGGAGGTTCAGTACCGCCCTCACATAAACCCGCCATCGCTCCCTATCCTCAGCAGGATTAATCCAATCTCTACAATCATATCCCACCTCCCTCATATCCATTTTAATATTATCTTCCCATCTACGTCTCGACCTACCCAAAAGTCTTTTTCTCTCCGGCCTCCCAACTGACAGTCTATATGCATTTCTGGATTCACCCATACGTGCTATATGCCCTGCCCATCTAAAATATCTGGATTTAATGTTCCTATTTATGTCAGGTGAAGGATATAATGCGTGAAGTTCTGCGTTGTGTAACTTCCTCCACTGTCCTGTAACTTCATCCCTCTAAGCTCCAAATATTTTCCTGAGCACCTTATTCTCAAACACTCATCTCTCAACGTGAGAGTCCAAGTTTCATAAACATATAGAACAACCAGTAATATAACTGTTTCATAAATTCTAACTTTCAGATTTTTTGACAGCAGACTGGATGTTAAAAGCTTCTCAGCGGAATAATAACAGGCATTTCCCATATTTATTCCGCGTTTAATTTCCTCTCGAGTGTCATTTATATTTGTTACTGTTGCTCCAAGATATTTTAATTTTTCCACCTCTTCAAAAGATAAATTTTCAATTTTTATACTTCCACTTCTTACAATATTCTGGTCATGAGACATAATCATATACTTTGTCTTTTCGGGTTTTACTTCCAAACCGATCGCTTTACTTGCTTCCAGTAAAATTCCCGTGTTTTCCCTAATCGTTTGTGGATTTTCTCCTAACATATTCACGTCATCCGCATAGACAAGCAGCTGATGTAACCCGTTCAATTCCAAATGCTCTCTGTTATCCTGTACTTTCCTAATGGCATACTCTAGAGCAAAGTTAAAAAGTAAAGGTGGTAGTGCATCTCCTTGCTTTAGGCCGCAGTGAATTGAAAAAGCATCCGAGAGAAATAATTATTGTATTTTATTTATTTATTCATTTATTACAATATTAATTTTCTGGTCAACTGTCATTGACCAATAACAGACTAGCACAAGTGATACAATAAAAATACAGAATATACAGAATTAAAATTTCAATACAATAAAAATTTACAATAATAATAATAATAATAATAATAATAATGCAAAATTTAAAATAAGTACATTATTATAATGTTAATCAACGGATGTATAAAAATGGAAATAAAAATAAAATCATCTTAAACGGGAATTTTTCTCCAATTGTGAATTCACTATGAGAATTCTAGAGATGATAGAATAGAAATTAAGTATAATTTTTAAAAGATAAGTCATTGCCAGGAGCAAACTAATAAGCAAACATTCTGATGAGGACAGATAAAAAAGTTGATTTTTTTCTTCCACCATGTTAATAATGTCAAAAGAAGTACTTATACAAATTTGTCCACTCGACCGCAAGTACGAGGTCCCCCAGAAAGTGATTTTCCCTGGGGCTGTTCACATAAAAAAACAAAATCGCATGTAAAGAATTATTGAAACAGATGCAGCAACTGTTGCGCTATTTGCCAAGCTATCTCCCACTGGAAATGAGACATTGTCATACCATGGGATCAATTTTTGTATCCTTGTGTCGTAGAAGTCAGCCGCCTGGATCGGAACCAGCGTTTGACAGCCGTCTGCACCTCTCTGTCGATCCCATGACACGACAAAAAATGTCTCAATTCCGACGGAGAATATGTTGAAAAATAGCTCAACAATTGCTGTGTCTGTTGCAATAAATTTTTCCAATAAAATTGTGTTTTATTTCTGTTCACGCCCCTGGAGAACTTATTTTTTACGGCCTTTGTAATTGCGGTCGAATGGCCAAAATTTGTACAAACACTTCTTTTGACATTATTAACATGGTGAAAGAAAAAAATAACTTTGTAAGTCTATACATACATAATAATAATAATAATAATAATAATAATAATAATAATAATAATAATAATAATAATTCCATTTCATAACATGAATAATGGGAAAAATTAACAAGAATGGAAAAATTGAGGTGATGTCGGGTGAAGTTCCTGCGTTCAGTCTGTACAGCGTTGGTACGTTCATCCAAAGGTCCCGGATCGATACCCGGCCCGGAAAAATGTTCCTTCGAAATTATTCAAGTCTGCTTTATCTGAAAGCTAGATTTGCAAATGGCATTGATTTCAACAAGCGCGTCTATGTTGAAAATTCTACACAGTGGGGGAATATGTGTTATGGGATATTATACAGTCTAAATTGTAAGTAATGTCATTAATTCAGTGGGTTAAGGTGATCACACCAGAAGATCTCCATTGGTGAACTCAATACCACGAAGAATGCAGGAGGTAATTAAATCAAAGGGATATGCCACAAAATATTGAGATTTGTTGCAATTAATATTTGTATTACAATAATTTTATATCTTCTGAAATTATTGGTTTCTTAACTTTAAATTTTAATACATCTTGGTTACACAACTTTTAACACTGTATCACTTCGGAATATGTATGATAAGAACTTTCTTGTGTTAAATTTAACGTACCTTGTTAACAAGTTTCGACCTATTTTGGGTCATCTTCAGAACTGGTTGTTGTTGGTGTTGGCGCCTCTTGTTCCCTGTGTGGGTGCGTTCATAGTGTAGAGACAAAGAGTGTGTGTGTTTTGAAATTGAGTTGTGTGTTGAGAATATCGTTGGTGTGTGTTTTCGTGTGTCGGTATATTTCATATTGTTCTAGTGTGTTGAGTTTCTGGCTTTTTGGTTGGATGTGCAGTATTTCCATGTCTGTGTTGATGTCTCTGTAGGTGTGGTTGGCATTTGTGATGTGTTCTGCATATGTGGAGGTGTTCTGTAATTTTGTTATGGCCGTGATGTGTTCTTTGTAACGCGTTTGAAATGATCTACCTGTCTGTCCTATGTAGAAGTTGTTGCTGGTGTTACATTTGAGTTTGTATACGCTTGTGTGATTGTATTTTTTTTGTGTTGTTTGTGTGTTGAGATGTTTTTGTAGAGTGTTATTTGTTCTGCATGCGATGTTGTAATTTAATTTCTTGAATGAGGTTGCAATTTTATGTGTGTTTTTGTTTTCGTATGTTAGTGTGATGTATTTTTTGTGTTCTTGTGTTTGTGTTGTATTCTTCTGTTTTTGTTTTTGTTTTGTCTTACGTATTATGTTGTCTATTATGTTGGGGTTGTATCCGTTTTCTTGTGCTATGTATTTGATTGTGTTTAGTTCTTGGTTGTAATCTTGTTGGTTCATTGGTATGTTGAGTAGTCTGTGTACCATTGTTCGGAATGCAGCTTGTTTGTGTTGTGTGGGGTGGGGTGGTTGGATGTGTTGTGTATGTGTGTGTTGTTGTTGTTGTGGGTTTTCTCTATACTTTGAATGTGTGTTTGGTGTCTACTTTTGTTATTATTATTATTATTATTATTATTATTATTATTTTAAATTAGTGTTTGTTAAATGTTCAAATATTTACCTTAAGTTAGGCCTATGTTTTTCTGTAAATGTGTGTTCAATCACAATGTCAATTTAAACTACATAGGTTGGATAAAAAGTAATGGCAACACTGCTGTCACGTGACGATGGTGCGTTCGAGAGCTGCCAGCTGTGTGGACATGAACAAGGACTGTTAGATGAGTTAGTGCAGCCAGCGGCGACAGTACTCCATCAATCTACTGCAGTGTGTAGAACGTTCACTTTCATAGGGATAGTGCGAGCGCCCTAAGATCATCCTTACAAAACTAGAGCAACGTTCCTGGATCAAAATTGAAATGGCACGAGGTCATAGTGCACAAGAATGTTTTCAGGGACTGCGTGAAGCATGTGGCGACGCAGCGTTGCCATATCGCACAGTTGCACGATGGGTTAAAGCGTTCCGGGAAGGCCTTGTTGCACCGGTACCAAAGGGAAGGTGACGACTTTCTTGGACGAATCGTCGCTATGGACGAAACCTGGACTCTCTCGTATGAACCAAACTTGAAACGCCAATCAAATGAATGGAAGCATCCAGGTTCTCCTCGTCCAAAGAAAGTGCGCCCTACACAAAGTGCTGTGAAGGAGATGTTCATTGTGGCGTAAAACATTGATGGGGTAATACTGCACCACGCTGTACCTCCAAGGCAGACGGAAAACGCGGACTACTGGAACATCCACCGTACTCACCCGATATGATCCATGCGATTACGATCTTTTCATCAAAGTAAAAGAACCACTGCGAGGGACCCGGTACAATACCAGAGATGAACTTATCCGTGCTTTAGGGCGGTCAATACGGAACATCAACAAAGATGGATGCGCTGATGGTGTACGACGCCTTCCAAACATTTGGCAAAAGATAATAAATAAGAGGGGCGACTATATAGAAGGTACGTAAATGTTGTACCCCTGTGAATAAAGCCATGTCAGAAATATCGAACTGTTGCCATTACTTTTTATCCAACCCAAGTAGTATAAACTCTGAATCTACGAGGGGGATCCAAGAAATAACGACCGTTTTGTTGTAATAAATAAAAAAAATATATTTATTTGAAAAAACAAAGTCTGTTACATAACTGAAGCTTCCTTTACTTCTCTACATAATCACCACCTACATTTAAACATTTGTCGTATCTGTTCACTAGCTTTAGAATTCCCGTGTTATACTCCTCTGCCGCCAGTTCATTAAGCCAGGTGTTCACTGTCTTCTTCAACTCTTCATCACTTCCAAAACGCGTACCACCCAGAAAGTCTTTCAGATTAGTGAAAAGGTGAAAATCGCTAGGAGCAAGGTCTGGACTATAGGGCGGATGATCAAAGATTTCCCAACCGAATCGATCCAGCAATTCTCGACTTGAAGCAGCAGTGTGCGGGCGGGCAGAGATTTTGTGGTAGCCAAGATGTTGCGACACAATTTCACCAAGCAAAGAACGAGAAATGTCAAGAAAGGCAATTTGCAATTCGTCGAGTGATGTGCGCCTGTCTTGCAAGATTCTGTCGTTCACTTTAGTCTTCAGGTCTTCTGTGATGAGTGATGGGCGTCCGGGTCGAGTTTCATCGTGGACATTTGTTCGCCCATTGTTGAACATTTCGCACCATTTTCTCACATTTCTTTCATTCATTACAGTATCACCATACCTCTTTCAATTGCCGGTAAATTTCTGCAGGTTTCAAATGTCGGGCATTCAAAAATCGAATCACACTCCTCACCTCACAGTCGGCGGGATTATCAATCACGTCGTTCATTTTGAAGTAACACAAAATGCACAATGGCGACTTGTTGCAACCAGTACTCACAACATTATGAGAACACATGTTAAGGAAGCCAGTTGACCTTCAAACAAGGAAGGGGAGTCAGCTGCGCGGCGGGTATGCGCGAACGGTCGTTATTTCCTGGATCCCCCTCGTATATTGAACGAATCTCTAAAAAAAATGTCAGGAATTTATGCCCTTTCTGTATGTATCGGCCAAGATTTAAGTAGGTGCACCCCTGCACAGTGCCTATAAAGACTTTTCATCTCATCGTATCTCCGACCGAACACAAAGCAGCTTGTCAATCTGGGACAACTGCGCGTGATGAGTGACAAAGTTTCAGGACGTATGTATCCAGTCAGGGAGCCTATAAACAATTTCTCCAAAAGGTTAAGTGATTGACTGCAGAGTGACATACCAGAAGTGTCATTGTAAAATGTCAGTGTAGTAAACAAATGCAGAGTCACTAGATTCGGTGTAGCAGACAAGATAGCACTGATTGAATCTGAGTGTACGGTCGAGATACTGAGGGTATGAAGGTACCTAAAGCAACCCACTAACTGCGAGCACTTGAGAACCATTGTTTTGATATGCAGCTTCTCCAGACGAGGACAGTTTGTGGGTAAATGTTCCACGTCCATATCATACACATCCAGTTCCAACACCTTCAGAGTTTCCAAGACCTTTAGAGTTGCGAATGATGGCATAGATATCGATCTGTTTCCGGAAACTTTAAGCTCCTCTAACCCTTTAAGCAGCTGTAGAGTGTCGTTCAAATGTGGTCTCATAGAATGATCAACAATTAAGCTGAGACGACGTACACCTGGAAACCATTGAGCAAGCGACCGGATTTGCGAAGTGTTCAACAAACTGAACCCGAATTCCTGCAGACGACAACGGTTTTCGAACGTATCTAGTAAACATGTATAACCATCCACGGATATTCCTGTCTCAGCAACGTTCAGACTTTGCAGATGTGGGAAATTTAATATAATATCAATGCTCGTGTCTGTAACACTACTGGATCTATTTACGTCAAGGTGTGTTAATCCAGTTGCAGATTTCGAGAGAACACTAATTATTTCATCACTACAGTATTCAGGCAGAATAAGACACTTCAAGTTCTTCAGAGCGTACAAACACTGAGAAAGAAAGTTTTTGAATGAATCGTGGCGACTTATTTTTCGGTAACTCTGTTCATTTCTTACACAAAATCTTAAAACTCTGAGCTGAGACAGTGTTTCAATTTTATTTAGAATGACATTCGATATATAGTTCCACTCATCGACAATCACAAGTTGTGTAACCTGGGGATGTAGCACTACTTTGATGAAGTGTTTAAGGATATTCGTACATGACGAATCATTTATGCAACCTCTGATGTCATTGTAGCGATCATTCAAATGTTTGAGGCCTACAGATGTGATGGAGTTAGCCATACTGTACGGTATACTCTCATGGATGATGCGTTGCAAAAGTTGGCATATTGCAATTGCATCCTTAAATGATGTTGCAGAGGTACCACCAGAATTCACAAGACGGACACAAATATCTGACAGGTACTTGGCGAAGCTCTCTAGCGACAGTTTCTGCAGACGAACGGGTTGGTTGTAGAGAGGCATTTCATACGCAGTTCTGTGCAAAAACAAAACTTACTGTTTAAGTCGCTCATACTTTACAGCTGATGAGCAGGAAAATCTAATGAAAATTTAATATTATTGTAGACTATTTGACATGTAGTTCGACAAAGTTCATCACCATCGCACACATGCGCAAACACACACATAAATCCTGAGATAATGGGTCGTTAGTTAGTTAGTTTTACTTTATTTTACGACGCTTTATCAACATCAGGTTATTTAGCGTCTGAATGAGATAATGCTGGTGAAATGAATCCGGGGTCCAGCACCGAAAGCTACCCAGCATTTTCTCATATTGGGTTGAGGGAAAACCCCGGAAAAAACCTCAACCAAGCAACTTGCCACGACCGGGAATCGAATCCGGGCCACCTGGTTTCGCGGCTAGACACGCTAACCGTTACTCCACAGGTGTGGAGTAATGGGTCGTGAAGTGTTGAAATTTATTATGTGAATATGGTTTTATAAAGATTTTTATACTTTTTTTTTCACAATTTTAAACTTACTTTTATAAATGAGGGGTTCGGGAGTAAAACATGGTAAGTGACGTTTTAGTGTCTTGAAGTTATTAGGTAGATAAACATTTATACATGCAACAGTTGGTATAGTTACAAGGGAAGTAAAATCTGTATACTTCTGCCATCTGTTGAGATAATGGAAAACTAACTACTGTATTAGAGGCAAAATGTAAAAAACCATATTATGTATTACATATCTCATTTTCGAACAAAATGTCAGTTAGACCTATCATGTTTTACGCCTGAGCGCATAATAATTATGGAAATTGGGGCTGGTTTTAACAACAGATGTCAAAACTTACAAAACGGAAATACTGACCGTTCGCTCCTATCTCTACTCCGGAACTCTTCCCACTACTCCTGCCCTCTTTCTCGACGCTGAGCTGTCAGGACTAAATAATCGGTCTGTAACTTAATAGTTTTGTGGAAAATATGCACAGGTGCGCCGCGCCATGTATTATACTATAAGTTAATACTGGAGTCCTATGTTTGATTACTATAAATACAAGGTAGCTATACGTCGATCATTCTTTGGTACGAGAAGCAAGTTGCGAGTGAAGGGTTCACGCACGTCTGTCCCCGCACGCACCGGTACTGTGTTTACGTCTCTTTATCCGTGTACTTGTGTGTATAAGTCGGTAAACAACATAAATAGTACTCATGTACAAAATACCACTTGGATTTAATAACAACAATAACGAAGTATTTATTTAAGGGACGAAGACACTGAACATTTGAAATTCCTTGTTTTCTCCTTGAAACTTATAATTTTTTGTGTGCTCAACAACCGTATATATAAAATCTAAATTTGAGTATTAGGTTAAAAAAAAAATAAAACAAAAGGAGGCCCCCCATTTGTAACTATACAGAAAATCGACATAACTCAGTCAGTTTTTTTATTTTTTTTTTATTTTTATTTTTTTTTTAGAAGAAGTTTTTTTTATCATTACATTCACAAGAAGATTTACTACAAAATCCTTCACTTGGTTTTTAATATGTTTTACAGAAATAGGTGATAGAGCCGAAAAGAATGTTAATAAAACTGTTAAAATTTCAGGGTGTGTAAACGAACAATGTGTTAGTGTATTTTTAATATTTGTTGATGAAAACGACCGTAAGAATCAATCGCAAAAGATTTCAATGGACCAAATTCTGAATTGAAAAAGAAATTAGTTTTTGTCACGGTATGTAGTTATTTCTGCTGAGCACATTAAAACCACACCCACAAGTAGACCTATTGTACAATACATTGCAGGACTGCTGCAATAGAATAGGCACAGCTTCGAGTCTCCACTTGTAACAACACAGGACAACACAATACCAAAGTACGAATATCAATGCCCGTGCAGAAGTGAAAAAACAATGCTCATAGTTTAGCGAAATAAAATTGTGCACTTACATCTGAAGCCTTCCTGAGTCAAACTGAAGTGCTACACACACTGATAAGGAGACATCAACGTGTTATCACAGAGTCTTATCAGTGGATGACTGTTCGTTCTGTCGCAATCGATCTAGATCAGACGTCTCAATAGAGAGCACAAGAGGTGGGTAAAAAATAACACAACAGTTATTTTGGAACTGTTCCGGTCTCGGAACTGTTGCAAAAATGAACAGTAGGTTTGAACCTCCTGTTCCGAAATAACAGTGTTCCGACTCCAAGCTGCTCACTTGCCCAGCTGTTGCGGGCTCGCAGTACTGCGTTGCACAAGGTATGTTCCGACTCCGAGACAACAGAGAACAGTCGGAACCTGTTCCGTTGAACCAATGACAGCTCCGGCTACACTGTTCTCGTCATTCTTTATGTTGTACTTGGAACAAGTTGGAACTTGGAACTCTCACGTGGATGGATGAGGAAGCATGGAAATTGAAATCCTTGTAGTGTGATCATAAGTAATGACACAGAACGAGGTGTGATGCGAAGTTTAAATTATTACACTTTGGTACAGATGCGTTTCTAACATTTTACTAAGTGTGGGAATTTCAGGTTTCACTACTGCTAATGTATAAATATATACAGTAGTTATATATTTTTATTATGTATCAAATTATAATGTAATTATTATTATCATCATAACTAAGCATTAAGAAACGTAAAAATAAAATAAATAATTTTAGTTCTTTTTTACTACGGAACACGGAGAACAAAAATTACATACTACACGTTTTAAATGAGATGTTAATTTTTTTAGTTGGTTACCGTGTCTTCATGACTTCATATACCAATTAGTGTTGCAATCTGACCTTGTATTCAACAGCTGTTCATCTAATAAACACGAAGCTTCTGTCCGCATACACAGCAAGTTTCCAAACAGATTCGAATGTGCATTGGGATGTCATCTATTGAGAAACGTGTGCTATGTCGTCATGCCGATAACGTACGTGCGACTGCTTGGGAAGAGGGAGGGTACTGTACGACTCCTCAAATGGAGCGAGAGTCAAAGAGATAGCTCGCATCAGTGAACGATTCAGACACATCTCTACTTGTAACTGTTATTTCGGAACTGTTATTTGGAACATAGTATTTTTCCGGAACTGGAACAGCCGGAACTGTTCCGGGAAAAGAACAACTTCGCCCATCACTAGAGAGCACTTCCTCCTCTCTCTATTTTTTAATGTAAGAGTGGTTTCAAGATGCGGGAGCAGCTCGTGCATCTTCGGATGACGTCATTGACCGCGACGTTTGAACAGACATCTGCAACCGCTGCGATGTTGTCTCCATCTCCGTGAAAGATTGTCCTTATTACCGCAGATGTATGAAGAAATAAAAGCTTTCATAGAGAAAGTGAAATTGTGGGAGTTGCAAGTTTCAATGGATAACTGTTACCACTTTATTAATCTAAAATTGTTACCTAATTTGAATCAAGACCAGTGTAACAAATATAACGAAGTACTGAAGGACTTGAGAAAAGAATTTGAGACCAGATTTAAGATTTGAATAGTTGTAATTTAAAATAATTGTTTGTGAATTCCTAACATGTTCCGGCTGTTTTTAATTATTGAAAACATTACGAAACGTATTATTTAACTATTATTGTAGTGAATATATTAATATTGACGTATCATAAGAATACGTACCTTAACAACCAAGAAGTTTGAATAATTTCGAGGGAAAAATTGTTCCGGAGCCGGGTATCGAACCCGGGACCCTTGGTTTAACGTACCAGTGGTAGAGCGTTGGTACGTTAAACCAAGAAATTATTCAAATCAACCTTACAGGGAGTTATACCTGAAAATCTTGATTTGCATAATACACGTCACTGTTCGTTAACAGAAAACCACGATTTAAGTCACACGGAGTTAGTGTGCACTCGAAGTTGGTTGCTTGACGGTTGTCAGCCCACTTTGAGGTATGTGGATATAGAGGGAAAAATTGGATCGGTGTCGGTTAGAGTTACCGAGTAGCTCAGTGGTAGAGCGTTGGTACGTTAAACCAAGGGTCCCGGGTTCGATACCCGGCTCCGGAAGAATTTTTCCTCGAAATTATTCAAATCAACCTTACAGGGAGTTATACCTGAAAATCTTGATTTGCAACCAAGAAGTTTAATTATAACTTTATTATTATTTTATTATTATTATTATTAATTGAATTTTATTTTATTAAATATAGTATAAACTAAAAAAGACATACCAAAAACCATTTACTAGAAATGAAGTATTTTTGTTGTTTAGTCAACTGTCCGAAGAAAGGTCTGAACCTCACAAGTGATACCAATAAGGCACCACTTATGAGGCAACTAGGCCAGAAGATAATAGGTTAGGGTGGTCAGTTCCTTGTGCTTAAATAATTACATAAATATATGGTTCTTTTTGCTTTAGATTCTTCTTTTTACTCATAAATATATAATTAGAAAATAAATTTGTTATTATTATTATTATTATTATTATTATTATTATTATTATTATTATTATTAGTGCAAACTACTTATGAAATTTTTTCCTTCCGAAAACAACCGTCTATTGTGACAGTACAACTCAAAAGTGCAGCTTTGTGGAATTTCTCCCGCGACAGTTGCAACTTAGCTCACTCATGCGTGTAACATGAATCAGCGATCGGCTATCTTCGGGTATTGCGCTTATCTCTTCAGATGACTACGCTATCTACACTTGCTTTCTGTAACAATTTCTATGCGTTGGCCTTGAGACGCCTGATCTAGATCATCTGACGCGAACATTCCACGTATTTCAACGAAATTGAGATGAAAGAAATCAAGTTCAGGATAAGGCTCGCCATGTTACACAACAACCCTATTATGGGGGTGCAGGATGCAGCCAAAGAGTTCTTGTACGCTTTTAATAATAATAATAATAATAATAATAATAATAATAATAATAATAATAATAATAATAATAATAATAAATAAGACGCTATTGAGATGCACGCTGTTACCGTGTTAAACGTGGATATTCATACAGGGTGATGCAAATAGTCCTGAGCACGATAAATACTTCTATTATAGGTTTTTCCTGCAGCCAGTTTGTGATGGTCTGACAACTGTTTTAAAACTCTTCTAACTATTGCGCATGATCGGCGATGATCAGTTTGAAATTATTTTCAAACCATCTCTGTACGAGCGCTCATGTACTGTAAAATAATTTACTAACCTCGTATGTTAAAGATGTAATTAAATTTCAGAGTATATTCTAGTAATCAATATAGATAAGCATGGAAACATAAAATAAGGAGCATAGTATCAAAGTCAGACAAGTCCATTTTTTGCCATTTAGAGATATTGATTTTTTTCTCATAAACACAGAATAAATATGGGAAATGCGTGTTATTATTCGGTTGAGAAACTTTTGTCATCTAGTCTGCTGTCAAAAAATCTGAAAGTTAGAATTTATAAAACAGTTATATTACCGGTTGTTCTTTATGGTTATGAAACTTGGACTCTTACTTTGAGAGAGGAACATAGGTTAAGGGTGTTTGAGAATAAGGTTCTTAGGGAAATATTTGGGGCTAAGAGGGATGAAGTTACAGGAGAATGGAGAAAGTTACACAACACAGAACTGCACGCATTGTATTCTTCACGTGACATAATTAGGAACATTAAATCCAGACGTTTGAGATGGGCAGGGCATGTAGCACGTATGGGCGAATCCAGAAATGCATATAAAGTGTTAGTTGGGAGACCGGAGGGAAAAAGACCTTTAGGGAGGCCGAGACGTAGATGGGAAGATAATATTAAAATGGATTTGAGGGAGGTGGGATATGATGATTAGAGACTGGATTAATCTTGCTCAGGATAGGGACCAATGGCGGGCTTATGTGAGGGCGGCAATGAACCTCCGGGTTCCTTAAAAGCCAGTAAGTAAGTAAGTAAGTAAGTAAGTAAGTAAGTAAGTAAGAATTTTGTGTGCTGAATGCGATTCTGGAACTGTTTAGGTTCAAAAACGGACAGAACAGAGCGAAAATAGCACCTAATTGTGCACTTTAGAATCAAAATGTAGAGAGTTCCACTGTGGATTGGTTTCATATTAGGACAATTCCTTCAGTAGCCAATGAGAAGCCCATATTCGTATCACTTTTTCTCACCACGCATCGCGAATCCAACATGGCTGTTTGTTTATATAATCGGTTTGTGGATGAATAAGTACTATTTTAGGTAAATTTGCTTTGAAACCGAGTTGCGAGATACTTAGATTCAAAAGTAGACAATTTCACTTTAAATATGGTTTCGTTTGGTTTCAAAAACAGACAACTCCATGATTAATTTTTTTATGCATTAAATTTAATTAACTTATTTGTTTTATATTATACATATAGCTCAACGGATGAATAATCGTTTGCGTTTGTAAATTTAATAATCTGATTGGCTATGTATTGTATATTTTTAGTAGAGCCATCGATGTAGCTCAGTCGGCAGACTCGCTGGCCTGCTGATCCGGAGCTGCGCTCGGGCTTGGGTTGGATCCCCCATTGGTCTCATTGAATGGTTTCTTCCGAGGTTTTCCCCAGCCATGGGACTGAAGCCGGATAGTCTGTGGCGAGTCCTGGCATCACTTCATTTCACTCCTTTGATATGATTACCTGGTTGGTTTTTCCGAGGTTTTCCCCAACCAAAAGGCAAATGCCGGGTATCTTTTGGCGAATCCTCGGACCTCACCTCATCATTGTAGAAAATTACTACATTGTAAAACAGTAAAAACTGTAAAATATTGTAAGAATTCGTAAAAATTGTAATTGTGATATTGCAAAATTTCGACTTGTTCCACATCTTAAAGCTTCATTGCTCATGTAAGATCTATGGAATATAATGAATGAATTAATTAATTAATTTGATTTTTGAAAAAAAAATATATATATATATATATAATTTTTTAATCGTAAAAATATTTTATCATATAGCAGAAGGACAGTATTTTACACATACTAAGTTTCATTATTATACAATATACAGTAATGGAGGAAAAAAATATTAAATATTTCCAAACTTTTACTGCTGTAAGCTGTACCTAGTCCCTTACCTCCAAACCAGCAGATTTCTTCAGACATGGAATCTAAAAGTACCACAGTGTTGGTAGGGAGTCATACATAATGTACTCTAATATGTTACAGATTAATTCTGTCTTCTATTCATCTAATGTCACAGCGAAAAAAGGCCACGAAATTTTGCATCAACCCAATAATATCACAATTACGGTGTGTACTATGAACCATTATATTAAGTAAACTAAACAGAAATATTAGATGTAATACAGTAACAAGTTAAATCGATAGTGTTCGGGGAAAGAGAGTTAAATAATTTTTTGTGCAAATAGAATTTTCTTCCACAGGTGAATACACAAGAGGGTATGCAAAATGAAAAAGAATACTAACATTTGTGTGGAGAATTATTTGCAATATTGATATTGGTATTTAATTGCCAGTCAATTTTGCAATTCATAGTTATAGTGGACCTTTACATTTCTGCTTTTCGATCCACCATCCCTTTAATATATATCATCCTTTTTTGTTAATATATTCATTTGTAAAATATTTCCTGATTACTTTCTAGGCTTCTGTTTTAAGGGGTTAGGTACAGCTTACAGCAGTAAAATATTTGGAAATATTCAACTTTTTTTCCTCCATTATTGTATCTTGTACAATAATGAAAATTGGTTTGTGCAAAACACTGTCCTTCTCCTATATGGAAAAAACATTTTTACGATTTAAAAAATTTATTTATTTTGTTATTATTTTTTTTCAACATTCACAATGGTGGGAGCTTACTGTGCAGTGATGACGTATTTTCCTCATAACTCATAAACTTGTTAACTTTTTCATGTTCTCTCTTTTTAATTTTATTGCTGAAACTCATGTTTACAATATCATACTCCTTCAACTACATCCCTTAATAAATAATATATATTTTTATTTTGTGTTAGAAGAAAATACTGATAATTGACTATTTTTAAATGAATTTATTTTTTATCAGACAATCTATCAAAGGTAGAGAAGTGGTCTTGCATCATATTGTAAATATGACCTGCATAAATACACACAAAGAATTTCATCACAGAATGTTGGATAGTTTTTTAGTTATGTGAACTGAATTTTGAAAAAAAAAAATGTAAATAATTTTTTTAATCGTAAACATATTTTTTTTACAGACGTGGACAAATTATTAGCAAAATTGAAGATTTTTATTATATATTTTACAAAACATGATTCTTCAATTTAGACTACAGTTAACATTTTTGTGTATTTCCAAATTATTAGCAAAATTGAAGATTTGTATTGTATATTTTTAGAAAATTTGACTCTTCAATTTGGACTACATTTGATATTTTTGTATATTTACAAATCATTAGCAAAACTGAAGGTTTTTATTATATATTTTTAAAAAATTCGATTCTTCAATTTGGAAATAGTTGACATTTTGGATATTTCCAAATTATTAGCAAAATTGAAGATTTTTATTTTACAGTTTTACAAAATTTGACTCTTCAATTTAGACTGTAGTTGACATTTTTGCTAATTTACAAATTATTAACAAAATTGAAGATTTTTATTATATATTTTTACAAAATTAAGCTCTTCAATTTAAACTACAGTTTAAATTTTGCATATTTCTGTCTACTGTAATGATAGAAATATGCAAAATTGTCAATTGTAGTCTAAACTGAAAAGTCAAATTTTGTAAACAGAATTATCATAAAAATCGTCAATTTTGTTAATAATTTGTCCACGTCTGTATATAACAGAAGGAGAGTATTTTTACACATAAGCTTACTCACTTTCATTATTGCACAAGGTACAGTAATGGAGGAAAAAAATGTTGAGTATTTCCAAAATTTTGCTTCTGTAAGCTGTACCTAACCCCTTAACTAAATTGCTATCTATCCTTCCCTATCTATCATCTATTCTCTCTCATACCTAGACTGTCTCCGTTCCATTTCTCGCTTTTCTAGTTAATATTTCATCTTATTCCTTTCTTTAATAATTTACATTATTTTTTTTTCATTCCTTATTCTCAAATATATCTACTCTTAATCATTCTTTTCCACCTATTTGCTTCTCAATTATTTGTTTACATTTCCATTTTCTCTGTTTTACAACACTTACATCACTTATTATCTCCCTACGATTCTAGCCTCTATTTATTTACTTACGTCCACATCTCTTTCTCTTCGCTCCACTCCCAATATATCTTTTATTGCCTCTTTCCGTAAATTTATATCCATAGTACTCCTACAGTTATAATACCTCTGATACTACTCCCAACCCACAACACTGAATCAGATGAAATATATATAATTCACTTAATTACACTAACAATATTCCTCTCTCTTCCACTTCTCAGTTCTTCAGATGTTCTTTCACTTTAATTCTCCATTGCTTATAAGTCTATCTTACTACACCAATATTCGCACGGGCTATCAGACACTGAACATTATTTGTTCTGTTTCAGAAGAAAGAGCTGTACTCCTTCCAACTCCAATTTTGGTCACTAGTACATTTCGTCCCTTTAACCTATGATATATGACGGATATAGGAACTCAGTACCTCTCCTGAGCTTCACGATAACTGTACTTACTATTTTTCACATCTGTGACAATCCTCTCTAAATCCTCTACAGTGTAGTTGAGTGGGGGTCTCTTTGATTACTGGAAAGTACGAAATGTAACCATAATAAAACATGTCTACAATTAAAACTAACCGGCAATTGTAAACACGTACTAATTTAATGAACTGAAGTTATGGGAGATCTTAAAACCATTGCAATAAATGTTAACTACTATACATCACTCATAAAAACTACATATTCTTAAAAAAAAATAGCACTGTACGTTTACTTACAATGCCAAAAATGAAGGTAAAGCAAAATTCTTTCTCAACATTTTTTTGTAGACTCTTACAAAACATTCGTTCACAACTAAGCAGTTACTTCTATTCGGCGCCAAACTGCTTTGTAGATTAGCCAACATGTTAATTTAAATATTCCCCCCGAATTAAAATTTTCATATTCACAGTTTTGTATTTCTCACAGCATTTGTTTACAATTATCCATGTTTAAAATTACCCTCATCTATCCTAATATAATATAATGTAATATAATATAATATAATATAATATAATATAATATAATATAATATAATATAATATTAGTACATTATGCAACGAGCCTATAATGGTAGTAATTAAGACGCATGTTTATGAAACGAGCGCAAGCGAGCGAGCGTCTTAATTAACATTATAGCCAAGTTTCATACGACTTTTTATGCTCGACCATATTGTTTTTTTCCGGCAATTGGTGAAATGAATTTGCGGGAATGTGCTTTGTGAAAGGCTGGAAGATGACGGTGAATTGATATTAATTTGTGTGTTGTTTTTTTTCGACTGAGTTTAATATTATCTAATCTCGCGCTAGTTGTCTTTCATTGCATATCCGAGAATAATCGATACTTGCGCTTTCATATTGCTACAAGAGTAGTTTCTGATTGGTGGAACACCTGAACTTTAATGAATAGGTCTACTTTAATGAGGTCCATTAAAGGGCTGGTACCAGGTGTATAATTACTACATTTCGGCATGGTCGAGCATAAAATATATCATCATATCATATCATATCATATCATATCATATCATATCATATCATATCATATCATATCATATCATATCATATCATATCATATCATATCATATCATATCATATCATATCATATCATATCACTAGACTTCGTGGAATTGCCACGAGAATCGTAAGGTTTACTGCGCACGCAGTATAGACTGTATGAGAAGGGGACGTGCAACGGTTGGAGTGTGCCTCCGATGTAAACACTGAGCAGTATACTACGTTACAATAAAACGTGTATCCTGCAGTCAAGAAATATAATGAATAATCTTTGAAGTAGGAAATATCTAAACATGTAAATACACAATTATTTTATAGTGAGATATATTAACTCTTAAATGTAAGATACTCATATCATCCTTGAATATGTGCATTGCAGTGAAGAGTTACGTACATTTTGAGCGAATGCAAAGTGAACCTCCTCCGATGGTCACTTAAACAGTTTTTATATTGGAAAAATGTACGTTCAACATCACACGTTGTAATAGGTGCATATTTGAAGAATGGGAGATCACTACTTTTTACTACACCAACTTCAGACGTATTGTCGTGACCTGATAGTACATAATTTATAATAAGAAGTTGCTAATAGGCAGAATTTTTGTAGCAATAATGTTTCTCAACTAACATTTCACTTTTTCTTAAATTAATGAACTGTTATTTTGGATAAAGGTTTGTGATACCTTATCCACTATATTAAGGGCTTCTGAGAGTTATAGTTTAGACGATTCTAACAGGGTGATGCTTTTGGACACGATTTTAAAATTAGAATCAATTAACAGAATATATTCAAATATCTGTTCAGTAGGCAAAGATTTGAAAGCTGCAACAGCGGAACTATCTGTGGTTTCCAATGCATCAATTATCTCCATTATTGTTCCGTAATGTTCTGCATAATAATTAACAGCATCCAACCACGTTTCCCAACGGGTCAAGACTGGCTGCGGGGGTAAGGGTAATCCAGGGGCAATTGTTTAGAACAGGAACACTCTCATTATAGTATGTTTGATTGAATTTTTGTCTGCACTGTACAAATGTTAAGCTTTGACTATTCCTGCCACAGTACTGCAAAAACAAGTGCTTTCATAGGTATACATTAGCTGTAGCTGCTCTATTATTTGGACCGGTCACAAATGTTAACATGAACTGCTGCTACTATGAGACCGGGAGGTCGCTCACCATCTCTATACTACCGTACATCGGCAACCTGATTGCATGCTGCGTGTGGCAATTCAACGAAGTCTACATATCACATTGGATCTCAGCACTTACTCAACAATGAACATTTGAAATCTCACTGAACTTCAATTCCTTGTGTTTTGCGAGCTCACTAATCTATTACATATACATGGGCCAAAATTTAAACAGGTCAATCTGCACCCCTGCACAGTCCCTATAGAGACATTCCAACTCATCGTACCTCCAACCGAACACAAAACACGTTCTCAAAGAGGGAAAACTACTCGTGATGAACGATAAAGTTTCAGGAGGTATGTATCCAGTCTGAGAGCCTATAAACAAATTCTCCAAAAGGTTAAGTGATTGACTGCAAAGTGCCATAACGGGAACGTCATTGTAAAACCTCAATGAGGTAAGTAAATGCAAAGTCACAAGATTCGGTGTAGCAGCCAAGATAGCACTGATTGAGTCTGAGTGTACGGTCGAGATACTGAGGTTACGAAGGTTCTTAAAGTAACCTACCAACTGCGAACACTTCAGAACCACTGTCTTGATATGGAGCTTCTCTAGATGAGGACATTTTGTAGGGAAATGTTGCACGTCCACATAACGCACATCGAATTCCAAGACCTTCAGAGTTTTCATGACCTTAAGAGTTGCGAAAGATGGCTTAAATACCGTTATCCCTCTGGAAATTTTAAGCTCCTCTAATCCTTTAAAGAGCTGTAGAGTGTCGTCCAGTCTTATAGAAAAACCAACACTTAGGCTGAGGCGACGAACACCTGGAAACCACTGAGCAAGTGATCGGATCTGCGAAGTATCCAACAAATTGAACCCGATTTCTTGCACACGGCAACGATTTTCGAAAGTACGCAGTAAATATGTATAACCATCCATGGATATTCCTGTCCCAGAGAAATCCAGACTCTGCAGATGCCGGAAATGTAATATGGCATCAATGCTCATGTCTGTAACACCACTGGATCCACTCACGTCAAGGTGTGTTAACCCTGTTGCAGACTTCGAGAGAACACTAATTATTAAATCACTACAGAATTCAGGAAGAATAAAACACTTCAAGTTCTTCAGAGAGTACAAACACTGAGAGAGGAAGTTTTTGAATGAATCGTAGCGACTTATTTTTCGGTAACTTTCTTCATTTTTTACACAAAATCTTAAAACTCTGAGTTGGGAAAGTGTTTCAATTTCACTTAGAATAACATTCGATATATAGTTCCACTCATCAGCAATATCAAGTTGTGTAACCTGGGGATGTAACACTACTTTGATGAAATGTTTAAGGATATTCATGCATGATGAATCTTCTATGCAGTCTCGGATGTCATTGTAGCGACCGTTCAAATGTTTGAGGCCTACAGATGTGATGCAGTTAGCCATACTGAACGGTATACTCTCATGGATGATGCATTGCAAACGTTTGCATATTGCAATTGCATCCCTTGAAGATGTTGTAGAGGTGCCACCAGAATTCACAAGACGGACACAAATATTTGACAGGTACTTGGCCAAGCGCTCTAATGACAGCTTCTGCAGACGAACGGGTTGGTTGTAGAGAGGCATTTCATAGGCAGTTCTATGCAAAAACAAAACTTACTGTTTAAACAGCTCTTATTTTACATCTGATGAACAGGTATAGTATATCTAATGAAAATTTAATACTAGGCGGTTCTACAGGGACTTCATTTTATTTTTACTAACATTTCTGATATTAACCTGACTATACCTTTGGATCAACGGTTGCTACTCCCTTCCACGACTGGAGTTCGATGGCGTAATATACAAACAAATCACTTTACTAGGTATAGGAGGGAAGAAAAGTAGTTCATCCATTTACGTAAACTAGGAAATATCACGCTTTTGAGTTTTATAATTTTCATTACGTTTTTGTTTAATCAGAATACAGTACAGTATTAACAATGAGTGTTTTTACTCACGAACTGAGCTGTCCATACGGACGTATTCATTATGCAGTGTATATTATACTGTCTACAGCACATTAGCGTACACTATAGAGAATGAAGTTAAATTGAAAAATAATCATAATATGGATATTTAAACACATTTTTCAAAATGATGGCGGTTCATTTTGATACAGACTCCAGTTCTAATGTGTGTAATTCCAATTACCAGTTTCGTCCTTCGTACTAGTAACTCATGTTGAAATAATTCTGTACCTACTCTATAAAAGAGTACCTTACGTACTGTAAATTCAATCTTCACTTCTGCCCGATCCGATAAGATAAAATTACTCAGAAATTCTATCTGCTGTCCGTTCAAGTGGTTTTGTCGCAGGGTCGTAGACGGGGGAATCACGTGACAATTACTTAACAAGGCCCTTTTATTTAAGTTATTTTAAACAGTTGTATAATATTACGTACACGTCCAATTCCTAACAGAAATTAATCTTTTCGGAAAAGAGCTAAGACAGCCCAGCTTTTACAGAGGGGCGTGTAGAAGCAGGTGGGGAAATCGGGATGCGACGTAGGCAAACGAACAGTACCTGTGAGAAAATATGGTTCAATATTGAAAGCTCTTTCGTCACTGGAAGACGCGAACATATTTCTGGAACGTACTATACTCACTAACTCAGTGTTGTTTACTATATGCAGCCTTGGTTATGTCTGGAGTACAGTTGGAACTTCATTAGTAGAAGGGGTGAGAGTGAAGTACATTCAAAAACTTAGGTACAATAAAAATTGAAGTAAAAATAAAATGATGTCCCTGAATATCTAATGAAAATTTAATACTAGGCGGTTCTATAAGTAATGCACATAATTTTTTCATTGTTCAAAATTGGTTTATTGCAAAGCTAAATATACCATGTTACTGCCCAATTAATTGACCACAAATCTACAGTTGTAAAATTTGATCCTTTATTGCTTTTCACACGGTCACTTTCGCGGTTCATATCTAACAGCAAATAATGTTGCACAGGTTTTCTCTGTGTGGAGCGAATGAAATGAGTCCAGAAAAAAACTTTTGTTCAGACACGGCCTCCCAGATTCATACAATTTCCAATTTTCGCTGAAGTTAAGAAATAGTACATTATGCAACGAGCGTATAATGGTAGTAATTAAGACGCGAGTATGTTTATGAAACGAGCGCAAGCGTGTTTCATAATTTTCATACGAGCGTCTTAATTACCATTATACGCAAGTTTGATACGACTTTTTATGCTCGACCATATTTCTAACTTGAAATTATTCATAAGTATTCATGTTATTCTTATCTGACTGGGGAGCGGAACTGACCTTGTCCAATATCTCATAAATTGTGAGATGTTCGCAGACACGCGAAAGTGTTGATTTTTTTCCGAGGAACAAATGTCATTGACCTTGATATAATCTAGAGAGTAAAATAAACATTAATCTAGATATAACCTTGAAATTGATTTAGACATTAAAAAACAAGATGACAAATTGAATTTATTTGAATATTATTTACAATTAACGCTAATTATTATAGTAACAGAACATAATCTTCTGCGACAGCATTGGATTTCCAGCCTCCGCGACGTTTCGCTAGTTGTCTTTCGATTGCATATCCGAGAATAATCGGTACTTGCGCTTTCATATTGCTACAATAGTGTTTTCTGATTGGTGGAACACCTGAACTTTAATGAATAGGTGTAGTTTAATTAGGTCCATTAAAGGGCTGCTACCAGGTGTATAATTACTACATTTCGGCATAGTCGAGCATAAATATTATTACACTTCCAACTGGAAGTAGATCCGAAATGCACAAAAGAATGTTAACATTAACTGTTAAAATTTTAGTGAACGTGTTAGTGTATTTTTAATATTTGTTGATGAAAAGGGCCCTAGAAATCGTAAAGAATTTCAATGGACCAAAACGTGAATCGAGAAGGACAATAATTATTTTTGTTACGGTATATACGTAGTTATTTCTGTTGAGCACATTAAAACCAAATCCACAAGTAGGCCTACTGTACAATACATTGCAGGACTGCTGCGATAGAATAGGCACAATTTCGAGTCTCCACTTGTAACAACACAAGACAACACAATATGAAATTATGAATATCAATGCCTGTGCAGAATTGAAAAACACTGAAATAATATTGTGAACTTACATCTGAAGCGGTACCAAGTCAAACACACACTGATAAGGAGACCTTTACGAGTTATCACAGAGTCTTATCAGCAGATAACATCCCACGTATTTCAACGAAATTCAGATACAAAGATATTAAATGCTGGCTAAGGCCAGCCAAGTTACCTAACAATCCTATTATGGGGGTGCAGGATGCAGCGAAAGAGGTATTGTCTGCTTTTAATAAATAAGACGCTATTAGGATATGAAAATTTCCAATCCTATAACTCAAAACTATGGTGTTTTTTCCCCACTAACTAATTTAGTAGACTTATTTGGCAATGACCAGGCCGATGCTTTGGCAAAAAAACGTGCTAAAATTTACAAACATCTCCTAAACCAACACCCTTCCAGACAGAGGTCTGCATCGGACGTTTTCGCTCGAGCGCCAAGTAGTTCATAGCATAATCCGATAGGCAGCGCACATGCATGATGGGTAAAATTGTCGCGAGCGATAAATCCTCGAACGGTGTAAGCCAAGCGTTAGACATTCGTTCTTGTTACGGTAATGAACTGTGTAGTAACATCATAGATGTTTATCATTTCAAAACTTTGCAGTGTTTAACTAACCTCTCCATAGTACAACTACAAAACTTGCTTTAAAATGTAATATAAATGTTGTAGGTAAATGTTTTTTTTCCCCACTCAGGAGTGATTTTGTTTTTGCCACATCTGATAGATGTTATTGGATGTAAATGTATTTATTATAAACGGAGAACACAATCACGATAATGCAAGAACGGTATCAAGTTTTCTAGTAATAATAATAATAATAATAATTAATAATAATAATCTCTAATAATTAGTGTACCAATCTTTGCGTCTGTAACAGTTGTGCAGGCATGATTATTCGTTTTATTATATTTTCTGTGACGCTATCTCTGTACTAATATAGTTATTAATCTACTGCTATATCAATAATATTTTTTAAAAGTTTCTACATTGTCGCAGTATATAGGCGGAACACTATGTATGGACCTACCATATTATTATATATGTGGTAAATCAAATATTGAATAATTATTAATTAGCAATAATAACTGTATATCGAAGTTTTTCATACTATTTTATTTATAACTTCATGTTCCTGTTTTGGTACGTTCCATTGACTGTTCCATTAAACGTTTGTCATAAACGCAGAAAATAAAGCCTTATTTTTACCGTGTGAGCAAAACATATGTGTATCTTATCTGTCGCCTTCCATACAAGATAAGACATGTCGGTGAGATGACCTTGTACTATGCTTCTATTTATTACGAGTGTATCACGACCGATCGTATCTCACTCGAGGGTGCGACACTCGACCGAGGTCAAGCGAGCGATTTAACTCCAATGCAGCACTCTGCTTCCAGACAATAAAATTGTACATCAAAGAAGTTGCACAACATCCACTCCCATGAGACTGCAGAAAAAACATATGGCAAACACTGGAGAAAGGACCTTGTATCAATACCTAACGGACCAAGAAGATTGGCAGTCCGTCTTGCAACTGGTCATGACTGCTTGGCGCAGCATCTCCACCGTTTCGGTATTTATCAACATCCAACCTGTACCCTTTGTGACCTTCAAGAAACGATGAATAGGGATCATCTCCAACGCCGCCCAGCTCTAAAATAACTAACAGAATGTGCCAGATACTGGGAAGCGAGAAGCCTCATGCCTCTGTTTAGTTCTTAGTGTTTAGTTATTTAAGGTTTTTGTTCAGTTACTTTATTAGATTTAATTTTAAGTTGTATTAAGTTATACTGTTTAATCTTGAGGTTGTGTTTAGGTCAAAGATAGTTATCTATGTACCTGTCATTCGAATGAATGAATGAATGAATGAATGAATGAATGAATGAATGAATGAATGAATAAATAAGTAAATAAATAAGTAAGTAAATAAGTAAGCAAATAAGTAAATAAATAAATAAATAAGTAAATAAATAAGTAAATAATTAAGTAAATAAGTAAGTAAATAAATAAATAAGTAAATAAATAGGTAAATGAGTAAATAAATAAGTAAATAACTAAGTAAGTAAATAAGTAAGTAAATAAGTAAATAAATAAATAAATAAGTAAATAAATAAGTAAGTAAGTAAATAAATAAGTAAATAAATAAGTAAATAAATAAACAAGTAAGTAAATAAATAAATAAGTAAATAAATAAGTAAGTAAATAAGTAAGTAAATAAATAAATAAATAAATAAAATAAAGAAATAAGTAAGTAAATAAATAAGTAAGTAAATAAATAAACAAGTAAGTAAATAAATAAATAAATAAGTAAATAATTAAGTAAATAAGTAAGTAAATAAATAAATAAGTAAATAAATAGGTAAATGAGTAAATAAATAAGTAAATAACTACTAAGTAAGTAAATAAGTAACTAAAAATAAATAAGTAAGTAAATAAATAAATAAATAAATAAGTAAATAAATAAATAAATAAGTAAATAAATAAATGAGTAAATAAATAAATAAATAAATTTAGTAGATAGCCGCTACAATACGCTCACCAATATCTTAATACCTCAAATTTGAATTTTTTGGATTACGGTTCTTTTTAAGGCAACATATTCAAGCTACGAGAAATCCCTCTCATATTTGGATTCGAGTGAGAGAAAAAAAAGAGAGTATCGGCCAGATAACACTGTTGTTTAGAATTGTATTACCGTCACTGCCAATCTAGAAGACAACAAACGATACCAACGCTCGCTCTGCTAATGCTAGTCACTAAACAGTGGAATTCGTGACTCATATACTGCAGCGGTGGCGAAAATGTAATCGTGCGCCGAGCCACTGTGTAACCTGCAACGTGCATAGCACCTATGGAGGGAGGCGGACACCCGAAGGGGAAGTGCAGCAACTGTCTGACTTATTAACGGATTTTCATTTTCCTTACGTCAAGCACTTAAATATAATTTTATACAATACAAGGCTACAAACTAATGTTTAGTACGTGTAACGAAGAAAGGAATGAACAATAAATGAACAATATCACAACCTAAAATTAACTATCTTCAGAATGTCTCTGCGACAAAGTTTCAAAATCAGGAATTATGTCACTTACTGCCAGTCGTAGTTGATCACGAAGGTATTTGTCTGTCAGTCGTGATCTAAATTTGGTTTTTACTATTTTAATTGTTGAAAATAATTTTTCACAAACGTAAGTTGTAGCGAACATGACTTCAACAGAGCAAGCGAAAGAACGAAGCTTCGGATATTTATTTTTTAGCAAAGATTTGAAAGTTCAACATTTGTCAAGTCCTTACATCTAGCTTTCATTTGACATCACATAGTAAATCAGTGAGTTCAAATTGAAGAGCTAACCGCATTATTCGTACATCTGCTGAAAAATGGTCGACGTACAGAGATGATGATGATGATGATGATGATGATAACAACAACAATAACACTTAACCTTTTAATGTTTCATCAGTAACATGTAGAACAATGCCGTTTTATGTTATACAACCGTTTCCTCGTACTACTTGTGAACAAATCATACATTTAATATTCTCATCATATTGACAGCAAAAAAATGCGTCCTCCCATCCTACTTGGAACTTTCGTACATGGTTTCGAGAGAGACATATGCCACTCGCAGGTCAGAGACAAATACAAATGGAACGGAGTTTGACTCCAGTGAGTGAGAGGGTGGGGGTTGGCGGAGGTTAGAAGCAAGCGAAATGCACAGCTATCACTGCGAGCCCACAATGTCTCGCGAGTCACGTTCTCGCCACGGCTGTACTAAAGCATGACTTCCTCCTCTGAAACAATATTATGTAATGGCAGCAGCTACAGGGACATCATTTTATTTTTACTTCAATTTTTATTGTACCTGCGTTTCTAAATGTACTTGACTCCCACCCCTTTCACTAATGTCCTTGATAACGTCAGTCACACAAACTTACGGCCCTGTTGCTAGCAGTGAAGTAAACGGTACAGAGTACAGTGTGTTTCAGAAATATGTTGGATTTTCTATAGAAGAAAGAGCTTATATTATTGAAGTTTATTTTCACACAAGTATGGTGTGTAGCATAACTGAATTTATCTGTGTGGACTGAGCACAAGTGAAGTTAGAGTTACCGAAATTACGGTACCCTATAATATGGTACGGTACTTAACAGCATTATTTAAACAAGAGTTTTGTTTTACTGTTTGTAGGTATGAAGGACGATGATGGAAACTGAAATTACAATATAGCCGAATGTGAACTACAGTTTTATTTTTTCACAATTTCCTGATTAAAGCATTACGGAATATTTTCGTAGAAATGTCATTAATCTGGTAGATAAATTTAGAGCAACAGAGTGTACAGAAAGGAAGAAAAGTGTAAGATGGCCAACAAAGGTGACAGAAGATGCTGTAGAAGATGCAGCGAGGTCCTAATAAGTCTGTCAAGAAGTTAACTGTAGAAATTGGGGTTTCTTACGGAAGTGCTCACAAAATTCTCAGGAATGAATTAGGTTAGTAATATGCTGAATAAAGTAGACATTACGTAATGTATATAACCGCCTGAAGACTTGAGTTTGTGAAAATAAAAAAATTGTTACTATTCTACTGTTTTTTGATAAAATACTGTAAAATAATGATCAAACTGAAAATCGTAATACTATATTTCCCTGTAACATAAATGGATACACTATTTTTCTCTCCTCCTGTAGCTAGTAAAATGATTTGTTTACATGTTGCACTAGCAACTCCAAACTCCTGTAATGGAAGGGGGGGTAAGAGTGTTTCCGAGTATAGCCAGGCTAATGTTAAAAATGTTGGTAAAAATAAAGTGTTGTCCCAGTAGAATGTTCCTTCTTATTATCAGTATTCATCTTAATCATTCGACAATAAAACCTCGTTCACACTTTTCAAGTAACTTGAATTCAAGTCACTTGATTCGACGAACTTGAAAAGTGTGAACTATGTTACAAGTTGACTTGAAGTCAAGTAACGGCTTGAATTCAAGTTTCAAGTGAAGTTGAATCCCTTTCTCCTTTTTACTTGACTTGAAAGGACACTTGAAGAGTGTGAACGTTACTCGATAACTTGAATTCAAGAAGAAAAGCGCGGGAATTTAAATTAACAGCTGTTTTAAGAGCGTTAAATTAACAGCTGATTGTTTTTCTGTTATCAGGAAACGTAAAAATAAAAGGAACCTGCACCTTGAACAGCAACTGAGTCTACGTAGGCTAAACATCAATAAGTCTTCTATTGCTCCCAACATTAAAAGGTTGGCAATTGAGGGAGATGTTGCGGAACAGAAGTTTTGAATCATGGTGTAAATTACCTCATAAGGGCAAAGGTGTTATCCTGTATTCGGAGTGCCCCAAGGCAAATTCCTGGATGTCATCAAAAGCAAATTTATCAATTTCAGAATACATTAATGCAATTAAAATGTCCAGCAATCTATCTGCGGTTAGTTCTGTGCCCGGCAGAAGTTTCAAAACAACCCGTTGTCGCCATCCCGGCTGCAACGAGACGGAAACTCTTGGTCACGTGTTGGGGTTCTGTCGAAAAACGGAGCTGCTGCGCAACAATCGACACCCTAAGGCCAGGACCGGTATTGCTGATGTCCTCAAGCGTCGTGGATGGGAAGTACACGAGGAGATCCACTGCGTTTCATCCTTAGATTCGAACAGAAGAACAGATATTGCAGCCATCCACAGGACTGAATCTAAGAGAATAATTCTTGATCCTACAATCCGGTTTGAGAGGGATGCCCTGCAGGCACAACATGATGAGGAGAAGAAATCCATTTATGAGTCCTGCATCCCATACCTAAGTGAGAAATATAACATGTCCACTAGTCAGTGGAGTGTTTCTGATCTTTTGTTTGGTGCGCGTGCCTCACTTCCTAAATTCACATGTGATATTTTAAAAGCATTCGGTCTCCGATTTTTTTAAATTAAAAAAATTTGTGTTCAAAATTCTTAAGGATTGAATGCAAATATTGCATTATCATTTATATTTTGGCGATTGATGATCGTATTGGGTTTGCATTTCTCTCGATTTTTACTAAACAATTCCTGTCTTTCTAAATTATTCTGTAGTGCTTTTATTCTGGATCTTTACGGTCACTCTCATTGAGGGCAGATTATTTTTATTAAAAAAAGTATTTATATATAGGCTAGTAAGTGAAATAATGACTAAGTATTTGCGTTTCTGAAGTTGTATAAAATTCACGAAGGCCTGCGAATTTTAAAACTGCAAAGTTTCGTAACAGAAATGCAAAGGAAGCTGTCAAGGAAGGAAGAGTTCGTTGAACATGTGAACAGCAGAGATTTTAACGTGCATACAGACGAGATACGAAGGGAAATTAAAAACCATTAAACTGTAGATAGAGAAGAAGTGAGGAAGATAGGAGGGATTAAGAAGAGCGTTGTCTGAAGCGATGAAATTTATAGGCCGAAACTGGCATAGTTCAATGTGGCTGATAGACTTTTTGGGAACTGTAACAGCTTCAAGATAATCATTTTCTATTATGGTACATCAGACTTGCTTATATCTGATTACATTTACATTAAGAATTGTTAATCTGTTTGAAGATTTCACTTATTCTATTTGTAATGGTCAATGGAACAGCTTACCTGCGGCAATCTTTCGGGGCGGTCCTAACAAAATCAATTCATTTGAGGGAAGGTTGAGAAGATTAGACTGAAAATGTAATTGTAGGTGCAGTGTAATTATCTAAGTTGTGTTATGTAATTAATCAGGTTGATCTGTAATTAATTATGATATGTAATTCAGTAGATATGTAATTAATTAAGATGATATGTAATTAGTTCAGTTGGTAATAGTTGGGTGTAATAGAAGTACTTATAAGTCAGGTTTACTTTTGCTTATTGTAGGCGTTATTATAGCATAGTTTTTATTTAAGGTCCTAGGTTTATTGCATTTATTTATTTATAGTTAGAAGTAAATTTACGTTTATTTTATTTTGTATTGCTGTAATTATTATAAATGTTATTAAAATAATTATTGTAATATTATTGTTTAGTGTTAATAAATAAATACATTCATACAGACATACATACATACATACATACATACATACATTCATACAGACATACATACATATATTTCTCTTACTAATCTAATTCCTAATTCATGCTGAACAACGCGTCTTTCATTTCTGCAATATATTTATCATTTCCCTGGCACGGAGGCTTGCTACTACAGAAATTCCTAATTGCACAACTTCCATCGACGCCATTTTATCCTACTTGAAAACACAATAACTTGAATATGTATGAACTGCGACTTGAGTTCAAGTTACTTGAAAAGTGTGAACGAGGCTTAAGCATTTTGAATGATTTACTAGCACTTCCATTATTACAAGACAGCACAAAGAGATAAAAGCTAATTACAATTATTGATTCACATTGCATGAATTATTTCACAATAAGAATAGGTCTACATATCATGAAATGAAATAAATTCATACAGTTATTGGCAACTTAAAAATCAATAGTAATCGGAAATTATGTTGCCAATATTCTAACAGGTTGATGTATAGAGTTCGTTTTACACGGCTACATGATTAAATGATTAAATGTTATGGTTTATTTAACGACGCTCGCAACTGCAGAGGTTATATCAGCGTCGCCGGATGTGCCAGAATTTTATCCCGCAGGAGTTCTTGTACATGCCAGTAAATCTACTGGCATAAGCCTGTCGCATTTAAGCGCACTTAAATGCCATCAGCCTGGGTCGGGATCGAACCCGCAACCTTGGGCATAGAAGCTGCGCTATACCAACTCGCCAACCAGGTCGACTGTCAACATGACATTTCTGGGAAATTTGTTTGGGATTTGCCATTTTAATGTCATAATTCTGTGTCAATGAATACATCTGAGCAGTAAATGAATTCTCACTCTTTCTTCTTCTTCTTCTTCTTCTTTTCCTTAGTTTAACCTCTCCCTTTTAGGTTCATTTACACGACCCACGCCATACGGGCCTTACAGGGTCGAGACTGTTGGGCACTCTTTCATAAATTTAATTTGAATCATTCATTAATACAAAGTTTACACACGACGTTTAGTCATATTTAACCCGAACAAATTCATTTTCCTCTAAGAACACTATGCCAATAAAGTATTGACGGCGTTCTTTCTAATTTTTGACCTGCTACAATAAAACGTCCCAAACTTACTCCATGTGGACTTGGCTGAAATATAGGATATACAGGGTGTCCGGGAAAGACCTGACGAAAAATAAATAACTATATCTCTGAAATTATTGCATTTATTGTCGTGATGTTTTCACACTTACAAGGAGAAATACAATAAGTTTTAATGTACCTCTATATGAGCACGAATTTGTGACCAGGGCTATGTCCAAGCGAAACTCAATCTCCTGCCACGCACACGAAAGCATTTCCGGTGTGACTAGGCCCATTGCTTCGTAGATTCGGCCACGTTACTCACGTCCTTCACAAGCCCAACAGAAAGAAATCCAGTGGGGTCATGTCCGGCGAACGTGATGGCCATGGCTTAGGTCCGCCTCTTCCAATTCAACGGTCACGAAACGTGTCGAGTTGAGCGCGCACATTGTTAGCATAGTGTGGGGGGCTCCGTCCTGTTGAAACACGGTTTGTGGTAATAGTTGTGGGACAGCGTAATTTCGCAGCATATCCAGGTATGTGTTACCTGTTACTGTGAGCTCTTGTCCGTTTGGAAACGACGTTGTACTCGCGTGACTGACATAAATTCAGCCAGTCATAAAACGCATTCTGCTTTTTCTACTGTGGTTAACATTGCTCGGCTGTTCACTTGGTACACGCACAACTTGCATTTCCAGCTCTGAGAGCAAGGCTGACTATATACGCTGCGCAGAACGAGATTTTTCTCGTTTTCTCCTCGCGCAATGGTATGCGCACGCGTGTAACATGCTGCTAGGTAACAAAACTTATTGAGTTTCTCTTTTTAAGTGTGAAACCATTGAGGTAATAACTGTAACAGTTTCAGATATAGGGGAAACTTGTGTAAAACAGCCACCTTAATTTTAAGTGTTACTTTACACAACTTTCGGTGTGCTCAAGAGTCTAAATTTAAAAGTGTGAGTTGTATATCATCCAAGGACAGTGATATGGCATTTTTAAATTTTGAAAAAATATATATTGTCGAAATTAAAATTTTTAGAAGTGTAATATAATGACCGTTTTACACTGGCATCTGTGTAAAACGGCCCAGTGTATATTATGCTAGAAAAAATATGATAGAAAACGTATTCAGTTGAAAAATACAAATAGTTACACGACATTGTTTATTATCGTGAAAGTGGAACATGTTAATCTAATTAACTAAGATCATATAATTGAAAAGAAAGCATTAATATGGTATCAATTATAACATGAATTAGGACATTTAAATTTAATAGTCTAGCGATACAAACCGCAGGTGAAATCATCGTCTGCTACAGGATCAAGTCCAGGAAACTCTTCATGAGCCCATTTCATGCACGACATACAGCGAGCCCATCCTTCACCACTAGCTGAAATGGAGTGAATATTTTCTTGACAAAATATGCATTCAGCATCTTCCTCATCGTCTACATTCTCTTCGCTACTTGTAATTTCAATGTTCTTAGTATTCTTCTTTTCCAAAATTATTTTATGATACATGTTTCTTTTTCTAACTATTTTCTTGAACCTGGCTGCTTCAGCTTTCTCTTTTAGTTTTTCAGCACATGGCATCTATATTCCTTTCTTCGACTCGCCGTCTCAGATTAGTTCTAGACAAATCATACATTTTGCTTGCCTTTGTAGTTCTCATTTTATTTTCCTGAACAGCTTTAATGGCTTCCCTCATATTTTCCCTGCTCCAAGAATTTCTATCAGTCTTCCTAATACGTCTACTTATAGCCTAGTTGATACTGGAAAAGAAACCGAATTACTTGTAGAAGTTCTAGTGTTTCAATGTATTACGTCAGAGATATCAGAGTAAAACCATCAAGCACGGTGTAAAACGGCCAAGCACCAAACACATGCATCTAACAAACAAGCTTATAGCATAACACCGCCATCTTTAAGTAGTTTCGAACACATGCATGTTGAACTTTATAACCTCTATTATATCAAGCAGTAGATAAACATTTCACGTTATGTATATTATGTATGAAATTATATCAAATAATAAGTAGATACCTTAGATCAGAACCTCCAAAAACAGTTATCATATCGAAATAATCATAAATTGTGAAGACAGCCATCCACGACTTTACAGACCACTTTCAGAAGCAGTTCTGACGTAGTGCACTAAATAATCGGCAATATGGCAATGCTGCTAAAGGTATGCTTACACATGGCCGTTTTACCCAGGTAGGCCGCTTTGCACTGGTCTCCCCTATAATTACTTCTTTTTCGTCAGGTCTTTCCCGGACACTCTGTATTAAATATATCATTCCATTTTATTTTGCAAGGAACAGCAATCTATTCATAAATCATACGAATAAAAGAACAACTTTATCATCAGTGAACTTCAAACTTCAAAACTTATTTATTAAAAAGAATATCATACACACATAATGAAATATAATGTTACACAGAAACAGAAAGGAAACTATAACACAAAACTTTATAATAAATAACTCTATCATTACAAAAATAATAATACTGTTCGCAAACTCACAGAAGACCGGGACGTATCAGCCACACTGTAAGTCGCCTCAGCAGAAGTCAACTATCATCCAAGATGCTACAGTGTGGAACATAACTTTAGGTAAAAATAGTTAACATCACAAGAACTTTGAGGTAATACGTAGCTAAAATATTATATGTAATATCACAATTACCTTGAGCGTAATGTTGAATAAACTAAACAAATCTGATACATCAAGCAGCTAAATAAAAACCTACGCTCGTATTTCTATAGGAAACTTCTCTTATGGGAGTGCACAAGTAACAAAATGTTACATTAAACTAGGAATGAGCTTCACTCCAACATCTCTAAAATTGATTGCACTACATTTCTCATGAAAAGAAAGTATATACCGCATTTTCTCGAATATCCCGCGCCCTCGAATAATGCTAGTGCCTATCTTTTGAAAGCCTGTCACCCCTCTCCCCCCAAAAAGAAATAACAAATATAGTCACGGAAAATTAAGAACAATTAAACACAATTATAATTCAGTTAACAATTAATAAATTTTATCCCGAAACAGGACGCATTTTTATTAATAGCACGCGTCACGATTTCCATGTTCCTCCGCGTGTTTGATAATTTTAAGTTTTTCGGTGCAAATTAAAGACCACAATCTCATGTCTTTAGTGGTATTCATTTCAAGAACTTAAAAATGGAGGGTCATTCAGAATATAAGATGCACTTATCAATTAAACTTGATTCTGATATGCAATATGTACTGCAAATCCAAACGCCATTTACCAATGTTAACAATTTAAATACCAGCGCGGAAAGAAAATAGCACGCGCTACCACGTTAGGAGTTGCAGAGAAGTGAAAATGGGGCAATGTTGCCAACCTCATTTCGAATAAGCCGCGCATCCGTATTTTTTACTAGTATATTTCGGAACAAAAAAATGCGCGGGATATTCGAGAAAATACGGTATTAATGAACTTATGGTAAGTATCACATCTCACCTACTATGAAGATTTCAAATATTTTTCTTTAACTTACATGCTGAGGTGTAAAAAAAATGCTCCATACAGCATTTCCATGGAGATACCTCCACACCAAGACAATCTCTAAACTGTATTTTCAATTTCTCACAATACCAACCGAAAACATGACACCTTCTTAATTTAGGAGCAATGCTCGTGATGAGCGATAAAGTTGCAGCAGATGGGTATCCCCACTTTGTGCCTATGAACAAATTCTCTAACATGTTAAATCTTTTATTGCGAAGCATGTCAACGATGTGATCGAAAAAATTCACTCTCACCATTATCTTTAAGGTGACAATATTTGGTGCAACTTCCAAGAAATTACGGAGTAAATTCTCATTGTCCGTCGTTACACTGAGACTGTGTAGGTGCTCTAAGGAGCGGGTCATCTGTGGGCACGTTATAAACACTGCCTTGATCATGAGTTTCTCCAGAAGAGGACAGTTTGTGGGTAAATCTTGCAGATCTATGTCATGTACATCCAGCTCTAAGACCTTTAGAGTTGTGGAAAATAGTGCAGATATCGACCTGCGTAAAGATATATGTGCCCTAAACATACTGATCATTTCTGAAGAAGTATATTTAATACGCGGACTCGATTTAAAATGCACTAAGCTGAGGCGACGAAGATCAGGAAAATAGGTGGACAGTGATCGGGCCCGTGACAGAGGCAATAAACACAACCCCAAATCTTGTAGGCGTGTATGTAAACGACTGTTTGACCTACGCAACAGCCGCTCATATCCTAACAGAAATTGCTGTCCTGGAGACATTCAGACTTCGTAGACATGGAAAGGTCACAATTATGTCAACGCTCATGTCTGTAACACCGTAGGAGTCCTTCACGTCGAGATGTGTTAATCCAGGTGCAGATTTGGAAAGAGTACTGATTATCTCATCAGTACAATTTAAAGGCAGACTAAAACACTTCAAATTCTTCAAAGAATACAAACTTAGAGGGAATGAATTGGAAATTCGCTGACAACAAAATATGCAGATCCTCAATATTTGAAGATGAGAAAGTGTTTCAATTTCATTTAAAACAATTTTCGCAAAATATCCCCGTTGATTAGTGAGATCAAGAACCGTAATCTGGGGATGTAGTATTGCTTTAACGAATTGTACAAGGATATTATTGGATGAAGAAGACTTGTTGTAGTCGTTAATGTCACTGCAGCGACCGCCCAAATAATAGAGGGCTTCAAAAGTGACACAGTTGGCCAAGTTGTAAGGTACTGTGTCGTGGATGATGCCTCTCACACGCTGGCATACCACGAGTGCATCATTCTCTGATGATGTGGCGCGGCCAGGATTCAAAAGGCGGACACAAATATCTACCAGGCACTTGGCGAAGTTCTGCAAGGCCAACTTCTCCAGACGAACGGGTTGGTTGTACAGAGGCATTTCATACACGGTTCTGTGAAAAAATAAAACTTACTGTTTGAATTGCTCATATTTATTTTACACCGTAGTAGGGTAGAGTAGCATAAATCGCACCGCTTCCTAAATGGCACCACTGCTAGTTTAAAACAAGTTACTGTAGTAGTGTAGCATCTAGTGGTATTGTTACAATCTACCATATGAACTTCCACCACGTCACTTGATTTCTGCCACTTCTCTGTGCTAGAAACGTGGTGATAGAGTATTTAATATAATCGCTCAGGTGGATGTATATTTAGCTAACATTCTGTAACTAAATAACGGATTTGTTTGCAAAGGAATCCATAATCTTAAGATGTTATTGGTTAAAAGAAATATTAAAGAACATTTAACTTAGTACGATTTTCCAACATGAGGTGATTAAAGGCTGGAATGAATGAAATAATAACTTATGACGTAGTTTCTTAATTCGCACCACTTTATAGGTGCCTAATTCGCACCGGTGCGATATGAGCAACTGTAGCAATTCTAGCCGTACAAAAGAAGGCCCCAAAATTTTAAGTGAACGAGGAATGCATCAGGTGGTGCAATATCAAGTGGTGAAAGGGCGTTAATACAACAAGTATGTGTTGTACAAGCGCACCAGATATTTTGTGCCACCTATGAAAATTTTTAAACGTCAAACAGTGTATCCTACATTATCAGCTGGTACTCCTGCAGGTTCGTTATTTGTTTGCTCTGAGTCAGGTTACATCAACAGTGAACTATTTGTCGAATAGCTCAAACATTTTATTTTCCACTCAAACCTGGCGTAGAGAAAAGTTCTGCTTCTATATGTCCACCTATACGAACCATCCCAAAAATTTAGAAGCTAGATTATCTCGGGAAAATGATGTGCTCCTACTTCAGCTTCCTCGTCATAATACTCAGAGGCCCAGCCTTTAGATATTTCTATCTTCAAATCATTTCAGACAGCTAAATCATGAAGCAGTTCTTAGGTGGCTTCGAGATAATCGTGGAGAAAAGGTGACGCAGTTTACAGTTTGAACTGCCTGGTGTAGCACACGGCAAATGTGTAACAATAAAAAACGCATTCAGGAAGTTTAAATGTTACGTAATTTATGCTCTATTTTTTAAATTTCATTTGAAGATGCGTTACTCTCTTTCATTAATTTCAATAAACTTGTAATTTGCATTTGTTACATTATTCATATTAAATATTGTTCAATATGTTCAATATTAAAAGCTTTCCTTCATCCTGTTCCCTGCAGATAAAGAGATGCGATTTAAGAAACCGCAGGTGCTGTTTAGGAAACTAGTTGCCTAAATGGCACCACTGACAAGTGTTTCGAAAATGTCATTCTACTTCAAAAATATTAAATCAAATTCAAGGATTATTTTTTACATGAAAGGTACATGTTCTGGGAATGTATTTCTGTAAATGAGTGCAGAAAATAAAAATTGTATTGTTCAATAAAAATTATAAATGCTAAAGTGGTGCGATATACGCAACCTTACCCTATGACATGAATAAGTAAACTGAATTAAAATTATATATGATAGCACTCTTGCTATTTCCAAAAGGTTCATCAGTCTCTTTCCTACACATACAACCCAAGAACCAAAAACTCAACACACTAGAACCATATGAAATATACAAACACACTAAAACACACCCTGATCAAATTCTCATCACACAGATCAATTTCAGAACACACACTATTTGACTCCAATTTTCAACACTTTTCAACAATCAAACGCACCCACACAACAGGCAGAGAAGTTCGAGATGACGCCGAGATCAAGTAGGCTCTGAAGATGGTGTGATGAAGCACTGAAACAGCTCTAAGCCGCACAGACTTACATAATTAACACGAGTAAGTCCGCTAGTTAATCAATTACTTATATTCAAGTGTTAAAAGTAGTGTACCTATGCAAGATTCAAAATGGATATAAACTGTCAAAATTATACTCGCTTCCACTATTTCTTAAAATTTAATTCTTAATCTGTAAAATTCCATATTTTCAGTTTTATAGTAGTCTAATTATATATTTACATTTCGACTGAACGTAAATGACAATGTCAATGACCTTGCGCCTAACACATAGGCCTACCAATACACACCAGAGTAACAAACGACGTATCGGAGAAGGTAATAATTCTCTAATTTCATTTTCAAAAATGTTAGACTCACAAAATACATCTTATCTGGGAATAACTTAACTGCTACAGAAATAGATCATTTGACAATTATCTTCAGTTATTTATGCTCTACAACCTGTATTGTTGGCAGTTTACATCGTGTAGACCCTACATATACAGAGTGATTCAGACCACATTTCATTTATTTCGGAAACTAGTGCATTAAAATTTTCGAGACAAAAATATTTATAACTAAACCACATGTTAACTTTCACTTGAGCTTGATTTCCTCACTCAGCCCTACCAGGAAGTATGGTCAGTGGCGTATCACTTTAAAATTTCAAATGGGAGTCGGGGTCAAATAGGGTACGATTTGATAGAGCTCTTCAAAACAAATAACTTTCATAGGGAACGTTTTTATTAATTCCTGCTCTTTCAATGAGAAAACGTACAAAAGGGCAATGGGTGATTCGAACCACCTGTAAGTAATTTCTTTCGGAAACTAGAGCATTACATTTTCGAGACAAAAATATTTATAACTAAGGCACATGTGAACTTTCACTTGAGCTTGATTTCATCCAGTCTTTCAGTAACATATCAACATTAAAACTGTCTTGTTTACATTTTCGTCTTGTATCATTTCTCAATATTGATGTCATTGCCAGTGTTATTCTTATTATTTTTGACTAGCAACATTAGAATGTCGCAAACGTTTTCTATAAAAACTTGTCTGAAATATGGGTTACCGGTATTATGAATATAGGCTATAAATAAATATATATATATATATATATACAGGGTGGAAGTGAAACAGCCTTGCAGATTTCCAGAGCGAAAAGCTCACGTTGTATGTAACAAAAAACTTTAATATCATATTAGTCAAAAGTTCAAAGTTTTTTTTCCAGAAAAAAGAATGTTTTTTTTTCAAATGTTTAACAATCTCGTATTCGATAACTACTGCGAGTAGGATCATGATGTTTGTCCATATCGATAGGAAATCTAATAAAGAATAATTTATCCCTCTGGCGTATTTCAATAGCGTGGACGGTTTTCGTGTAAATTTAATTTAAAAAACAAGGTTATTTCACTTCCACCCTGTATATATCATTTGATTTTCCCTTTAGAGAAGAGCAATTACAATTATTCTTAAATCATAAAGCTAAAAGAGAACAATTTTATCACCAGGAACTCTCAACTTTATTTCAAAATCTTTATCAAAAAAGAATACATATCTTACATGACAAAAATACATTTTCATACACAATCTCAAAGAAAACTGTAACACATAACTTTACAAGAAATATTTTTAATAATAATGACAATAATAATAATAATGGAAATAATAATAATAATCATCATCATCATCTTGTTCGCAAGCTCAGAGGCGACAAAGTCTTACAAGCTGCACAACAAAATTCACAAGAGTTCAACGATCATCCAAACAGCACCAGTATAACGTTTAGTTAGCATTATGAAAGCTCAATGAGTGACAATAGTCCAAGACAAGATGTCTGTGACCAAGACGTTACAGCGCGAAAAACAAATAACTTGAAATATAAATATTTCTAGTGTCACAAAAAGTTTGAGATGGTACATAACTAAAATATTATATGTAATATTACAATATTCTTGGTACAGAGAGGGAAATATTGAACACACTAAAATAACATTAAATATAATACAGTAACAAGTTCAATGAAGAATATTCTCTTATGAGATTGCTGAAATAAGAATATTTTCCACAAAAAGTATGGCTCTGCTGTTATTGTAACATCTCTAAAATTAATTACACTACATCTCTTATGATAAAAGTGTATATTTAACGAACAGGAGATGAATTTACACTGTAATTGTTCTTAATGTATCAATTTTTATTCAAATATAATTTCTGCTTACAGAACGAAGATGAGGAAAAGAATCTTCTGAAACATTTACCCCAGAAGTCGAACCAAAAAGTTGGGAACACTGTATTTTATCAATAGGTTTATCATCAGGTCTAACCCACAAACAAGATCTCCATTCTCACAGAGGGCTACTTTGTTTCTGTTCACTTTACTCACTGAAATTGTGAAAATGCATCATGCAACACTTAAGAGGCCTAATCTGCACCCCTACACAGTCCTTATAAATAGTCTTCAAATCCTCGGGCATGTCTTCGGACGCGGACACAAAGCACTGTGCCATTGTGGAGCAATTGCTTGTGATGAGCGGAAAAGTGTGAGGATATATGAATCCAATCGGTGAGCACATAAACAAATTCTCTAAATACTCCATCAGGTGAAGTGATTTACCGAAAACAGTGACAAAAGAAGGATTTGCGTAATACTCGACACCTGTAATTAACTTCAAATTTACGAGTTTTGGAGTGGCTGACAAGAGATTACAGATTGAAATTAATTCAATGGCCCAGATACTAAGGCAGCACAGGTGATGAAAGGACTCTGTCAGTTTCGAGCACTTCAAAGTTGTTGCCTTGATCACGAGCTTCTCTAGACGAGGACAGTTTCTGGGCAAATCTTGCACCTCTAAGTAATTCACTGCCAGTCTCAAAACCTTTAGATTTGGCAAGTGTGGTACAGATATCAACGCGAGCCCGGAAACTTCAAGCTCCTCTAAACCTTTCAGCAGGTGTAGGGTATCGAGCCGATACTCTTTCGCAGGAAAATTCATGTTGAGGCTGAGGCGGCGAAGACCATGAAAAAAGCAAGGAAGTGACATGACCTGTGATGCTTCCGCAATGCTTAATCCGAATCCTTGCAGTCGATGCAAACTTTTCCCGGATCTCTCTAACAAACATTTATAACCCATCAGATTTATTCCTGTCCTGGAGATATTCAGACTTTGCAGGTACGGGAATTTTAAAATTCTGTCAGTGCTCATGTTTGTAACAGCTTTGGATTCACTCACGTCCAGATGTACTAATCCAGGTGAATATTTGACAAGAGTATTAATTATCTCATCACTACAGTACACAGGCAGAGTAAAACACCTCAAGTTCATCAAAGAACACAAACACTTCGGTAATAAGTGTTTAAATGAATCGTAAATTTGTACATCTCTCACACAAAATCTCAAAATCTGGAGCTCAGGGAGTGTTTCAATTTGATTTAGAACAATATTCGAAATATGTTTCCATTTACCAGTCACATCAAGTTTGGTAACCTGGGGATGTAGTATTGCTTTAACAAAGTTTTGGAAAACATTCTTGCAAGAGGAAGAACTGATGGAATCCTCGATGTCATGGTAGCGACTATCCAAGTAATTCAGGGTTTCTGAAGTAACACAGTTGGCCAAGGTGTAAGGTACTGTGTCGTGGATGATGCCCCTCACACGCTGGCATACCCCAAGTGCATCCTTCTCTGATGCTGCGGCACGGCCAGAATTCAAAAGGCGGACACAAATATCTACCAGGCACTTGACGAAGATCTGCAGGCACTGCCTCTCCAGACGAATAGTCTGATTGTAGACAGGCATTTCATACACAGTTCTGTACAAAAACAAAATTTACTGCTTAAAAAGCTTATATTTTACAGTCTATTTCAACATGGAGAAGTAAACATATTTCACTGTTTCTTATGTTCACTTTAACAATTGATTAAAACTTTAAAACTTTCTACAATTAAGAACGTCAAAAGTATTACACTTTTCAAAAAAAGGTAATGTACCTTTATGACGAGCCAGTGGGATGTCATCTTCAGTGTCCTTCGAACTACTGCTGCTCTATTGGTTTTGATTTCCGGGTTTGCTTTCGTCACTGGTGGAGCTGGGAATAATTATAATATTGTGTATTAAGTATATGCTTTGGGTATGTTATTGTGTGTTTGCATATTTCGTATTGTTCTAACATATTTAACTGTGGCCTTTTTTATGTGATGTGTAGTATTTCCATATGATTCTATGTTATTGTAGTCGTCATTGTTATTAGCAATATGATCTGCGTAATTTGATGTGATGTATGGTTTAGTTATACGAGGCGCATCCAGAAAGTAAGTTTCCCTATTAAAAAAAAGAAGATACACGTTCAGGAAAACATTTATTAGCAACAGGTACAGCAATGTTTCAGCTATTTTTCAACATAGGTACCATCAGAATTGAGACACTTGTATTGTGGGATCAGCTTTTGTATCCCTCTGTCGTAGAACTCTGCCGCCTCTGAATGGAACCAGCGTGTGACAGACGTCTTCAGCTCTTCGTCGTTGCCAAAACGCTCACCGGAGGACAGGAATTTCTTGAAGTGCAAGAAAACGTGAAAATCGGTGGGAGCAAGATCAGGATTTTAGGGTGGATGATCAAACAACTCCCGGCCAAATTCCGTCAAAACAGCTCCTGTGCGCCGAGCCGTATGTGGACGAGCATTGTCATGGAGGAGCACAACACCTGCAGTAAGCATTCCACGCCTCTTGTTTTGAATGGCACGTCGCAATTTTCGCAGTGTTTCACAGTAACGGTCAGCGTTCACTGTTTCACCTCTTGGAAGGAAGTCAGTGAGTAGAATGCCCTTCCTGTCCAGAACACCGTGTACATCACTTTCAGTACCGACAGCGTCTGTTTGAATTTCGTCCTGACCGGAGATCCACTATGCCGCCAATGCATTGACTGCTGCTTGGTTTCCGGGATGAAGTGCGAAATCCAAGTCTCATCGCCCGTGACGATCCTGTCGAGGAACTCGTCGCCGTCATCGTGATACCGATGCAGAAATGTCAGTACTGCTTCTAAACGTTGCATTTTGTGTTCGGATGTCAGGTTTTTCGGCACCCACCTGGCACACACGTTTTTGAACAGCAGGTGCTTAGTGACAATCTCATGCAGCAAGGATCGCGATATCTGCGGAAAATGGCTGCTCAGCTCCGTAATCGTGAAGCGACGGTTCTCCATGATGCACTGCCGCACCAGCTCAACACGATCATCACTGATGAGGGACGGTCGCCCACTGCTCTCTTCATCATGGACACTTTGACGACCTTCGGAAATTGCCTACACCAGCGACGCACCATCTGATTACTCATGATTTTCGGCCCATAGACCTGACAGAGCTGCCGATGAATTTCAATTGGCGCAATGCTTTGTGCATTAAAGAACTTTATCACCGACCGAACCTCGCAGGCGGCGGAGAAGGAATAAGAGATTCCATTTCGGACCACTGCTGCCACGCTACTGGCACCAGGCGGGACCTGTCCGGCTGGCATACGATTGATACGTCACAGATCTGTTACGCATGCGCAATTGACACGGCTAATTACGTTTACTTTCAAGGGGAAAAAATCGGGAAACTTACTTTCTGGATGCGCCTCGTATAATACACGTCAAACGACCAACCAATCTCCATCATAAGAACATACCCCCACACCCCTCAATGATGCGGAAATCAAGACCAACTGGAGCAGCAGCAGTTCGAAAGACACTGAAGATGACACCAAAACGGTGATGAAACGGGGCCTGTCTGTCATAAGTTACATTATCTTTGAATAAATTGAATTATAACACAATTATTTCTCATTATTTATATTCCTAACAATAGCAGTAATTAAGTTAAATATAAGCCCTATTATTTTATTATAATTATAATTATTATTGTTTTCTATAACATATTTCTATTATTATTTCCACGAACTATTTTCTTTCATTGGCATTAATTTTCACAATTTAACGTTGGCACCTCTGGTCGAGTGGGCCAGGAAGGAGAAATATGAAAATAAATCCGAAAATGGGAAAGCTCCTGTAGCATTGTTATTGTCTCATAATGTTCAAATAAACATACATATTCATTCAGCTGACTATAATCTACAGTAATGTATCATTTTATAATGATATATTAATTCTTACCTCAAATATAAAATGTTTCTTCAGGAGCGGACACAAGACAAAGAAAAACTTACTGGCCAACTGAACAAAAGCTTCTGCAGTCTACTGCTTCTATTCAAAAGTCAATAGAATTGAAAAGAAGACATCTCCTGGCATCTGTTAGATATTAAACAAACTTAAAAGTCAGAGACCACAACTCCATAATAGTCAATTGAAAATTTATCACGGGATTAGGGGTATCACGGAATTAGGCATCTTTACCCTACTGCAGAGATGGGCATCGTGTCTCACTTGAGAATTTGTGCCTCACTGACCTTCACAGAGCTTATCGCTCTGAGTGACATCATTTTCACAGTCCCCGTTCCTCCCTCACGTAGCTCCTAGGCGTGAGCAGGTTCTATATCAGTTTCATAAGCAATATCAGTGGTGGCATAATGGCATTATCAAAGCAGTGTGTACGTGTTAGAAAACGATTATTTCATGAGAAATGGGAGGAAGAGTTTTTTTGCTGTTTAGAAGGGGAGAACATACGATGTATGTTATGCTCGAAAATCCTATTAGGCATTAATAAATTTAATATACAACGACATTATTCCTTATGTCATAAAGAACATGCTGAATTAGAAGGTAAGACAAATTAAATGTTATTTTTCGTACTATTCCGAAGAAAATTTATGATCTTAACATTTGCAAAGTATACTAAATACGACATTATACCTTAAACACGCTGCATTAAAAGGTAGCCTACGAGGAATTAAATGTTGTTTGTACGTATTATTTCCAAAAGAAATTTATAAAAAAATATCAAATGTGCGTAGAAAACGAAATATGATTTTCTGAAATTATTTTAGGTCGAGAACGTGCAAATCTATTAAGTAATCTTGAGAAACGTCACAATATTCAAGAAAATAAACGTAGACAACGTGATGGAATATTATTGGCTAGTTACGCAATTTCTCGCCTGATTTAAAGCAATTAAGCTATAGAGAAACAGTAAAGAGGTTTATGATTAAAGCTGCCGAATTAATTTGCCAAATTGAATAAAAGTTTTTGAGTCTCTCACGTTAACCAAGCGCTTTCCTAATAAATCGCCACTGACCGCCTTAGCGATTACGATAAGGTGACGCAGGTTACAGCGGTTTATATTTCCCATCCTACTCTGCAGTCTCCTCTCCTAGTAAACAAACTATTTCAAATGGAGTGCCTCACGTAACCGAAAATTGTGCCCATGTATGCCCTACTGCCTGATAACAGATGTAGCGCCTGAATATAATGCTGGTGAAATGAGTCCGGGATCAAACACCGAAAGTTATCAAACATTTACTCTTATTGGGTAGAGGGAAAACCACGGAAATAACCTCAATCACGTAACTTGTCCCGGCCATGATTCGAACCCGAGTCTCCTCAGTTTACAGTCAGACACGTTGACTGTTATAGCTCGCGCAAGAAACGATTACCGAAAACCAATTGTGGCGTTGCTGTCTGTTTTGACGTGTGTATGTAGGCACGCCGAGGGGGGAGAGGTGCGAGCCGATGGAAGTACTGTCTCTTCCAAGAAGATGAACAGATGAGGACATCGCTGTGGAAATAAAGAACGTAGCAAGAGAAAAATTCGAAGCTAATTAAACGCGCAACATATGTTTACGAATGAAATAATAATACCGTGCGATACAAGACACGTATTCACATGCAATGGAACAAACTGGAACAACTATCACAACGCAAGACTGATTCTATCGATGTCATTTCTCTTTCGACTGTACTCTTGAATATTATTCAAGCTATCTCGTGACCTTTCCTCTCCCCGCTCTTCCTTATCGCAGTGTTTGATTCGCATTCCTTCCGTCGGTAATCCGTGGTTGCGAGACCTATAGTTCAGAGAGATTGACTACATAATATTAGTACTAAGTAGTACAGGGACATCATTTTATTTTTACTTCAATTTTTATTGTACCTGAGTTTTTGAATGTACTTCACTCCCACCCCTTCTACTAATGAAGTTCAACCGTCCTCCATACAGATCCATAGTAGCCTTACGGTCACAGTAAACTGTACGTTCCAAAAATATGTTCACGTTTTCCAGTGACGAAAGAGCTTTCAATATTGAATCATTTTCGCACAGGTACTGTCGTCCATTTGCCTACGTCGTATCCCGGTTTCCCCCACCAGCTTTTATTCGCCAGCTAGTGGCTGGGCTGTCTTAGCTCTTTTCTGAGAACATTAATTTCTGTTAGGAATTGGAAGTCTACGTAATATTATACAACTGTTTAAAATGACTTAAATAAAAGGGCCTCGTTAAGTAATTAATTGTCACGTGATTTCCTCCTTTCTACGACCCTACGACATAACCACTTGGACGGACAGTAGATAGATAGTATGTCTGAGTAATTTTATCTTTTCGGATTGGGCAGAAGTGAAGATTGAATTTACAGTACGTAAGGTACTCTTTTATAGAGTAGGTACAGAATTATTTCAACATGAGTTACTAGTACGAAGAACAAAACTGGTAATTGGGATTAGGTACAATAATCTATAGTGCTTTAATTTGGACATTAGAACTGAAGCCTGTATCGAAATGAACGGCCACCATTAAAAAAAAAATGTTTTTAAATATCCATATTTTATTATTTTTCAATTTAACTTCATTCTCTATATTGTACGCTAATGTGCTGTAGACAGTATAATATACACTGCATAATGAATACGTCCGCATGGACAGCTCAGTTCGTGAGTAAAAACACTCATTGTTAATACTGTACTGTATTTTGATTAAACAAAACCTAATGAATATAATCAAACTCAAAAGCGCAATATTTCCTAGTTTACGTAAATGGATTAACTACTTTTCTTCCCTCCTATACCTAGTAAAGTGATCTGTTTGTATATTACGCCAGTATCATCGAACTCCAGTCGAGGAAGGGGGTAGCAAACGGCGTTGACCCAGAGGTATAGGCAAGTTAATATTAAAAATGTTAGTAAAAATAAAATGATGTCCCTCTAGTAGTAATAAACTGTGAAAAGTCTTGGCACTATACACCAATGAATTGCGTCGCTGCTATGCTAGTAAATCCAATATCACTACGAAAACAATACAAATACAATAACAACTGTACGAAAATGTTTCACCGACGAATATTTTATTATAGCCTACAGATAAATAAAACCATAATAATGATTATAAGACGAATGTAACATCTGCTTGCGAAAAGTGATAGTGCTGTATCTTTGTGGGAGAAAAAACTGCCAACAATATGTAGGTGTAACACATCGTCATCGCCATGTAGTGACAGAAAACTGAAATGGTAGGATCAGTGTTGCCAACTCAGAATTCCATTTACCGCTGCACAAGCTTAAAAAACCCGCAAAACTGTAGTTAAAAAACTCCAGAAATTTCTTAACACATCACTTCCAAATTTGAAATACAAACTATACCGGAGTTTTAGTTCCAAACATATGAAGAAATATTATAAATATCATAGATTCATTTATGATATGCGTAATAAATCACTTTGTGATTTAAGACAGCTCTATATGTTCTATCCCGGCCAAAGTCACTCTTCATGATTCAACACATTTTACGCGGATATTTCTTCAAAATCTGAATGAAGTATTTTTGAGAGGTTATTTTACGAACCCATCAGATGGAGCTTAATCTGGTTATTTAACCGGCGTCTTGTAATGAGATGGCTTAGGTGATAATCAGCACAGTAGAGCTGAAATGACCCGGGGCAAATCCCGGCGCCGGAAGAGTTCCATCATTTGCTCATATTGGGTTGACGGAAAACTGCATGGAAAAATCCTCAACCAGGTAATCAAAATATTGCCTATACAGAGCAACTGAAGAATTTTATATAAATATAGATTCATTTATGGAAAGTGTCACTTTGTAGGCTCTATATGTTTTATCCAAAATCGTCTTCATATTCGTACAGAGTTTTACGCGGCATATTTCTTCAAAATTGAATGAAGTAGATCAAGAATATTATTACATTGGAACTTCGGAAATAATAATCACATTCACAATCCCACCAGTCGGTTCGAAATTTGATTTCACACGACATTATAAGCAGGAGACGTCCTGTCAACAATGAGTCTGGTTTTAAGTTTTACGTATATGTTACATGAACTCTAATAGGGAATGATACATTAATTAATATATCATATATCATAAACAAAAATAATAATTTTGTTCAGTAACTATTCTTCATGATTAAATACATCAATTCATTTACAGAAACAATCCATACATTAGATAAGTGTTTAACGAATGCTGCATACCTTATTTGTATACAACAACAATGGATGAGGCAGGAAATGGACGTGGTTGCACCAAATCGAGTTAACATAAAACGTTGATATTTTATACTCGCACAATGAAAAAGTGTGATAATACTGTACTAAATCCTGCTTTATGATAACTAACATTGTTGTCCGCAAGTGCATATAAAACAATTATAACATCTTTACAGAAAAAAAACTTAAAAATATCATTTCCCCCAGCCGGAATCATCAAAAACGCTAAATAAATAGCTAGCTGCTGAAGGTAAAATTCTGTAGCTGACCATAGTCCTGAAAACACCAGATTTAGCTACAAAACCTCTGACTTGGCAACACTGGGTAGGATTTCCTGCCACTTATATGGGTCTGAAAACATGTAGCACTTTTCAGTATATTACACTCTCTAGTAAATAATCTAAAAATGAGATTTCATTGTTGCAATATGAAACTGCTTCGTTAGTTTTATTAGCTTACCTCTTTATCACAGTCTAGTATAATACAGTCACAAAGCTTGAGTTGTGAGGGTACTAGGAACAATAGACTGTGTAGGTATTATTCCACAGGTCTGTGATGAGGCGACAGTAGCGATCCTAGTGGTTAGCAACTATCTATGGATGCATATTTACTATGTATTGAGCTTCGTGACTGTATATACTAGACTGTGTCTTTATTGCAACAATCACAATATACTATTTTCACATCCAGTGTGTTGTTGATGAAGATCAGACTCCATTACACATACCCAGCGTTGCCATATGTACGAGAATTCTAGTGGACATACCAGATTTCTTACCTTTGTACGAAGGAAACCTCTCCTTGTACGCAAAATGTATGAGAATTGTAATATTACATTCTTTTTGAACGTATAACGTTTATATTCCAGTCACGCTAATATAAAATAAATTAAAGGAATGTAAATGCTAATTCCATTACGGTAGGGGATAGAAAAATCTATACTAATAATAAATCTGTAGCCGAAATTTTTCTGGTAATTTTCGATTTTCCAAAAATAATTGGTCCTAACATATATAATTAACCACCCTGAAATCGAAAATCGCTTTTTTTTATTTTTGTTTGCAACGCAGAACTGCACGCATTGTATTCTTCACCTGACATAATTAGGAACATTAAATCCAGACACTTGAGATTGGCAGGGCATGTAGCACGTATGGGCGAATCCAGAAATGCATAAAGAGTGTTAGTTGGGAGGCCGGCGGGAAAAAGACCTTTGGGGAGGCCTAGACGTAGATGGGAAGATAATATTAAAATGGATTTGAGGGAGATGGGATATGATGGTAGAGACTGGATTAATCTTGCTCAGGATAGGGATCAATGGCGGGCTTATGTCAGGCCGGCAATGAACCTCCGGGTTCCTTAAAAGCCAATAAGTAAGTAAGTAAGTATGTCTGTCTAGATGTTTGTTACCTTTTCACGCGATAATGGCTGAACTGATTTATATGAAAATTGGAATATAAATTAAGTTCGTTGTAATTTATATTTTAGGCTATATGGCATTCAAAATACTTTATTTAAAAGGGGGGGGTTATAATGGGGCCAGAATTAAATAAATCGAAATATCTCGCTTATTATTGATTTTTGTAAAAAAATGTTACATAACAAACGTTTCTTTTAAAACGATTTCCAATAAATTTTATTCTATACAAAAGTTTGATAGGACTGATATTTAAGGATATACAAGACTTTTAAAATAACAATACAATACATTTTCACCGCCTCAGATTATAGCGTTGTTGTTCCTGCAGTAATTCCTATGTGCAAAATATAATATTTTTGAGTAGGAAGAAAAAACACATTTATTCATTCTATGGCAATGGTACATAGGAGATCGTGAATTCTTACATTTTCGAAACAAAGAAATATAATTACATATCACTGTTTATGCTGTATCACTATTTAAGTTATTTAAAGGATTCAGAACCATAGAGGGCAAAGCGCCATTTACTGAAGACGTAGAAAACAATGATTAAAATTGAGTTATTACCATAATTAAATGGAAACATATAGCAAGTAATATAAAGTTTACACATTAAAACTAAATTATATGTCAATCTTCATTAATCTATGGTTGCATGTAATAAGAAATAAGAAACATGTTAAAGGAATTGTCATTGCACCAAATGAGTGGTCTCTGGAGCAAAATGATTGCATTTTAATTATTTAAATACAATTTAAATTAAGTAACATATTAAACGATTTATCCTTCTAACAAACACGAATGTTACCTGGATCAAACGTCCTATTTTAATTATGTAATTACTTTATATTTATTTCTAACAGGTGCAGCGGAGCGCACGGGTACGGCTAGTTGATAATAAATTAACATAATACTCAAGTGACAAGGGCAACAGATAACTATTTTAAATCACAGCAATCTGATTAGTGACTGAAGCTAAATTTATAATATTATTAACCCATGAAATCCAAGTCTCAAATTGTCATCGACGGAAACAATTTTTCTTTAATCGGTGCAGTAAAAATTAGTTAAGCCTTTTCAAAGGAGTGAGATGTGAGATTTTAAATGAATGTTAACAATGTGTTACGCAATATTGAAATTATTACTGGTTTCTGTAACTGTTTTTGTCTTTTGGTAGCCACTTCTTAGTAGAGGTGGAATAAAGATTTTCAGAATACTGATAAAAAATAGAAAAGAGGCAAAGTCCAAAATTACACATGCCAAACACATACCAAAACGTACACTGCTACACAGTGTGGATGTGTAAGGATGCTGAAGATGAGATCCAGGTTCAAAAATAATTAGGTACCGGTACTGTACTATTAATGTGCTGAGCCTAATTTGTAAAACCTGGGGTACATACAATTTAGCCATTAAAAGGTGCTATTATATTCATTTTATGTTCTCACATTACTTGTATAGTAACCTGTGCTGATTTCACCTAGGTATTTTTAATGTGTTATCAAGTAAACATTCGAGAATTTCTATTAAAATTTGAGAATTTTTGCCTAGCTGGTACGAGAGGTCAATGTTTCTAAATATGGCAACACTGCGCAGATAACACAAAATAAACATGGCTGGTATCGAAGACGATCAGTTGCCAACAGCCTAGGCTAGGCTCCAAAAGAAACAATTGTACTTTTATTTTACAACCAGATATAATTTATAGGGGTGGTCCTCCAGCCTGGGGTTGGGCGAAGGGCTAACAATCCATCACCGTAAAAAAACAATTGTTACGAAACCTTCAAATAAGCCTTGGAATGGGACTGATTCTCTGGCACGACCACAGCAAAGGAATAAGGTTTTGCGATTTGGTACTTGAAAATTTACTTACTTACGAATGGCTTTTGCCTGAAGGTTCATTGCCGCCCTCACATAAGCCCGTTATCGGTTCCTGTCCTCTGCAACGTTAATCCAGTCTCTATCATCCTATCCTACCTTCCTCAAATCCATTTTAATATTATCCTCCCATCTACGTCTCTTTAAAGGTCTTTTTCCTCCGGTCTCCCAACTAACACTCTATATGCATTTTGGATTCGCCCATACGTGCTACATGCCCTGCCCATCGCAAACGTCTGGATTTAATGTTCCTAATTATGTCAGGTGAAGAATACAATGCGTGCAGTTCTGCGTTGTGTAACTTTCTCCATTCTCCTGTAACTTCATCCCTCTTAACCCAAATATTTTCCTAAGCACCTTATTCTCAAACACCCTTAACCTATGTTCTTCTCTCAAAGTGAGAGTCCAAGTTTCACAACCATACAGAACAACCGGTAATATAAATGTTTTATAAATTCTAACTTTCACATTTTTTTGACAGCAGACTAGATAATAAAAGCTTCTCAACCGAATAATAACACGCATTTCCCATATTTATTCTGCGTTTAATTTCCTCCCGAGTGTCATTTATATTTGTTACTGTCGCTCCAAGATATTTGAATTTTTCTACTCCTGCGAGGATAAATCTCCAATTTTTATATTTCCATTTCGTACAATATTCTGGTCACGAGACATAATCATATGCCTGTTATTATTCGGTTGAGAAACTTTTATCATCCAGTCTGCTGTCAAAAATCTGAAAGTTAGAATTTATAAAATAGTTATATTACCCGTTCTGTATGGTTGTGAAACTTTGACCCTCACTTTGAGAGAGGAACATAGGTTAAGGGTGTTTGAGAATAAGGTGCTAGGAAAATATTTGGGGCTAAGAGGATGAAGTTACAGGAGAATGGAGGAAGTTACACAACGCAGAACTGCAAACATTGTATTCTTCACCTGATATAATTAGGAACATTAAATCCAGACGTTTGAGATGGGCAGGGCATATTCACGTATGGGCGAATCCAGAAATGCATATGAAGTGTTAGTTGGGAGGCCGGAGGGAAAAAGACCTTTAGGGAGGCCGAGACGTAGATGGGAAGATAATATTAAAATGGATTTGAGGGAGGTGGGATATGATGATAGAGATTGGATTAATCTTGCTCAGTATAGGGACCAATGGCTGGCTTATGTGAGGGCGGCAATGAACCTTCGGGTTCCTTAAAAGCCAGTAAGTAAGTAAGTGTAATTTAAAAGGAAATGACTTGAATTTGTTTACATTCTATAAGAAATAGATATTTTTAAAAGCTGCATATTTCACCTAAAACGTAATAGGTCTATTTAATATTCCTGATTATGTAAAATCATAGCTATTTATAGGCCTTTAAAAACAGGTTGACTAACTACTATTCATCAAATAGAAGCTACTAGAAAAAGTGATTTTAAACAAAAATTATTGCAGAGCAGAAAATTATGGAAAACGCAAATTAATTGGCAATTTACATTCATTGCGCTATTTTACTTTATTTCAATTGGTCACAAATAATTGATCAATTTGATCAATTTTTTTCACTGTGAACATAATATCTTAAAAGCCCTTTCAGCATTTGAAATGTGAATACGGGGAAGAACGGAGCGTGTGAAGTGGACAGACAGAATAAGAAATGAAGCTGTGTTGGAAAGTGTGGGTGAAGAAAGAATAATGCTGAAACAGATCAGGAAGAGAAAAAGAAATTGGTTGGGTCACTGGTTGAGAAGAAACTGTCTACTGAAAGATGCACTGGAAGGAATGGTGAACGGGAGAAGAGTTCGGGGCAGAAGAAGATATCGAATGATAGACGACATTAAGAATAAGGACCATGCGGAAACTAAGAGGAAGGCAAAAATAGGAAAGATTGGAAAATGCTGGGTTTGCAGTGAAAGACCTGCCTTTGGGCAAAAACACTATGAATGAACGGTACCCGCTTTAAAGCCACTTTAAGCACTGTTGTATGCACTTGTTCCTAATTACTAACATAACATGCGTAAGGTTCAGGGCGAATTGCTAGAAAAATGGTCCGTTTCTCTAGTATTGCGTCCTGTACCTCTCGAGTCTCATACGAGGGCCATCCAAAAAGTAAGTTTCTCTGTGGCCGTTTACAGAAGAAAACATAATTTCATGGAAAGATTTGTTGGAAAAAATTACAGCAATTTTTTTAGCTATTTTTCAACATATTCTCCAATATAATTTAGACATTCGTGGAACGGTACGACAAATGCCTCAATTACGGTGGGGGATATGTTGAAAAATAGTTCATCAAATTGCTGTAACTTTCCCAATAAGAAATTGTTTTTTCTGTAAACGGCAACAACGAAACTTACTTTCTGGACGCGTCTCATATTTGTAACAAGTAAGAGAGGGGTGGCTACAACAGCACATTAGAATATAGCCTACAAGTAACTATAGTTCCGTCGCTCTAATTTCCGGCAGCCAATCGCGTTGCAGGTTGGCTACATCTAAACGTGTGCGTCTTGTGATTCGCTGAGGAAGACGTTATTCATTTCTTAAGGCTCGATAAATACTTAATATAATCGTCCGCCATGTTGGCTCTTTCGTTGGCGTTCGCAGAAAGCACACGAAGACGTTATTTGCCGCTCAATTATTTGCTGAATTACAGTGCGTTTGATTTATTATCATAGGAGCTACGACATGATAATGTTTAACGGTGTGGCAAATAGATTCCTCGTATGGTAGCTCGGCAACGAAAGAACAAAAATGGCGAACGATACTACCTACCTAGACTTTATAGAGCCTTCACTTCCAAAGACGTAAGCAAAGAGGAGGAGTCACGCCAGGAATAACAGCGTAGCGACTATACCACATGATTTTCATGTTGAGAGTATTTGTGACAGTAAACTAAAAACTATATAAGATAACGAAGTAAAAGAAAGTAATGATGTCTTGGGTGTAGCTTTTCTGGAGACTTACGGATTGATGCTGACGATAATGCTATAATATAATAATAAATTTAGCTTCCCTTATGAAAAGGTTGCCAGATTTGACAAAGCGTATTACATAATTTGGAAATACACCTAAAAGGTAAAATATACATTTGAAACTGGTGTTAATAGATTGTGGTGATGATTTAATGGTTAGCCTATGGATTGTAAAAATGATAGCTGCTGCTGATGTTGATTGTTTGTTATGTTGTGTTATAGAGGTTATGGCGAAATCAATATAATGTTTATTATGCAAACATCTTGCTACTGACGATTGTGTTGTTGAATGGACAGTGATGCTATAACAGTTAAAGCAAAATCAATGTAAGGAGGATGCAACGTTAAAGATACTAATGAATGGCGACACAATGGTCTTGGAGAAATGAGCTATTTTGATGATGCAACAATGATGGCGTTATTAGTGTGCGTGATTTACAATCGTAAACGACGCCCAATGCTGTACTGACACTTACTCACCTTTATTATAATAATTCTGCTAGATCTTCGAGGTTTCCTCTTGGTAAAACTGCATGCAGGAAAAGCTCTCGTTTTCTTACACAATGCACAAGTTACAGCATTCTGATTTCTGCCTCCGCTTCCATTTTAGATTGCACTTCGCGCCCTCTGGCTCGACAAACTCGCGTTATCAGAGTTACTAGCAGAGTTGCCAACTCATCAAATAAAATGTCCCTATGTTATAGTATAAAATTACCAGATAATCACTAAAATATGTATGTTACTAAATATTTAACTTATATGGGGGCATTTGTGTTAATATATAAACATTAAAAGAAAACTTAAGCATTATTAATATATTTATTTTTAATATTCCTTCTGAATAATGTTAATTTTCGTTATTATTTAAAATACATTTTTTGTTACCGGTAATTGAATCACAATATTGAGGAACCCTACATGTTCATTTTTTTACGAAATTTAGTTATATAGGTTGAGTATTATAGGTTGGGGTGGGACTTATAAATCCAATCTTCATCCGTTAATTTTACTACAGACAAAAAGTATTAAAAATTTGTTTAAAAAAGCAGAAAGGTTACTCAACTGAACTGTTGTTTAAGCATTTCAAAGTTTTCAACATTAAACAAATTTAATATTTTATTTTATTAAAAGGTATATACATAAATATATAATTATGGATCTGTGTCTCATATTTAAGCGATTAAGTTCCAGAAAAACAAAACTTCACGAAATAAATGGTTAATGTGCACACATCGGGACAATTCCCAGGTTAAGGAAACTACAGTGTTACACTTAAAACATTTTTAACTTAGATTAGTTATTCGTGGGCTTTAGTTCGAACTTAGGGTTAAGATACAAATTAGATTTATTTTAAATGTTATTTTAAGTGATCGTGCTTCATTTAATTTAGGATGCTTCTAATATTATATTATTATTATTATTAATATTAATTGAGTGCATTATTAATTGTCATTATTGAGTGTTGTTAGTTATCAGTGCCACCGGGTATTTACCCATTTACACTCATTTACACCGCCGGATATAGGCCTAGGCAACCTAGAGAGGTGCCTAGGGCGGCAAATTCCAGGGAGGCAGCATTTCTCTCTTTCTTTTTTTTTTATTTATATTTTTACAGTGAAATTTGTTTGCAAATCATTTCCGAAGTTTGTTCTTGAACACCTCGTGGAAGTTGGATATTGCTTTGTTGAAAGCATTGTCGCAGTCGCGGCGAGAATAAAAGGAAAGTGTTTACTTTTTAATTTATTGGGTTATTTTACGACGCTGTATCAACATCTAGGTTATTTAGCGTCTGAATGAAATGAAGGTGATAATGCCGGTGAAATGAGTCCGGGGTCCAGCACGAAAGTGACCCAGCATTTGCTCGTATTGGGTTGAGGGAAAACCCCGGAAAAAACCTCAACCAGGTAACTTGCCCCGACCGGGATTCGAACTCGGACCACCTGGTTTCGCGGCCAGACGCGCTAACCGTTACTCCACAGGTGTGGATAAAAGGAAAGTGTTCAGCTGCATAGTTATATTGTAATGCCGGTATGTCGTTAATATAGCTACTGTGAAACTCCTTCTATATACTGAAAATCAAATTGGAGGTGTTTATTATTTACCACTATGAATAATAACCACAACTCTCAGTTACATTTCAAATATAAATAAATGTTATGTTTTATTTAACGACGCTCGCAACTGCTGAGGTTATATCAGCGTCGCCGGTGTGCCGGAATTTGGTCCTTCAGGAGTTCTTTTGCATGCCACTAAATCGAATGAGCCTGTCGCATTTAAGTACACTTAAATGCCATCGACCTGGGCCGGGATCGAACCCGCAACCTCCGGTACAGAAGGCCAGCGCTATACCGCCTGTCCCACCCGGGCGATGATGGGATTGAAGATAGCGAGTTGAGGCCCATGATTCGCCATAGATTACCTGACATCCGCCTTACGGTTGGGGAAAAAAATCCCAACCAGGTAATCAGCCCAAGCAGGAATCGAACCCACGCTCCAGCGCAACTACGGTTCGGCAGGCAAGCGTCTTAGCTGACTGAGCTACGCAGTGACTTATCTCAAATTTTTATAGGCCCAATGGCTCCTCAATTATTCTCCTTCCTCCTGAAACATGAATTACCGTTTTGTTGGTTATATATCCTTATTGCAGGGACGCTTCATTTACAGAATTGTAGTCTACGGTTTATCCACAGAATTATCGTAAACATGCAATTTTAACAATAATGTCATACTATCAAAACTTAACACAAGACTAAATAAACTTCGAATCACTTCTCGCATAGAAGTATCACAAAAGGCAGCTCCAACAGAGTTATTGTGATCAACTGATTAGTAAATTATGATGGAAGCTTACTACTGACTGGGATTGAACCCGGGTCACCCGTGAGAATCTTGACGGAAAGGGAAAGAGATTGAAAACCTTTATCCAGAGAATACCAAAAGAATAAGTTAAGAGTGCAATAAACTCAGATGTGTTACATTAATGTGACTATTTCGTTTATATGACGTCATTCCATTTTCGACCACTGAAGTGTAATGAAATTTTGAATTCCAACCAATCACAGTCAGACTTTGTGATAATTTCTGCAGCTAGATTTATCGCTATCAAAATGTGATAATTTCTGCAGCTAGATTTACTGCTATCAATTTATCGCATAGTCGTTCTTTTGTTTAATCGTTGTCGCCAACTGTTTCCCCGTAAATTGATGATCATGAATACATTAAGCTGCAACTTTTCTTTCAACTTTAAAGCAATGAATGCAAGATTGATATTTAATATTAATTAATATATTTACGCAGTGAATACCACGTTAAAAACAGCGCACCATGTAGACACAAAATCTTTATGCATCGTAATTGAACGTACCTTTTAAACTTGATTCTTTCAATATTCTTCCCAGATTGCACGCATACGCGATTGGAATATTGAACTGTGTAGATGCAGCTTTAGTTCCGTTACACACTACAGCGAGAATGCGTTTGTCGAGCTATAAAAAATACTTTCGTGTAGCACTGATTGTAAGTAACGGTCGAAACAAGGCACAGCTGACATTGGTCCTGCTCCCACAGGTAGGCCTAACCTAACCTATAAAATTGTAGCCTATAACATTTGTATTGAAATTAAACAATTAATAGACGTTCAAATTTATGTTAACATCATCGCATATCAAACCCAAAGACCTTGCATAGTAATAATAAGGTCTCTGATCAAACTGCCTTCCGTATGGCGTAATAAAATTCGTGTTTTAATTAGGCATATCTATACAGAGATGACTTCACTGTGTAGCAACAGGTCTCGCTGTGAATACATAAGCATTGGTATATAGTTGTCCCCACTGTTACTGTTAAATTAAATTATGATTTCAGCAGACAATGAAAATGTATTTGTTATAATAATAAGAGAAAAGTGCAGTACATGTAATTAACATTGTTAAAGCTGTATTTCGCTTTTCGCAATTGGCATTACTGAATAATAACATCGAATTTCTTTATTGCAATAATCGATATTCATCTACGAGTATTTCAACTTCACAATGTCTGAATAGGTTAAGTATTCGTTAATATACAATTATTAACATTTTGTGATCGAATTTTAAGAATATATTATTTAAATTTTGATTTTATTCACGAAATAGTCCTAATAAATGTCACTCGAGGTCTCCCAGATAAATCCACTCGCTTCGCTCGTGGATTTATCGGCAGATCTCAGACCTCTCGTGACATTACTACAGATAATTTCTTCTTCATCCATTCATAGTTTTCTGCCCAAGAGCAGGTCTTTCACTGCAAACCCAGCATTCTCCAAACATCCCTTTTTCCGCCTTCTAGTCTCCGCATATGATCTACGTATCTTAATGCTGTCAATTTCTTCCTATGGAAAGCAAAGTGGAATGAATTGAGAGGACTAGAGATGGGTAAAAATAGTTGGAACAGTTTTTTCGAACTGTTTCACAATTGAAACTGTTTCAGTACGAAACAGTTTCGTGAAATAACCTGTTCCAACTGTTCCAAAGAGCGTTACACTGCTCCAGCGATCACTTCAACGTTCCACATGGTTCTAAGAGATAAACAGTTCAATTTCTAAACAGTTTCCCTCCTCTTTGCTGTCTAAAAAGGCCACGTGTAGCGTTATCATCAACCTCCAATCGAATGTAGAAATAATATAGATTTTCCACGCGACGTTCGTGCAACAGTATGTAGTACCGCGCAATTTATTTGTACGAATCAAATTCCCTAATAAATCCGATATTATTAACTGTCCATTGATGGAGAATATGTTTATGGTATACTGACATGGTGTTAATTAATATACCGCAAAAAAAAAACATTATCGGGTAAGGTCTTTTATCGTTATTAAACTATTCTAGGGTTATATGCGTTATTCACTAAAATCGATCAATTTTTAATTGTAGTTACTAGAGTTGGGCAACATTCTTTTTCAGAAGTCGATTCCAACGATTCAATCACACATTACGAATCGATTCTAACGATTCGTTCACGATTCTTCTCAGTCTGCGATTCCAACTATTCTTTTGAATCGTCAACGAGTTCACGATTCTTCCCAGTCTGCGATTCCAACTATTCTTTTGAATCGTCGCAAGACACTTTCCTTTGAAACCACGCGTAGAACAAAAACGTTCTACATCTCTCTCATAGATGGCATAAGAGGCGAGACATTGGATTGTCTCTTTCTCATTGGCTGGAACCATTCAGTATGAACTCCATTAGTCTACAAAATTACCCAAGATAATGTCTCTAAATTATAATTTATCAACTGAACCTTATTATGAAGTACATTTTTTGCATTACATCTCTTTTTAACTATGCAAATTTCAGGTTTGTGTTCATTATTTTCCATACTTAACAAATGCAGTACATATTTTGATTTCACTGCTCGGGAATTCGACACGGTTCGAAATGTCCGTTGACAGGTTACATCAAACGAATAGAATCGTGGGTTACGATACCATTATTCTTTTGAATGACGATTCGTTACGATTCGTTTGAACGACGATTCGTTACGATTCTTTTGAACGACGATTCGTTGATACCACGAATCGATTCTTACGATTCTTTGTTATTAGTCGTTCGAAAACGATTCGTTCACGAATCGACCCAACTCTAGTAGTTACTCGTATTTACTGTACTCTTTTAACTATAACCTACGAAAAATGACTGACTTTCATCGTCATAATACACTGAACAGCTGATCTAAGACGATTCAAAGGCTTTGAAACATGTTCCTGAAACAGATGAGAAGTTGAAACAGTTGGAACACTTGGCACTGACGTTGTAAACATAATATTACGAAACTGTTATTTTGGAACAGTTTCGTTCATGAAACAGTTACAGTCGAAACTGTTTCTTAAAAAGAACAGTTTATCCAATCTCTAGAGAGGACTGATATGATTAACGAAAATTGTAAATGTTATTGTGTATGACATCAGGGTTTAAATAATCGCATTATGATTAACGAAAATTATAAATGTTACTGCATATGGCATCAGGGTTTAAATAATCGCATGCTTGGCAACGCTGCCTTTCCCCAGCATTGTTGTACGTGGAAAGATTGCAAAGGAAGTTGCTGTTCCCGTAACTACCTACACCCCCTTCACACAACTTCTGTTTTATGGTTTTCACTTACTCCATTATTAATTATAGAAAATGGTAGTTTCTAGTACCTTAATCCATAATTAATTATTGTATTTCTACTGAAATTTTAAACCAAATTAACTGTATAGTTATTACAGTTTACAATAATCAAATAAATGTTTGCACTGGACATCCGGGGTGGTGGAATACAATGGAATGGCCAAGCATTCCGTTCCAGCTGTTCGCTTATCGCTCGAGTTGAAAAACATTCCTACACCGCTTGCAGTCAACTGGGCTTCTCGTGTTTCTGTTTACGTCTTAAAGTGGGCGGAGAAAGAACGCTGTCCTTGCGGGGGGACAATAGAATAATGAAATAAGCTAATTCACAAACACGTATTCTTATCAGGAGCATAAAAAGATAAATACATAGGTCTATATTTACGGACACAAGAAAAAAATACACATTCGTTATGCCTTCTGAAACGTATACACTGCTTATCTGAATACAGCAAAATGCCAATTACAGTCGATTTTTGTTACCAAGATCCTGAGATCTGTTTGAACTAGAAAGCTATACCATCACTGATATTAAACTGCAGGATGATGATTCATATTTATCCACTTCGCCATTTGTTGTTGTTTAGGCAACTGTCCGAGGACAGGTCTCAACCTCATAAATGACACCAATAAGTCATCACTCATGAAGCGACTAAGACAAGAGATAACGCAGTAGGGTGCCAGTTCCTTTCTCCTTCCATCGCTGATTAGTAGTAACATATTATTACACTATACGAACAGTTTTTCTTTCTCTGACATAACGTCAAGTGAGATGTACTGCCTGATAATAGATGTAAACAGCCTATCACTTCGAAATGATAGAAATATAAACGTAGGGCGGAATTTCTCGTTGACGTACTGATTTTTTAAATTCTATTTTTTTATAAGTATTTACAGTATATCGATTATAGTATACGTATAGTACATATTAGTCATGAAACTTAATGCACAGTTATCATTCGTTAATGGTGATCCTGTTATATTTCTGTTTTCCAGGAATCCATCCTTCACTACATTTTACTATTAATAACTATTACTATATACTACATATCGGAGCAACTGGCATGAGCATGTTCTACGGATGCCAAATGATAGACTACCCGGGAGATTATTAAATTACAGACCCCTTGGATACCGAGATCGTGGACGCCCGAAGAAGCGATGGAGAGACCAGCTTTTCACCTGAGATAGAACAGGCCAAATGGCCTAAACCCTGATAGCTATTGATGATGATATACTACATTCTACGTACAATCATTCTCGTTATTTCTTAACAAAAACTTTTTCTCTTTAATTACTATTTATTATAAGGTCTACATATATTTATACTTACTTAGTCTACTTACTGGCTTTTAAGGAACCCGGAGGTTCATTGCCGCCCTCATATAAGCCCGCCATTGGTCCCTATCCTGAGGAAGATTAATCCATTCTCTATCATCATATCCCACCTCCCTCAAATCCATTTTAATACTATCTTCCCATCTACGTCTCGGCCTCCCTAAAGGTCTTTTTCCCTCCGGCCTCCCAACTAACACTCTATATGCATTTCTGGATTCGCCCATACGTGTTACATTCCCTGCCAATCTCAAACGTCTGGATTTAATGTTTTGTCAGCAGACTGGATGATAAAAGTTTCTCAACCGAATAATAACAGGCATTTCCCATATTTATTCTGTGTTTAATTTCCTCCCAAGTATCATTTATATTTGTTACTTTTGCTCCAAGATATTTGAACTTCTCCACCTCTTCAAAAGATAAATTTCCAATTTTTCATATTTCCATTTCGTACAATACAGTATTCTCGTCACGAGACATAATCATATACTTTGTCTTTTCGGGATTTACTTCCAAACCTATCTCTTTACTTTCTTCCAGTAAAATTCCCGTGTTTTCCCTAATCGTTTGTGGATTTTCTCCTAACATATTCACGTCATCCGCATAGACAAGCAGCTGATGTAACCCGTTCAATTCCAAACCCTCTCTGTTATCCTGGACTTTCCAAATGGCATACTTTAGAGCAAAGTTATGTTTATACCTTAGTTTTCTTTTTCCATTTTTTCTTAACTATATACAAAATTTTCCGAATTCCCTCAATTTTCATTCGTTTATTGTACTATACAATTTCCTATATGCTATCTCTACATTTAGTTCTAGTAATGGCTCCTGAATAAAAATATTTCTTGTTCTTTCATTTTCTGGGCAAGATAGTAGAGTGTGTAACGTGTCTTATTTTTTATTACATAAAGGACATACAATATATCTTTTCCTACGTCTCTGTTTCTATTTTTTAACCTCCAAATTCCCAATCTCCACCACGCTAGCTTCATCCTTTCTTCCCTCTTGATAACTTTTATATATTCTTCCTGTCCCCATATGATTTTCATTTCTTATATCGATTACAAGATACTCGATTTTAAAGTTTATTATAAAAAAAGGTTATAATATCTATTATAAATGTTTTTGTTGTTAAGGTTCATATGATAATTCTTTCTATCAACAACCGGTGTAGCTCAGTTGTCTGTGGCGTTTGCCTGCCGATCTGGAGCTGCACTCAGGCGTGGGTTCGATTCCCGCTTGGGCTGATTACCTGGTTGGCTTTTTCCGAGGTTTCCCCAGCCGTAAGGTGAATGTCAGATAATCTATGGCGAATCTTCGGCCTCGTCTCGCCAAATACCATCTCGCTATCACCAATCCCTATATAATCCAGTAGGCTAGTTGAAACAGTGTCGTTAAATAACTCACTATAAAAAAACTGCTATCCTATCTCTTGACTTAATAGGTACTTCTGCTATTAGTTGAACAGCAATTATACTTCTCTACTCCTCTGCCAGCAATATTTACTTCTCGTCTGTCAGACATTATGAAACGAAGTATAGATAATTCACAAATCAAATGTACTATAAAAACAACACTAGAAAGAAACGTTTATGAAAACGCCAAATATGTAGGGTATAGTAAGGTAGGTGTCCCTGATATGGCCATGCTAAGATTTGAGAATTTTTCTAGCCGCCATTAAAAAAATATATATATATAAACCACTTTTTTCTTACTCGTTCTCAGTCTAATGGACTTTCTTAAAACAATTTCCTTTCCCCATAAAAATAGCTCTAATTGTCCAAAAAGTCCCAAATTCCAAAAGTCTACCTAGTGGCCATATCAGGAACATGTGCACATGATATGGCCACCCTTGTTCCATGTTCTACAAATCGTGATTGTTTTCAGTTTGATAGCGCAGTTGTGTTAAAATTAAATAATTTTGGTGTAAAATGAATAAAAATGACACTTTATAATCTTTTTTATAATTCAAAAGTGTAGTCAAAACAGGTTTTTCCGTAAAAAATTAAATTGTTTTTCTTAAAATACAAAATTTTTGCGTAATCCTAGCTATAAGGCATGTCAATTTGTCAGGTGAAAAAATAAAAGTGAAATGAAATTGATATGGCCATGGTGCATTTGATATGGCCGTATCAGGAGCAGGTAAGCTTTCACGAAAATCATTTGATTGTGAACAATTCGTAAAAGATACGCCATAAACGACAACACCAATCAACAGAACATTAAAAACTGAATGGAATACGATGGTTTTCATGAAACAAGTCTTTGAAAAACATGCATAAAACAAAGTAGACTTAGGCTACCAGAGAAAAATAAGAAGAGGTCACACGAAAACCGCAAAACAGGCAACTGACGCCATATTGCTCAACCTGACTGGATGGAAAACGATCACGTGACATACCAGGATGCCCTTTCACTGGATGCTGCTGCAATTTAGCGGATTTTTTGGTTAACTAACTCACAATAGGGGGGTGGCCATATCAGGAACATGGCCATAACAGGAGCACCCACCTTACTTTAGGTTTCCTAATTGTGTTGATATGATACACAATACTAGATTCTTAAGGAGGAACACTAGTCGAGGTTTGATAATCCCGCTACAATGTGTTGGTACAAGATGTTCACTGTGTCAACATTTTTTTCGTCAATTAGCTCTGAATGGAAGAAAGCCGCTTTTAAGAAAAACACATTGCATTGTTAATAAAGGTCCACAGTTTCAACATACATGAAGATTAGATTACATCATGTGGGGAATTCTTCCAATATTATTGTAATATGTCCGTTCTATTTAATGCATACATGGGCACAATTTTCGGTTACGTGAGGCACTCGATTTGAAATAGTTTGTTTACCAGGAGAGGAGACTGCAGAGTAGGACGGGAAATATAAACTGCTGTGACCTGCGTCACCTTATCGTAATCGCTAAGGCGGTCAGTGGCGAATTATTAGGAAAGCGCTTGGTTAACGTGAGAGATTCGAAAACTTTTATTTAATTTAGCAAATTAATTCGGCAGCTTTAATCATAAACCTCTTTATTATTTCTCAATCACTGAATTGATTTAAATCACAGCCGAGAAATTGCGTAACTAGCCAATAATATTCCATCACGTTGTCTACGTTTATTTTCTCGAATATTCTGGCGTTTCTCAAGATTACTTAATAGATTTGCCTCGACCTAAAATAATTTCAGAAAATCATATTTCGTTTTCTACGCACATTTGATATTTTTTATAAATTTCTTTTGGAAATAATACGTAGAAACAACATTTAATTCCTCGTAGGCTACCTTTTAATGCAACGTGTTTAAGGTATAATGTCGTATTTAGTATACTATGCAAATGTTAAGGTCATAAATTTTCTTCGGAATAATACGAAAAATAACATTTAATTTGTCTTAACTTCTAATTCAGCATGTTCTTTATGACATAAGGAGTAATGTATGTATTTATTTACACTGCAAATGGGCAAGCACCCGGTGGCAGTGGTATATACAATATTAACAATACACAGTTAAAATGATAAGCAATACACAATAAAATTTACAATACATAATACAATTTACAACACATATACAATTTTATACACAATATACAATTTTATACACAAATATACAATTTCGCGGTATACACAAATGTCGTTGTATATTAATTATTAATGCCTAATAGGATTTTCGAGCATAAAATACATCGTATGTTCTCCCCTTCTAAACAGCAAAAAAGCTCTTCCTCCCATTTCTCATGAAATAATCGTTTTCTAACGCGTACACACTGCTTTGATAATGCCATTATGCCACCACTGATATTGCTTATGAAACATATAGAACCTGCCCACGCCTAGGAGTTACGTGAGGAAGGAACGGGGACTATGAAGATGATGTCACTCAGAGCGATAAGCTCTGTGAAGGTCAGTGAGGCACAAATTCTCAAGTGACGCACGATGCCCATGTCTGATTTAATGTATTAATTCATTTTCCTAATTTGAGAAACGTTTATTAATGTGCGTATAATTTGCACGAATGTTCTACAATTGAAGTTGTTTGGTATTCTTTGTCTCATGCCAATCTGTAATGACAGAAAGTGTGGTTAAATCAATAACTTTTACTTAAAATTAAAGAGATTATATTTAGATATATTTTCATTAGTCATTACGAGAGCAAAATGGATAAACAAAAGCTAGAGTTGTGTGAATCACAGAGTTACGACATCAAGCTTTGGAACGCGGTTCTTCCCCAGTCTGCTTTTAATGCACGTGCATGTGCACATGACTCACACACAGGGTTGCCAGATTCTCTCGGCAGGAATCCATGACTGGTGATGATACTGCGTACCATAACGTGACTACATATTTGGATAATTCAATTTGAAAAACAACTGACTTTATTCGTTTTATGTATTAAAGCTAATTACACAAGGCATAAACTTTTAATTATGTTATATTTTTGCTAGATTATGAAATTTCATTTCAATTATTGACACAGTATGAAAAGAAAAATGTCATACTACGTACATCCTGATCTTTCTTACTTACGTATGTCTTTTAGAGAACCCTGAGGTTCATTGCCGCGCTCACATAAGCCCGCTATCAGTCCTTATCCTGAGCAAGATTAATCCAGTTCCGAACCATTATATCCCACCACCCTCAAATCAATTTTAATATTATCCTCCCATCTACGTGTCGGCCTCCCCAAAGGTCTTTTTCCCTCCGCTGTACCAACTAACAATCTATATGAATTTCTGGATTCGCCCATACGTCCTACTGGATTTAATGTTCTTAATTATGTCAGGTGAAGAATACAATGCGTGCAGTTCTCCGTTGTGTAACTTTCTCCATTCTCCTGTAACTTCATCCCTCTTAGCCCCAAATATTTTCCTAAGAACCTTATTCTCAAACACCCTCAATCTCTGTTCCTCTCTCAAAGTGAGAGTCCAAGTTTCACAACCATAAAGAACAACCGGTAATATAACTGTTTTATAAATTCTAACTTCGAGCTTTTTCAGAGCAGACTAGATGACAAAAGCTTCTCAACCGAATAATAACAGGAATTTCCCATATTTATTTTGCGTTTTATTTCCTCCCGAGTGTCATTTATATTTGAAGAGTCCACTGCAAGAATGATGGATGTCATTTAGAACACATTTTGTAGGAGAAGCAATTGAAAGTTTGAAATGCTTAGCGCTCAAAGCTTCACTGTGATTTTCCGATCATTACTGGACAATGACTATCAGTGTTAATGCCATATAACTCTCTATGTACATTCTATATGTCTTAAGCTATGCATTGACAGTCTTGGTTCATTTTCGACAAGAAAGTGACATCCATCATTCTTGCAGTGGACTCTTTATTTGTTACTGTTGTTCCAAGATATTCGAACTTTTCCACCTTTTCTATCTATCTATCTTTCTTTCTTTCCTTCTTTCCCTCAGTTTAACCTCTCCCTTTTAGGTTCATTTACACGACCCACGCCACCCGGGCCTTACAGGGCCGTGACCTGTCGGGAGAGGAATTAATCTATGGATCACATACATACTTTTTTGACCACACAAAGACATGGAGGGCCTCCCTGGATGAGGGATCAGCTCTATGCCAGGGCCCCCTCTGATACAACACAAACATTTAAGACATTACACATCATTCACTCACACATATGAAAGAACGAAGGGAAGGATCGCCGTCCATGGCCGGACTTTCAAGAGGTACAATCCCGGCATTTGCCTGGAAATAACTGAGGAAACCATGAAAAAATCTCAGTTAGGATTGCCGGCTACTGGGATCGAACCCCGGACCTTCCGAATGCAAGGCCAGCCCTCTACCATGCAGCTAGCCCGCTCGGTCTTCCACCTTTTCAAATGACAAAATTTTCAATTTTTATATTTCCATTTCGTACTATGTTCTGGTCACGAGACATAATCATATACTTTGTCTTTTCGGGATTTACTTCCAAACCTATCTTCTTACTTGACTACATAATTAAATTAATTCAATTTGCAATACAACTGCTTTTATGTGTTTTATGTATTAAAGTTAATTACATAGAGCCTAAACTTTTAATTTTGTTACTTTTCGCTAAATTATGAAATGTTATTGATACAATATGGACAAATAATGTCATATTACATTCTGATCTATACAGAAAAACAAATGCATGATATAGGGTTCAAATCCTATTCATAATCAGTTTGCTTGCAAAGAGAGTAAATAATAAAGATGTACTACTGCATAATATCTAATACGTACTATAGTAGCCTATTATCTATCGTTTCTATTTCAAAGGAAGACGATAGAAGACGCCACGCGGGGTTGACAACGACTTACTACTCTGGATAGGGCCTTGAAAAAGAAAAGAATAACGAATTTTAAAAGTAATTTTAAAGAAATGAGCAAAAAATTGTGTTTTTACAATTTTTTTTTCGGACAAATATAACTCAATTCAGAGCACAGAACACACCATTAAAATCCAGAAAAATCCTGGGAAATCCAGAACGTCTGACAGTCATGCAGCTACATATATCGACACACAAGCCATTCTCGTATTACATGTATTATAGGAGAGGAAGAAAATGAAATATATATTACTTACTTACTTACAAATGGCTTTTAAGGAACCCGAAGGTTCATTGCCGCCCTTACATAAGCCCGCCAGCGGTCCTATCCTGTGCAAGATTAATCCAGTCTCTATCATCATACCCCACCTCCCTCAAATCCATTTTAATATTATCCTCCCATCTACGTCTCGGCCTCCCTAAAGGTCTTTTTCCCTCCGGTCTCCCAACTAACACTCTATATGCATTTCTGGATTCGCCCATACGTGCTACATGCCCTGCCCATCTCAAACGTCTGGATTTAATGTTCCTAATTATGTCAGGTGAAGAATACAATGCGTGCAGTTCTGTGTTGTGTAACTTTCTCCATTCTCCTGTATTTTTATTATAGGGATACGTAACAAGCTGTTTTTTACGGTGATGGGTTGTTAGCCCTTCGTCCAACCCCCAAGCTGGAGGACCACCCCTTATCGGCTGTCCACGACTGCTTATTCAATATATTCGCAGCTAATGAAAAAGATATATATATATATATATATAATTTGAACTGGTAATGGAAATTACGGAAAACGGCTGAACGGATTTTAATGAATGGCCCCTCATTTTGAAGCTTGGAACCCAAAGTTTTTCGGAAAAGTAGTAGTTTTCAGTGAAATGTCAATTTTCCTACATAGTTTTCCTATTATCCAAAATCCATCTGTTGTCAGTTTTGAGAACTAATTTTATCGAATCAAGGCCGACTTGATTGAATTTCAGAACAAAACACACACTACAATAAACAATAGGCTATTACACGAAGGCCATGACCTGCAGGATTGCCGACATATTTAGAGCTCAATTCAATTTGTTATTAAAAACTGATTCTGCAGTGTATAATAATTTTCTGAGTAGAGCTGTGTATTGGATATTCAAAACTACGAAACTTGAGGTGGTTTGACGACATTATTATCATTAGAAATTAAATATTATTATAGTTATTATCATGATGCATCTATTTTTCATTAATTGTACATAATATTGATGCTATAGTGATGACATGAAAGTGAAACGTTTTGAGGTTATGTAAGTAAATGTAGAGAATATCTTAATTTAGATCTTCATTTCTATAATTTACTGAGTGGCTGCTATACATAACTACAAAACTGAAGTAAGATAATAATATTGTTATTAAAAAACAAATAATTGTATACTTATTAACCCAGTGGGGTTGGGTCTTTTTCATCTACTTAATGGCGGTGTAGTGTAGATATTGATCATTGTCTTCAGTATCGGCTCGAGAGAGCGCAAAAATTACAGTTCCTAAGGAAAGATAAAAAGGTATTACTTACTGATAAAATAAGAGGCCTAGAAAATTTTGTAATCTCCAGATCATTTCAGCAAGATCTCTTAGTAGGATAAAATGATTTTACGCTCTACATTTCAAGTTCTACATGCAGCAGCTATACGAAAATGCTATTGTTCGAAAGCTTAGCAAACCTGACATTTTTTTAACTTTTGCCTACAATCCACAATGACCTGAAATAGCTACTGCTATCGTCCTGACCTTGATACTTGCGTTTTGGCGTTGAAACTCAAAAACTGAAGTTGGATAGGTTGAAGAAAAGTATTTGGCCAAAAAAATCCATTCAGAGGAGTATGTTTCATTATTATGGAAGCAAATAAGTATCAAAAAGACAAGTATTCTTCATTGAAAATAAATCTGAAAAATGTTTATTTGAACGTCTAACGAACTTAGTTTGCAGCAGCATTTGCTGCACAAGCCACTAGTATATATAAAATTTGAACTAGTAATGGAAAAAACGGGAAAACGGCTGAACGGATTTTAATGAATGACCCGTCATTTTGAAGCTTGACATCCAAGGATTTTCAGAAAAATAGTAACTTTCAGTGAAGCGTTAGTTTCCCTACATAATTTTCCTATTTTCCAAAACCCACCTTTCGACAGTTTTGAGAACTAATGGTATTTCAAAATAAAACAAAACATACACTACAATAAACAATATTACACGAAGGCCATGACCTGCAGAATTGCTGACATATTTAAAGTTCAGATGGCTCAGATTCTCTGACATCATAACATCATAATGCCGATATGTCGATCTTCATTTGTTTAATTTTTTCATAACATATAAAAATAATTTACAGGTCTGATTCTGTGGTCTGTAGTTTTTCGAGTTCAGCTGTGTATTGGATATTAAGAACTACAAAAACTAAGAATATCTGATTACATTATTATTACTATTAAAATGAAATATTATTATAGTTAATGCAATTATGTGAGTAGATGTATTTGTCACGAATTACACATATTAATGCTATATTGATGATATGAAAGTGAAGCCTTTTGGGGTTTTATATAAGTACACGCAGAGAAAGAATATTTTAAATTAGATGTTCATTTCTATAATTTACTGAGTAATAGTTATATAGGCCTATGTTACTGAAAACTATAAAACTTACGTAAGGTAACAATATTGTTATTAAAAATAAAATATTTTTATAGTTATTAATCAAGTGATGTGGGTCTTTTTCATTTATTTAATGGCAGTGTGATGTAGATATTTATATGTGTGATTCTCTAATTTTCCTAGGTAGTAATGAGTCATGCTTCCTACTTTAGTTGCGTCTTTAGACAGAATCAAAATTAATTTAATATTTCTTTGGTTTAATGGGACCTGACATTTTCTTAACTCTCACCTACAATCCGCAATGACCTGAAATAGCTACTGCATTACTCCAGCATGAAAAACTCGCTGATCGTCCTGACATTGTTACTTGCGTTTTCGCATTGAAACTCAAGAACTGAAGATGGATGGGTTCAAGGAAAAGTATTTGGCATAAAAAAACATTCAGAGGGAGTATGTTTCATTATTATGGAAGCAAATAACTTTCAAAATGTCTGGTATTCTTCATTGAAAATAAATCTGAACAATTTTTCTTTGAACTTCTTATGGACTTAGTTTGCAGCTTTTGCTACACAAGCCACTAGTTTTAGTGTAAAATACAGTGAGTAGGTAACAAAAAACAGATTTCTATAAAAGTTATTATTATTATTATTATTATTATTATTATTATTATTATTATTATTATTATTATTATTATTATATGTGTATGCATACATTTTTATTTGGTAGATTTTAACAGGTTTTTTAATTAATTCATTTAACGGATTTATAACTTTGTTTCGACGGAAAAAGGAAATTACTTGGCAACACAGCACTGTTTGATTTCTTTGTTTCCTGTGAAGGAGTCTGCACGTGTCCAATCCTTTGTTTCAGACTGATGGCTGTACAGCACCCCAGCTCGCAGTATTTTTACGACCGTCAGAAAACGTATTTTGCGTTCAGTGCAAGACTGTCATTCCAATCTAGCCTAGTAAAATGCATACGTAGAGCTCACAATGATTAACGACGGCTTGTTTCAAGTTTCTTCATTGGAAACTGGCATATCGGGGGGGGGGGGGAAGCCGGGGTAGGTTGTGTTGGACACACAGGCACACAACAGCGAGTTCTAGTAAATACGTCACAGTTTTCTGCCAGCTCTTTCATTGCAAACTCAACATTCTCCAATATTTCCTATTTTATGCCTTCTTGTCAGCCTTCGCATTCCATCCATGTGTAGGCCTATTTTAATGTTGTCTGTCATCTGGTATCTTTTCTTGCCCCGAACTTTTCTCCCTCTCACCATTCCTTCAGAGGGCAGCTTCTTATATCAGTCACCAGAGACTTATCAATTCCTTTCAGAGTAGGCTATGTTAATTTATTACATTACAATGCTTCCATTCCTCAAATGAGGTACAGAAATTCTTGTATTGTATTGTATTTATTAACATTCCATGGTATCCATACATGCTTACAGCTAGAATATGGAACAAGTCACAAAACTTAATACTATTATAAAGTCTTAATTTATAGTCACAGTCTAGAAGAAATATATACAGACGAGATTTACAATATAGTCTACTAGTACAACACAAAGTTATAATATCAATTTCATGAAGTGTTATTGAATGTCACGAATTCACCTACATAATAGAAGGCGTGAGAAATTAGGTACTTCTTTAATTTGGCCCTAAATAATTTTATGTTTTGAGTTTCATTTTTATATCGATAGGGAGGCTATTAAAAATTTTACTGCCATATAACGCACTCCTTTTTGATAGCACGATAGACTTGCCGATGGAGTATGAAAGTCATTTTTTGACGTGTATTTATGCTATGAACTGTTGAATTAGTTACAAAGTTTTCACGATTACATACGAGGAAGATTATTAATGAAAATATATATTGACACGCCATGGGCGTTATTTGTAGTGTTTTAAAAATAGTCCTACACGATTCCCTAGATTTGGCACCTACTATTATTCTAATTACTCTTTTTTGTAATAGGAATATATTGTTACTATCTGTGGAATTTCCCCAGAATATTATTCCAAAACTCATTACCGAGTGGAAGTATGCAAAGTACAGGGACATCATTTTATTTTTACTTCAATTTTTATTGTACCTGAATTTTTTAATGTACTTCACTCCCACCCCTTCTACTAATGAAGTTCAACCGTCCTCCACACAGATCCAAGACTGCCTATACAGTCATAGTAGCCTTACGGTCATTGTAAACAGTACGTTCCAAAAATATGTTCGCATTTTCCAGTGATGAAAGAGCTTTCAATATTGAATCATTTTCGCACAGGTACTGTCGTTCATTTGCCTACGTCGCATCCCGGTTTCCCCTACCAGCTTTTATTCGCCAGCTAGTGGCTGGGCTCTCTTATCTCCTTTCTCAGAACATTAATTTCTGTTAGGAATTGGACGTCTACGTAATATTATACAACTGTTTAAAATAACTTAAATAAAAGGGCCTTGTTAAGTAATTAACTGTCACGTGGTTTCCTCCCTTTCTACGACGCTGCGACATAACCACTTGGACGGACAGTAGATAGTATGTCTTCTGAGTAATTTTATCTTTTCGGATCGGGCAGAAGTGAAGATTGAATTTACAGTACCTAAGGTACCCTTTTATAGAGTAGGTACGGAATTATTTCAACATGAGTTACTAGTACGAAGAACGAAACTGGTAATTGCAATTAGGTACAATAGTCTATAGTGCGATAATATGCCCATTAGAACTGAAGCCTGTATCGAAATGAACGGCCACCATTTTCAAAAATATGTTTAAATGTCCTTATTATGATTATTTTTCAATTTAACTTCATTCTCTATATTGTACGCTAATGTGCTGTAGACAGTATAATATACACTGCATAATGAATACGTCCACATGGACAGCTCAGTTCGTGAGTAAAAACACTTATTGTTAATACTGTACTGTATTTTGATTAAACAAAACCTAATGAAAATGATCAAACTCAAAAGCGCGATATTTCCTAGTTTACGTAAATGGATGAACTATTTTTCTTCCCTCCTATACCTAGTAAAGTGATTTGTTTATATATTACGCCAGTATCATCGAACTCCAGTCGTGGAACGGGGTAGCAAACAGCGTTGATCCAGAGGTATAGGCAAGTTAATATTAAAAATGTTAGTAAAAATAAAATGATGTCCCTGTATATTGTTTTTAAGGTATTGATATTTACTATCTCTTGCATAGATCTAATAGCAAAACAAGCTGAATTTAGTTTGGGAGTAATTTCTTTAATATGATTTTTCCAATTTAACACATTATCGATTTTTAAGCCAAGAAATTTGGTTGTTGTTGTTGTTTCTAATAGGGATATATTATTAATTATTGCTTAGAAATTTGCGACGTACATTCAGAAATTTAAAATAAATATTATAGTTCAGACACATGATCTGAAGACATTAATTCGTCAATTTAAGCACAGAAACTTAATCAGAAACAAAAGCAAAAATGATATTTTGACTTCAATACTGTCTAACGTTAATAGAAAAAAAAAAGAGTTAGACAAGTTTGGGGGGGGGGCAATGCCCCTCCATGCCCCCCCATACCTCCGTCTATGCTTCTGGCAGTGCACCTTTATAGGGCGGCTTATAACAGAAGTTACTTTTAAATAGTACTGTCAAGTGATATATCACAGCTACAGGGACATCATTTTATTTTTACTTCAATTTTTATTGTACCTGCGTTTCTAAATGTACATGAATCCCACCCCTTTCACTAATGTCCTTGCTAACGTCAGTCACACAAACTTACGGCCGCTGTTGCTAGCAGTGAAGTAAACAGTACAGAGTACAGTGTGTTTCAGAAATATGTTGCGTTTTCTATAGAAGAAAGAGCTTATATTATTGAAGTTTATTTTCACACAGGTATGGTGTGCAGCATAACTGAATTTATCTGTGTGGACTGAGCTCAAGTGAAGATTGAGTTACCGAAAGTACGGTACCCTATTATATCGTACGGTACTTAACAGAATTATTTAAACAAGAGTTTTGTTTTACTGTTTGTAGGTATGAAGGACGATGATGGAAACTAGAATTACAATATAACCGAATGTGAACAACAGTTTTTTTTTTTTTAATTTCCTGATTATATAATTACGGAATATTTTCGTAGAAATGTCATTAATCTGGTAGATAAATTTAGAGCAATGGAGTGTACAGAAAGGAAGAAAAGTGTAAGATGGCCAAAAAAGGTGACAGAAGATGCTGTAGAAGATGCTAGAGAAAAGATGCAGCGTGGTCGTAATAAGTCTGTCAAGAAGTTATCTGTAGAAATTGGGGTTTCTTACAGAAGTGCTCACAAAATTCTCAGGAAGAAATTACATTAGTAATATGCTGAAAAAAATAGACATTACATAATGTATGAGTTTGTGAAAAAAAATTGTTACTATTCTGCTGTTTTTTGATAAAATACTGTAAAGTAATGACCAAACTGAAAAACGTAATAATATATTTCCCTGTAACATAAATGGATACACTACTTTTCTCTCCTTCTATAGCTAGTAAAATGATTTGTTTACATATTGCACTAGCAACTCCAAACTCCTGTAATGGAAGGGGGGTAACATTGTTTCCGAGTATAGCCAGGTTAATGTTACAAATGTTAGTAAAAATAAAGTGATGTCCCTGTACTAGCTTAGGGAACATTCTGCAAATATATACAATGGAATAATAACTACAAGTATTTTTTAAATTGTTTTATTAACATTGACAGTTTTAACGTTATACGTACATTTTAACATTACTTTTATTGTCAAGTTTTGTCCTTGCCTTCTGTTTGCTGTCAGTCTTAAGTTTAATAAATTAACACTTTTTTTTTTTTTTGGTATCTGCAACTTTCCTTCAATAGACATTGCTGCTAACATTCATCTTCTTTATTTTATTTTATTTTTCTATATTCCTTTTCCATCGTTGAAGTAGAACACTGGAACGTTTCTGCGGTATGTCACAATCTTCCCTTCGTTAAAAGGTTCCTCCAACTTTTAAGAAGACGGAGCCTTCTCCCCGGCCGTGGTTCAGTGGTTGTGTGTAGTCCACGCCCACCTTGGCTTTGATGTTCTTGTCCTTGCTCTCCCAGACGGTTCTACTGCCCTCTGCCCTCGCCACTAGGCCCTTCCGACTGTCGTCGTATACTCCCACCTTCAGTTTCTCTCCCTGAGGCACGGGAGAGCGCCTCTCCCTCGTCTCGGGCTCTTCCTCCTAAATAGAATGATTACAGAGATTTTATACAGCTCTTATTTAAACACAGGCCTACTCTACAAAAACTTTTGTCTCCTGTTATAAGGGACTTAGCCCCCCTCTTATATACCAGTATCAGCTCACACATGGAAAACTTCGTCTTGATTCAAGCGTACAGTGAAATTCACGTAACAAAAGCTAATATGGCCGTCTTTTCAGTGTTGCCAACTGATAGTACCAGATATCACCAAAGCAGGTAAAATAACAATGCTATGTTTAGAAAAGTATACCTGGGACAAATTGTGTCACTCTCCTGTAGGAGAGAGAAAGAGATACGAAGAAGAATATGTCTGAATAATTTCGAGGGAAAAATTGTTCCGGGGCCGGGTATCGAACCCGGGACCTTTGGTTAAACGTACCAACGCTCTCCCACTGAGCTATCCGGGAACTCTACCCGACACCGATCCGGGTTCGATACCCGGCCCCGGAACAATTTTTCCCTCGAAATTATTCAAATTAACTTTACAGGGAGTTATTCCTGAAAGTTTAGTTTGCATGAAGAATATGTCTGGCTTGGAAAAAATTTTGGAGCTTGAAAATCATCCTGCAAAATCAAAACATCAGCACCAAACTTAAATTTGAAGTTATGGAAACCTGCGTAATCCCAGTAATGTTGTACGGATGCCAAGTTTGGTCTCTGACAGACCAACAGAAAAACCTGCTTCGTGTGTGCCAGAGGAAAATGAAAAGAAAAGTCCTCCAGCTGAGACTGCAAGACAGGATGAGGAACACCGACATCTGAATAAGAAGCGGTATGCAGGATGCAGTGAGGCTGGAATGGGGCGGACACGTGAGTAGGATGGACTGCAGCAGGTGGACGTACGCCTCGACCATGTGGGACCCACGCATTGGGAAAAGAAGCAGAAGACGTCCAAGGAGAAGGTGGTCGGACGTGTTCCGGAGAGAGACTGGAGCTCAGTGGACGAGAACAACGAGGGACAGGCAGGCCTGGAAAAGACTGGAAGAAATTACGAACACTATATAAACTGTGTATAGTTGGTATTGTTTATATAGTTATTTTTGTGTGTGTCAGTTGGGATAGTTCGATTCCGTGTATAGTTGGTATAGTTCATGTATTTAGTTAGTATAATTTTTGTGTTCAATTGTATGGTTTTGTGTGTTTTAGTTTGGATAGTTTGACTCCGTGTATAGTTGGTATAGTTCATGTATTTAGTTTAGTATATAATTTTTGTATTCAATTGTATGGTTTTGTGTGTTTTAGTTTGGATTTGAGTTTGACTCCGTGTATAGTTGGTATAGTTCATGTATTTAGTTAGTATAATTTTTGTATTCAATTGTATGGTTTTGTGTGTTTTAGTTTGGATAGTTTGACTCCGTGTATAGTTGGTATAGTTCATGTATTTAGTTAGTATAATTTTTGTATTCAATTGTATGGTTTTGTGTGTTTTAGTTTGGATAGTTTGACTCCGTGTATAGTTGGTATAGTTCATGTATTTAGTTAGTATAATGTTTGTATTCAATTGTATGGTTTTGTGTGTTTTAGTTTGGATAGTTTGACTCCGTGTATAGTTGGTATAGTTCATGTATTTAGTTAGTATAATTTTTGTATTCAATTGTATGGTTTTGTGTGTTTTAGTTTGGATAGTTTGACTCCTCCGTGTATAGTTGGTATAGTTCATGTATTTAGTTAGTATAATTTTTGTATTCAATTGTTGGTTTTGTGTGTTTTAGTTTGGATAGTTTGACATAGTTGGTATAGTTCATGGTTTATAATTTTTGTGTTCAATTGTGGTTTTGTGTGTTTTAGTTTGGATAGTTTGACTCCGTGTATAGTTGGTATAGTTCATGTATTTAGTTAGTACAATTAGTAACATTTTTTGTATTCAGTTGTATGGTTTTGTGTGTTTTTTAGTTTGGATAGTTTGATTCCGTGTATAGTTGGTATAGTTCATGTATTTAGTTAGTAACATTTTTGTGTTCAGTTGTATGGTTTTGTGTGTTTTAGTTTGGATAGTTTGACTCCGTGTATAGTTGGTATAGTTCATGTATTTAGTTAGTATAATTTTTGTGTTCAGTTGTATGGTTTTGTGTGTTTTAGTTTGGATAGTTTGACTCCGTGTTTTGGTATAGTTTGTATTTAGTTAGTAGTTTCAATTGTATGGTTTTGTGTGTTTTAGTTTGGATAGTTTGACTCCGTGTATAGTTGGTATAGTTCATGTATTTAGTTAGTATAATTTTTGTGTTCAATTGTATGGTTTTGTGTTTGTCACTTGGGATAGTTTGATTCCGTGTATAGTTGGTATAGTTAATGTATTTAGTTAGTATAATTTTTGTATTCAATTGTATAGTTTTGTGTGTTTTTAGTTTGGATAGTTTGACTCCGTGTATAGTTGGTATAGTTCATGTATTTAGTTAGTATAATTTTTGTGTTCAATTGTATGGTTTTGTGTTTGTCACTTGGGATAGTTTGATTCCGTGTATAGTTGGTATAGTTCATGTATTTAGTTAGTAACATTTTTTTTGTGTTCAGTTGTATGGTTTTAGTGTGTTTTAGTTTGGATAGTTTGATTCCGTGTATAGTTGGTATAGTTCATGTATTTAGTTAGTAACATTTTTGTGTTCAGTTGTATGGTTTTGTGTGTTTTAGTTTGGATAGTTTGATTCCGTGTATAGTTGGTATAGTTCATGTATTTAGTTAGTAACATTTTTGTGTTCAGTTGTATGGTTTTGTGTGTTTTAGTTTGGATAGTTTGATTCCGTGTATAGTTGGTATAGTTCATGTATTTAGTTAGTAACATTTTTGTGTTCAGTTGTATGGTTTTGTGTGTTTTAGTTTGGATAGTTTGATTCCGTGTAGTTTGATTCCGTGTTCAGTTGTAGTTTTGGTATAGTTTGATGTGTATTTATAGTTAGTTAGTTACATTTTTGTGTTCAGTTGTATGGTTTTGTGTGTTTTAGTTTGGATAGTTTGATTCCGTGTATAGTTGGTATAGTTCATGTATTTAGTTAGTAACATTTTTGTGTTCAGTTGTATGGTTTTGTGTGTTTTAGTTTGGATAGTTTGACTCCGTGTATAGTTGGTATAGTTCATGTATTTAGTTAGTTTGTGTAATTTTTTTGTATTCAATTTGTATGGTTTTGTGTGTTTTTTGTATTCAATTGTTTGGTGTTTTATTGGAGTTTGACTCCGTGTATAGTTGGTATAGTTCATGTATTTAGTTAGTAATTTTTGTATTCAATTGTATGGTTTTGTGTGTTTTAGTTTGGATAGTTTGACTCCGTGTATAGTTGGTATAGTTCATGTATTTAGTTAGTATAATTTTTGTGTTCAATTGTATGGTTTTGTGTGTTTTAGTTTGGATAGTTTGACTCCGTGTATAGTTGGTATAGTTCATGTATTTAGTTAATATAATTTTTGTATTCAATTGTATGGTTTTGTGTGTTTTAGTTTGGATAGTTTGACTCCGTGTATAGTTGGTATAGTTCATGTATTTAGTTAGTATAATTTTTGTGTTAAATTGTATCGTTTTTGTGCGTTTAGTTTAGATAGTTTGTGTGTTTAGGCTGTACAATTTATGTTTTTGTGCGTTTAGAAATTTGTATAGGTTTTTAGTTTTTTTGTATTTAGTTTGTGTGTGAGTTAAGACTATGTATGGTTCAGTTTGTGTAATATTTTCTTTTTTATCGTGTGTTTAGTGTGGATAGTTATGTGTTCAGATTTTAATTTATGTGTTTAGTTTGCATAATTTTTTATGGATGTTTAGTTTGCATAATTTATGTGTTTAGTCTGTATAGTTTTTCGTGTTTAGTTGGTATAATGTGTTTATGTGTTTAGTTTGTAAGTATAGTATAAGCTCTCTTGGACTGGCTCCCCAAGTGTAGTAGACCTTCAGCTCACCCAACAATCCTGTAGGAGGCCGTTGCCCTTATGGGATTTCAGGCTTTTCGTATTTCGTATGGAAATAATAATAATAATAATAATAATAATAATAATAATAATAATAATAATAATAATAATAAAACAAGTACATGGTGTCAGTAATAACAGACTCCTCGGCACATTCTTTGTAAACGAAAACCATAGCTTCAGAAAACATGTTAAAATATTCCTTTTTTTCATCCCCTATAACTTTTGTGTATAATAAAGTTTCTTCATAAAATTCAAAATAGAAAAACTACAAGCAGCCTCCCATAGTTTTACCCAACCTTTTCATACTCTGTGCTTAATGATGCATAGATTATTCTCTATTTGTAGAAATTGCATTTCAGAGGGCCTCAACTTATCTACTTATATAATATGTTGACTGTTATTTAAAATGGGGAACTGCGTATTGTAAGTAAAGCCTTACCTGGAAGGTGCGGGGTAAGGCCGCACACACTGCGATTAGCAGCGCCAAAAAGACGATCTGCATTGATACTTTCATTCTGCTTTCTTCTTACAGTGCTGCACTCTAAAAATGAATTACAATTCTTGTTTCTACCGTGACAAGTAACATAATCAATATAACTTAATCATTAAAAAGAGTCCTTGCATATAACGTAGATATCAAAACGTTTAATACTGAATGCTTAGTGTAATGTTATTAATAAAAATTACAAGACAATTCTATACACGCTGTAATAGTCATGAAAATGATAACAATTACTTCATTTTTCGCGAATGAATACATTTGTTTCTGCAAACATTTCTAAGCTGGGCTTATGAAGAATTCCGAAGGCCATCAAAAGTTGCATTGTTATAGCGTATTTAAATATTAAGAAATGAAAGTAGGTCTGCAATATAAAAACAGTAATTTCTGAACAGTTCATAAAACTTTCTGAATTAATTCCTTTGCTCTGCTGAATTTAATTAATATTATTCCTCCACTCCTTTAAGCATAAAAATTGATAGCGTCCAAGACTTGTGTATATAGGTACATTAAATAAATTTTATTTCTGCTTCCTCCACTCGGAGGCTACTAAAGACAAAGCCTTCTATGCAACTGTTTATATATATCACAGAAAAAAAAACACTAAGAGTGAAATGCTGAATATTTTAAATAAATATGTAGAGAAAATCCAGATAAAATAATATAGTAAAACAGAACAACAATAACTTGAGGAATATAAACATTTCACAGATCCTAACGTTTCTTCATATACAGTAATGTATTTAACTGTCAACTGTGTTCTGTTTCTTCATACAGCATTCCCAAATTTAGTCTTTTTTTCAATAATTCAGTAATGTCCATTGTAAAACAATATTACAATAACAACGTTAAAAATAATTAAAAAAATAGATATAATTCATTATGTTGTCGCATGTTTCATTTGTAATATATAGAGGTGTAATTATTTCGTTTTAACGATAGCCTATACGTGAAATGTGTTAAAAACTTATGCATGAAAAATGCAAATCACATAATGAAAGTCCAAAATAAAGTGAGATATATCACCGAATTTTCGCGAAATTGACAGAAATTCACGAAATTACTTCATAATCACCATATTTTCAACAAGAAACAGGTTTTATGAAGAATTCACAAGAAAAGTTACTCTTTCTTCCAAATAAATTTCTTCTCTATAAAATATACATAAACATTTCTATGATGATAGTTCAACATTACATGCGTGTGGTATATGGCAACGATGTATGCATAGTTTCAGGTACTACTTCCAGAGAGCAGCGCAAGGAGACAACTGTCTTCCCCCCCCCCCCCCGCATCAACTGCCTTCGTGAGATGAAGAAGGCAGTCCGTCACCCCTTCAAAATTTGAATAAAATTGAATTATTAATATGCGAACAATTTTCTGTTAGTTTGAAAAGGTTTGTTTCAAATAATTAAAAAATAAGTTATTTATAATTTTTTTAAATTTCTTTAGGTTGCGAAATATGTACTCATTTTCTTTCTTTCTCTTTTTTTTTTTACAAAAATATTCACCGAAATTTAACCATTTTAGTCACTGAAGTCAGGGTAAAATAATCTGTAGTAATGTCACGAGAGGTCTGAGATCTGCCGATAAATCCACGAGCGAATTGAGTGGATTTATCTGGGAAATCTCAGACCTCGAGTGACATTTATTAGGACTATTTCGTGAATAAAATAAAAATTTTAATAATATATCCCTAAAATTCGATCACAAAATGTTAATAATTGTATATTAACGAATACTTAACCTATTCAGACATTGTGAAGTTGAAATACTCGTAGATGAATATCGATTATTGCAATAAATAAATTCGATGTTATTATTCAGTAATGCCAATTGCAAAAGCGAAATAAAGGTTTAAAAATGTTAATTATATGTACTGCACTTTTCTCTTATTATTATAACAAATACATTTTCATTATCTGCTGAAATCATAATTTAATTTAACAGTAACAGTGGGGACAGCTATATACCAATGCTTATGTATTCACAGCGAGACATGTTGCTACACAGTGAAGCCATCTCTGTATAGATAGGCCTAATTAAAACACTAATTTTATTACGCCATACGAAAGGCAGTTTGATCAAAGACATTATCACTATGCAAGATCTTTGAGTTTGATATGCGATGATGTTACATAAATTTGAACGTCTATTAATTGTTTAATTTCAATACAAATGTTATAGGCTACAATTTTATAAGTTACGTTAGGCCTACCTGTGGAATCAGGACCAATGTCAGCTGTGCCTTGTTTCGACCGTTACTTACAATGAGTGCTACACGAAAGCATTTTTTATAGCTCGACAAACGCATTCTCGCTACAGTGTGTAACAGAACTAAAGCTGCATCTACACAGTTCAATATTTCAATCGCGTATGCGTGCAATCTGGGAAGAATAGAATCAAGTTAAAAGGTACGTTCAATTAAGATGCATAAAGATTTTGTGTCTACATGGTGCGCCGTTTTTAACGTGGTCTTCACTGCGTAAATATATTAATTAATATTAAATATCAATCTTGCATTCATTGCTTTAAAGTTGAAAGAAAAGTTTAACCGTGTAGTTGCATCTTAATGTATTCATGATCATCAATTTACGGGGAAACAGTTGGCGACAACGACTAAACAAAAGAACGACCATGCGATAAATTGATAGCGATAAATCTAGCTGCAGAAATTATCGCAAAGTCTGACTGTGATTGGCTGGAATTCAAAATTTCATTACACTTCATTGGTCGAAAATGGAATGACGTCATATAAACGAAATAGTCACCATAAAATCACATACCTAGTAATACAGAAACGTTTAATGTATATAAAATAAATTTACAATGGAGAAGAAAAATAGTGTAATATAATATGATATAGTCATTATTGTTGTTATAAATTGAAAGGCTTAAATTGTGTTTGAACTAATGAAAATAATGTATAGGCATTTGAATTACAGCTGTCACTCCATTATTGAGTTATTTTATATTTTGTGAATTGTAAATTCCCTCTATTTATGTGTTCTAGCAGATGCAAATTATTCTGTTTTCATGGCAAAAATAATAAGAAGAAATATAAGATGTCCAGGAGGTTCAAGTGATCCTAATTCATCCCCGTGTAGACGTCCGTGTGTAGGATATACTATTCAATTTGATAGTTTTGAGTGTTTTTCTTACCTTCTAGTTCACGAATGGTATACAAAGCCTCAGCGATTTGTGTTTTAAAAGGTGTGTGCTCTCAACTTATATACGATATGAAAGGGGAAGTTTCGGACGTAGTAGTTCCCCGATGGATAGGAGATCAGCACGTGCTTTCCACGAATTACTATTCTGTATTTTCGTTTTACGTCCCCACAAACAATCGCTTGCAGAGTCACGACTGTGGACAAGAGAGCTGTATGAAGTCATAACTACTCAAGGCCTTCTGATAGAGAAGCCTACATGCAACTTAATGGAAGGGAGTTTTCTGTTGCATTCTGAACCATTACGTAAGTGTAGCATCGCTATGAAGAAAACCCCACGAGAATTCATACAAGTGCACCATCAACAATTCGTGAATTCGAAACCGGTCTTAAGGTCTACAGGGCGATCCTTTTGGGTATGGATAAAATAAAAACACCGTAAAACACTTACTACTGAACTTTATTTGTTGAAACTTTGTGCATACAACACTGAAAGATGGGAGATTCCTCAGAGCTCAACATGACCCCCATTGCGCACCCTGCACAACTCATAACGGTGATGTAATTCAGCCCATGTCCGTTGTAACATAAGAGGGATGATTTGTTGAAAAGCTTGAGTAATTTTTATTCTCAGATCATCAATGTTCCTGGGTTTCTGTGAATAGACAATATCTTTAACAAAACCCTACACGAAGAAGTCTGGGGAGCTTGGGGGCCAAGCCAAGAGATAGCTGCTTCTCGTACTATGTTTTGCCTGCGACCTCCTGCATGCTTTTTTTAAAATACAGAACCTGTTTCTACAAATGTTCGATACCGCAACATTATGGAACCGTATTTAGGTACATTACGCACACCATACTCACGTCGAAATTCCCTTAGAACTATTTTAACACTCTCAAATTTAACATACTAAAGAACACATTTTGCCCGCTGTTGATTTGTAGTAGCCATTTTAATCATCTACGATTTTCATTTGTTCTTTCAGATTATGTATTGTTGATTGTCATATATGGAAACTGCCATCTTTTAATCATAATATAACCAGCAAGAAATTTTTCCTACTATCATAATAGCTTTATAATAATAAATTAATATTATCCATACCCAAACGGATCAGACTGAATTACTCCACCAAATCTAGCTATACTAGTGGCTTGTGCAGCAAATGCTGCAAACTTAGTTTATTAGGCGTTCAAATAAACATTTTTCAGATTAATTTTCAATGAAGAATACCACACATTCTGAAATTTATTTGCTTCCATAATAATGAAACATACTCCCTCTGAATGCTTTTTATGCCAAATACTTTTTCTTGAACCTATACATCTTCAGTGTTTTAGTTTGAACTCGAAAACGCAAGTAACAATGTCACGACGATCAGTGGGTTTTTCATGTGGGAGTAAAGCAATAGCTATTTCAGGTCATTGTGGATTGCAGGTGAAAGTTAAAAAAAGTCAGGTTTGCTATGCTTTCGAACAATAGACATAGCATCTTGGTATAGCTGCTGCATGTTTGGTGAACTACCTTGAAATGTAGAGGGTAAAATCATTTTATCCTGCTAAGAGATCTTGCTGAAATGATCGGGAGACTACAAAATCTTATAGGCCTTTTATTTTATCAGTAAGTAATACCTTTTGGTATTTCCTTAGAAACTATAATTTTTGCGCTGTCTCGAGCCAATACTGAAGAGAACCACGCATATAAATATCTACACCACACGGCCATTAAATATGTGAAAAATACCTAACCCCAATTCATTAATAACTATAAAAATATTTGATTTTTATTAATATTATTATCTTACGTAAGTTTTATAGTCTTCAGTAACATATACTGTATATATACTGAATAGCCGCTACTCAGTAAATTATAGAAATGAAGATCTAATTTAAGATATTCTCTACATCTTCTTATATAACCCCAAAACGTTTCACTTCCATATCATCTATATAGCATTAATATGAATAATTATTTAAAAATAGTCACAGCATGGCATTAACTATAATAGTCTAATATTTCATTTTTAATCGTAATAATGTCATCAAACCACCTCAAGTTTTGTAGTTTTTATTATCCAATACTCAGCTCTACTCAGAAAATTACACACCGCAGAATCATACCTGTAAAGTAGTTTTAGTAAATCTTGAAGTTTTTAATAACCAATTTAATTTGAGCTATAAATATGTCAGCATTCTTGCATTTCATGGCCTTCGTGTAATATTGTTTACTGTAGTGTGTGTTTTGTTTTATTCTGAAATGCAATTAGTTAGTAACGACAGATGGATTTTGGAAAATAGGATAATTATGTTGAAAAATTAACATTTCACTGAAAACTACTATTTTTCCGAAAAACTTTGGGTTCCAATCTTAAAAATGAGATGTCATTTATTAAAATCCGTTCAACCGTTGTCCTCATTACCAGTTCAAATTATATATACAGATAGAAAGATTGCAACATGAAGTACCTATGATTCTGTATGCGTATAACAACTCCGCCACGAATATAAGAAGAGAAATAGCTTGTCCCCACAATAGAAGTACGAAAGCGGCCTGCATGTGTTGGAGCGAAAGATCACAGTATTCATCTGCAAGACTCTCTCTGACACGGGAAGCAGCTCGTATCATCTGCATATCCATCGTTGACTTGATGAACTGGTTGAAGATTCCAGCCTCTACCAGTCTGCGGATCGCAGAATCAACGCGAGCAAGCAAAGGATGTCCTTTAGACATGTACATCACATTACTGAAGCTATAAAACACTTCTTTGATCTGGCATATCAGAGGCTTTCCAGAGGCGTCCAGAAAATCATACGTTAGTCTGTATTCTGTGTATAATTTATTCATAAGCATAATGTAACTGCTCTTGTACGCGATGTTGCCAAGGCAACGATCCATGTTTTGACACTCTTCGTAACGTTTCATTAACCTCAAAACCTGTTTATTATCTGATTTTGTGAAGAACTCCTTCACCACGTTTACAAATCCAAATGTAATGCCAGAATTAAATATATCTTCTAGATCGGATATCTGGTGTTCGAACCCAGGTTGAATTAAGAACGTTGTGAGGTACGTTTGGTAAACAGTGTTGACAGCAAGGCTGAATATCACCCAAGATATAAAGAAAACTCTCAGAGATGTTTTGAACGGCATGCTTGAAACTGATATGCCAAGCAAGGCAGCCCAAAGTGACATCAATGATATAACAACACTGTTGTACATCTCTCGTGTTCTGCCTAACTTTGTGATATACGAAAGCACAAAAGCAGATGCTACTGTAACCAGAATTCCGAGCAACCATAACCAGAGAGAGAACACCCTGAACAAACTCGTCCAACGAGGAACTCCTTTAGCGCATGGCACAAGCCATACCCAATCGCTCCTGAAGTATGAAGAGGTTGCATCCATGATTTCGAGATTCCTCCAAAACATGGGCCAAGACCCGAATGCTATTTCAGCTCTGTTGTGAATAACGTCTCCTTTTATGCCTGTAAAAGTACCGTTTTGCAGCTCCCATCCCCAATCGTCTTTGTTCCTCGGTAGATACACATCAGTCAAATTGAAAGCTTTGGTAATCATTTTCCACAAAAAAATTTCCCATCCATAATAATATATAACTTTTGTTGTTCCATTGATTTCTTTTGTTATTGGATCTCCAACTAACAGCAGAACTGGTACCAAAGATGCAATGATTGGACATCCGTTGAAGTTTTCCTCTATTTTTGGGGGGAATAAGGAGACATTTGATTCAAAATGTCCACTGCCTTGCATACGCCAAGAGTTGTGCTTTGTGACCTCACGAACTTCAGTACAATGACTGTGAGATTGATAAGGAAACCAGGTATAAAAATCTAGCACTGTATCTTCTGATTGTTTATAAAATTCATCATTCTTTGAAACGGTATCGTTTTCTGGCTTTTTAGTGTTTCTTACGTTAATGCACACAATTGAATCCACAATCTTCCATCCCCACAGTATGGCAAGAACGCGTTTGGCGAGCTTTTTAGGTGATTTAAAAGCGATTCCAGTTTTCATTAGGACCAGGAATCTAGCTCTGGGATTCAAAACGTGCATCGACTTCAATGCTTCAAATTGTTGTGAAATCTCAAATTCCAAACGATTTTCTCCACTATTACCCATTTCAATTATTACAAAATAACATAAAGGCTTAAAGTCAGGCCTGATAATATTATTCTGCACTTCTCTATCATATGAAGATAACATTATTGGAGTATCAGAAATCACGTGAAATTCTTGAACTAGTGCCATTTCAAAATCATTTGCATCAAGAATTTCACTCATAGTACTTACGTTAATTTTCCTTTTTGTGATACTGGATTCCTGCACAAAATCACAACTTTTGTGATTTGGTAATGAAAATACAATTGTTTCTCCAACCTTAAATTCCTTTGTATAAATTGTTTTCAGAGTTTTTATAAAATGTGCTTCTTCCAAAGTGTTTTGCTTATGTTTCCAAGTGTGGCATACTCGTACACTAAACATCAACATGAATATATAGACCAATGCCATTTCACAAGCATTAATAATTATAAATCAGGGTTAAATGAAGACATGAACTATGCCAGCTGTGACGTGTGTAACAGAAAAAAGGCACCGTCTTGTTGCTGGATTTAGACTGAGGTCGTGGATTGGAATCCTGTATTACAAATAGATGTATTTCCATAGTAACACAGTTTGTTCAATTTGGTAGAGGTACACTCTTCTACTAAGCATATTATGGGAAGTTCTGTTACGTGTATGGACAATGTGAGAGGTTGAAATTCACTGATTCGTTATTGATCTTAGCAACAGTAAATGTTTCATTACATTTATGTACGTGTACTTCACGAATGTAGAGGTTGTGTTTTCTGCAATTTATTACAAAAGCAGTTCAGTATATTCTCATAGCTGTAATGTGTTTATTCGAGAATTAAAAAGTGAAAATTATTTTGTAGTGTGAATACAGATTGTGGAAGTACATAATTTGATTGATGTGGTACTTCCAGTAACAGTGAGGCAAACATTTAGCTTTTTGGTATGAAAGTTTTCTTGTAATTAATGTCCCCATTTCGAATAAGAAAATTGAGGGCTTCTATGGCATATCATGTGAAATGAATAGTGCAATATGTGTTATTAAGTTTGGCTCGTAACTGCATAAATTCCTAATTGAGAATCATATGTTATTATAATGGGCTTTTAAATAAGGTTATATCATGTCATATCCAATGGACATACTACTTTATAAAACACAGCGAAAAGTGACAGAATTATCTATATTGATATAAAACCATAACTAGCTACATGTTAGTCATTCATATTGAAACTTCAACGCAAACTATTTTTGACTGGCGAAAAAATAAAGAATATTGTTACTAATCGCAATAGAAAACAGCACAATTAACTCGTATATTGAAAGAATTGTTTTATATAATTATTTAGGACTCATATAACTCATCGGGCATTTAACAGCTTCAAAATCAGATTTCTGTTGTTTTTTCCACGCTCCTATACCTTCATAATTTCAGTTCCTTGGCCCCTTCCCTTATATCAGACATACCAGAGTAATATATGCATCCAAGCGACTTTGAATCTTCTCTTTCTTCCTAATGGGGTCCATTTAACCCTTAAATTGACAATGTATCCTATAGCATACAACAGGTTAATAGGCTATATGCTATAATTTTAATAGAATAATAGAAAAAAAAATTAGTAGGAAAATTGAAATTTCACAATACTAATATTGTACAACGTATAAAAATATGGACGTTGCGATAGTTTTCTTTACGGTCCGACACGGTTTCATAAACTAGTGTGAGAAATGAAGTTTTGCCAATTTAAGGCTTAAAGACCTGTTATTATCAGTTGACTGTAGGATGAAAACACGGCTTATTTTGTATAATTTCCTAAATGTAATCAATAAAGAATATTGATGTTCTCTACTGAAGGGTATACACTATTTTAAAGTAATTTAATACACAAACACAACTATTACATGAAATGCTCAATATGTTTTTGTAGCTTTATTCTCTTCAGTTCTAATCAACAATAACAATAATCCTGGTTGCCAGGCGACGATAGAAAACAAAAAAATGCGAAAAAATGAATGAGGCGTATAAACAAAAGAACTGGTAAACAAATTAATGAAAACGGCTGTGGATTTTAAAAATGATCCTCATTTTGAAGCTTGGAACTCAAAGTTTTTCGGAAAAGTATTTTTCAGTCAAATGTCAATTTTTAAAATAATTTTCCTATTTTCCGAAATCCATCTGTCGTCCGTTTTGAGAACTTAATAGCATTCACGACCGACTTGATATACCCTTTCCTTTTTTGTAAAGGAGAAGGTGAACATCAAGTCGGCCGTGTTGCATTTCAGAATAAAACAAAACACATACTACAGTAAACAATATTACACGAAGGCTGATCTGCAATATGCTAAATTTAGAACTCAAATTAAATTGTTTATTAAAAACTTAACTTACTAAAAATAATTTACAGTTTTGAAATGAAAGCGATTCTGTGAGAATGAAGTGTGTGTAATTTTTGGGTACAGCTGTGTATTGGATATTAAAAACTACAAAACTTGAGGTGGTTTGATGACATCATTACCATTAGAAATGAAATATTATTGTAGTTAATGCCATGATGTGACTATTTTTCATTAATTATACATATTAATGCTATATTGATGATATTAAAGGAAACGTTTTGGTGTTATATAAGTAGATGTAAAATAACTTAAATTAGATTTTGATTTCTATATTTTATGAAGTGGCAGATAGTATAAAATATGTTACTGAAGATAAAACTTAGTAAGATAATAATTATTATTAAAAATCAAATATTTTATAAAAATTAATCATGTGGGGTTGGCTGACTTTTCTATATTTAATGGTGGTCTTTGTAGGATTTATATGCGTGGTTCTCTTCAGTATTGGCTCGAGAGAGAATCTTTCATTGTTATGGAAGCAAATAACTTTCAGAATGTCTGGTATTCTTCATTGAAAATAAATCTGAAAAATTTGAACGTCTAATGGACTTAGTTTGCAGCATTTGCTGCACAAGCCACTAGTAAAATTGAATACTCTGTCATATTTAAGTATAAAAGTATAAATGACATTTGAAATTTCGAAATGGGGTGGCTGGGGTGTAAATTTTAAATGCAGTTAACCAGACTTCCCCCTAATATCTAAATTGACTATTTTTTACTTAAATTGAATTCAATTTAAATAATTAGTTATTTAGACTGGAAAGTTTTGAAATGAAAGCCCGGTATATTAAATTTGAAAACAATTTTATGAGAATGAACTTAAAGGAATTTTTGTTAGGGAGAGTAAAGAATCTCCTCATTTCTTATTATCCAGGAATATGCTGCGTTAATATTTATATTAAACATTAAACGTTATCTAAGTATTAATAAAGTGACAGAGCACAAAACTAGGAAGAGAAAATAGAAGGAATTGTATTGCAATGCCTACTTTTAATAAAAATAAATAATGGAGGCTGACCTTAAACCCCAATCTTGCAGGATGACGTGTAGGACAGAGCTCAGCAGAGCAATCAATCATCGGACTTGACTCTAACCCATTACCTTAACAAGATCGCAACATCCACTGTCACTGCCACTTAATGACGTAATAACTACTGTCTCTCAACAACTAGACTCTGCAAAATTTCACGTCGACTATATCGTAGTAATATCAAAATCTTACTATAATAATAGGACAGCTAGAAATTTTACAACGACGCTTTATACCTAGGCAGCCGGTGTGGTGATACTGCTGAAACAAGCTGTAATCGACTAAAATTTTTGCTGGGCTAGTTAATTTGTATTAATGTACTTGTTAAAATGTCAATGTATTAGTTTAAAGGCATTGCAGACAAATTGCAAATCGTACTTAATTTGAGGGATCAAAAACGTGAGTCAACAACTTTAAAATTTCCTAATTTTCGTTCTGTGTTGATAGAAAAATACAAATTTATCTAGACCTAAATGAAAAAGCTAAAATTTATTGTTCTTCATTTTCAACACAGAGACAAACCGGATGGTCTAGGCCTAATAACTTGAATCAACACCTTTGATTTGATTTTTGATTTGATTACCTGGTTGGGTTTTTCGGAAAAAGGCAAATGCCGAATTTTTGAGCAATTTGTATTTCATCTGCAATTGTCAAAATGTAAAAAAATTGTACAACATTGTAAAAACCCTGAAAATTACTTTGTAAAACTATAAACATTTGTAAAAATTAATTGTAAATTGTAAAATGTTGACCCAGCATCTTAAAGCTTACATTGCTCAGTTCATTAAAATGAATGAATGAATGAATGAATGAATGAATGAATGAATGAATGAATGAATGAATGAATGAATGAATTAAATTGTTGTCCGGTAGCTAGCACCATTCCGAAAGCATCAGATTACTATCAATTTTATCTTTGCAGTTGTCAGCAATGTGTATATAAAGCGTTATTGCGAATTAATTCCTAATCTCAGAATTGATTTTGTCCACTCAACAAAAAAATAAAATTTTACGGAAGCGATATTTATGCAGCATTTTTATATGTAGCATTCATAAATTATAATTTTTACATTAAATTTTTTTCTTAAGTGTTTCTTATCATTCCATTTTGTCTGGAACCTTTTAAATAATTTTGCATTTTAAATTTGTATATGTGACGTATTCCATCCCGTCCGCTAGATGTCAAACCGCGAAATTTCGCACTCAAGCCAATGCTCAGTATACAGCTGTCCGGTATTAAAAAGGTTAAAATCTAATTTGATAAAGAAAAAGCTAGTAAATATTTAACCAGAAATCTTAAGGCCTTTAACCCTTAAATTGGCAAAACTTCATTTCTCACACCAGTTTATTAAACGGTGTCGGACCGTAAAGAAAACAACTATTGCAATGTCCATATTTTATATTATACTGTGAAATTTTAATTTTCCTACCAATTTTTTTTTTTCTATTGTACTATTAAAATTATAGCATATAGCCTTTAACTTTTGTATTCTATAGGATACTTTGCGAATTTAAGGGTTAATCCTATCTAAACTTCACTACAGACTATTTTTTAACTACTGCAGATGATGAATGAAAATACATAAAAATTTTTATTAGGCTACTTCAATTTTTCTCACACCCTGCTTTTAAGTAAAATGTAAACAGTGTATGAATACTTCCTGCACTAACTGTAAATAATTAAATTACGCCTCAGGTGTGTTTATACTCTGAACTAGTTACGAGAAGAAGTCATTGCGCTCTTGTTTACATAATAACTTCCTGTCATGCTGTTAATGGATATTTAAATATAAAAATTAAGATTTGCACTTTTTACTTTCTTAATTTTAAATTTGCTATCAATGAAATGAGGGAAAACTGGTGAGTTTTGGTGGAATGAATGACGAAAGTCTACCCGAGAAAACACCTCTATGGCATGTTTCATACATTACAAATTCGACCACAACCAGACCGGGGATTAAACCCGGGCCGCCTTGACGCAAAACCAGCACTCCAGCTCTAATCCTCATACTCGGCAAAATAGGTAAGATTTTCCTCAAATATTACAAAAATGAATTATGTAACATTTTAAAGTATTAAGTCTCCTTCAGAGCTATTTAATTAGCTGTGTTCTTGTAACGAATATGACACTTTTACTACGTCATACTACTTTTGACCAATAAAACGGTACGAAATGACGTGTTTCAACCAACCATGGCTGCTTATCCTACAATTTTTATCACCTCCCTAGCATTCCTTTTAAAATGATTCATGTTTACTTTATCATCCTTAATTAAAACTTTTCTATCATATTGTTTAGGTTATGTTACAGCTTCTGCTGTATGAGATTATGGATAATCACGTATCAGAGATTGTTTAATATATATTGATAATTGAAGTGGAATGCATCTGTTTTAATAAAAATGAAACTGAATCAACAAAGCCTTCTTGACTAGTAATCGTCCATAGAGTTCAATGAAGATTGTGTAGTTGGCACAATTGGTAACAAGAAAACAGTGTATCATAACACACTACTGCCATCTAGCGGAATATTTGTAATGATGAGATGGTACAATAATATATTTTCAAGATAGTTTAGTATTTGAGTAAGAGAATTAATATTTTATTGTATTACAGTACTCTATTTCTTCTAATCATTATATACTTTCTTCTAATCGTGTAATAGTCAATTAAATTCCACTCGAATTTTGATTTTCTCTACTGAGATTACTGTAGATAAACATGTAGACACAGTGGAAGATTCCAACTTAGCTCCAGTTATATGTTAGTATAAATTACACAAAAAAATGTGCCTTTTGAACCACAATCTGCAATTCATTTTAAAAGTTCTTGTGTTACTAAAAAACCGAATAATAACACGCATTTCCCATATTTATTCTGCGTTTAATTTCCTCCGAGTGTCATTTACATTTGTTACTGTTGCTCCAAGATATTTGAATTTTTCCACCTCTTCGAAGGATAAATCTCCAATATTTATATTTCCATTTCGTACAATATTCCCGTCACGAGACATAATCATATACTTTGTCTTTTCGGGATTTACTTCCAAACCGATCGCTTTACCTGCTTCAAGTAAAATTTCCGTGTTTTCCTAACCGTTTGTGTATTTTCTCCTAACATATTCACGTCATCTGCATAGACAAGAAGCTGATGTAGCCCGTTCAATTCCAAACCCTGCCTGTTATCCTGAACTTTCCTAATGGCATATTCTAAAGCGAAGTTAAAAAGTAAAGGTGATAGTGCATCTCCCTGCTTTAGCCCGCAGTGAATTGGAAAAGGATCAGATAGAAACTGACCTATACGGACTCTGCTGTATGTTTCACTGAGACACATTTTAATTAATCGAACTAGTTTCTTGGGAATACCAAATTCAATAAGAATATCATATAATACTTCCTCTTAACCGAGTCATATGCCTTTTTGAAATCTATGAATAACTGATGTACTGTACCCTTATACTCCCATTTTTTCTCCATTATCTGCCGAATACAAAAATCTGATCAATAGTCGATCTATTACGCCGAAAACCGCACTGATGATCCCCAATAATTTCATCTACGTACGGAGTTAATCTCCTCAAAAGAATATTGGACAAAATTTTGTACGACGTCAACAAAAGTGATATTCCTCGAAAGTTACCACAGTTGGTTTTGTCCCCTTTTTAAAAATAGGTACAATTATGGACTCCTTCCATTGTTCTGGTACAATTTCCTTTTCCCAAATAGCAAGTACAAGTTTATAAATTTCGCTATATAATGCACTTCCACCCTCTTGTATTAATTCTGCTGGAATTTGATCGATACCTGGAGACTTGTACTTTTCAGATTTTCTATCGCAATTTCGACTTCTGAAATCGTGGGTTCGGGTATAAATGGCTCAGCAGTTTGTATTTCAATATCGTCCCGATCATTTCTATTTGGCCTATGTACATTTAGTAGTTGCGCAAAATAGTTTTTCCATCTGTTTAGGATTGATGAAGAGTCTGCAAGCAAGTCACCATTCTCATCCTTGATCACGTTTACCCTTGACTGATATCCGTTCTTAAATTCCTTTATACCCTTATATAAATCTCGAATGTTTTTATTCTTACTATTTGTTTCTACCTCATTCAGTTTTTCCTTCAAGTAACCTCTTTTTATTCCTAAGTGTACGACTTGCTTCCCGTCTTTCATTGAAATAATTATCTCTATTCTCCTCAACTGGATCCTGTAAGAATTTCAATTTTGCCTGTTTCCTTCTTTCTACTACCATGCAACAATCTTCATCAAACCACGGTTTCTTTTTCTTAGTTTCATAATAACCTATGCTCTGCTCAGCTGCAATTTTGATACTATCTCTGATATTTTCCCACACGCTATTAACATCTAATTCTTTCTCAACTTCGTCGGAACTTTCTAAAGTGGCAAACCTATTCGAAATTTCGACCTGATAATTTTGCTTAGCTTCCTCGTCCTTTAATTTCAAAATATTGAATTTAGTAATATTAACTTGTTGCTCTCTCGCTTGGCTACTGATAATCTTTCTCTTAATTCTCCAATCACCAAATAATGGTCAGAATTACAGTCTGCACCTCTGAAAGTTCGAATATCTACTATACTAGTATGTCTCCGTTTATCTATCAAGATGTGATCTATTTGGTTGTGTGTCAATCCATCTGGAGAAGTCCAAGTATATTTATGTATATCCTTATGGGGGAATGTTGTACTTTTGACAATTAAATTTTTCGATGTGGCAAAGTTGACTAATCTAACTCCATTGTCACTACTAATTGCGTGTAGGCTCTCTTTTCCAATAGTTGGTCTAAAAATATCCTCCCGTCCTACTTTAGCGTTGAAATCCCCCAATAAAATTTTCATATGATATCTAGGGAACTGATCAAAAGTATGTTCCAATTCCTCATAGAAGCTATCCTTTATATAGTCGTCTTTCTCTTCTGTAGGGCGTGAGCATTTATAACTATGATGTCGCACCATCTACCCTTAAGTACTAAATACGATAACCTGTCACTGATAAATTCGACCTTTTTACTGCTGAGTTTATTCTTTTATGTACAAAGAATCCTGTTCCTAATTGGTGATTATTGTTTCCTTCCCATAATACAACAAGTAATCTCCTATTTGTGATATGCCATTCCCATCTAACCTAACCTCTTGTACTCCCACAAAGTCTATTCTATATCTAGCTAGTTCTTTTGCTACTAATGTTACCCCTCCTGTTCTATAAAGACTAGTTACGTTCCAAGTGCCAAATCTCAAACCTTATTCCTTTGCTGTGGTCGTGCCAGAGAATCAGTCCTATTCCGAGGCTTACTGTAGGAATTCGTAACAAGCTGTTTTTACGGTGATGGGTTGTTAGCCCTTCGCCCAACCCCTGCTGGAGGACCACCCCTTATCGGCTGTCCACGACTGCTTATTCAATATATTCGCAGCTACCCTCCATATCTGGAGGCCGTCTCCTCTATCCGCAACCTGAGGACGCGCCATGCCGTGGTGATAGGGACCCACCATACATGGAGGCTGTACTAACGCAAATGTAAAAAGTGACAGTAGCATTGAAAAAAAGTTGAAGACAGTCTTTGCTATTCTGAATTACCTCACTGCATTTCTCTGTCAAGCGACAGTAAAAATAATGATAATGGAAATGCAATATGACTCACTACTGAAGAGATTAGAGGCAATCCCCGTTGCCAAGGTTACTATGCCAGGCTTACTCCATTCTGAGAACACGAGTTCAAGCTAACTAACAATTACGAAGGGAAAGATGTAAATTAGAAATACCGACTGGGAAATTTAATGGATTTGTGGCTAAGAATGTTATCACTGGAGGCACATCGGATAAATCAAAATATAATAAATTCATACCAGGAAGAAAGAGAAATAATCTTCTTTCTTTCCAGTTTCAGACCTGCCGGCTTGTTACGATATTCCGCCATCATTTTGATGATATTCCAAGCGCTTCTTATCCCCTGTGGATGTAATGGAGAATTTTTCTTTTAAGTATCCTGATTTAGTAAAATATGTTAATATGTATGTTGTAGCAAAATGGTCCTATACTGATTAGCCTAATGTAGTTTTACGATGTAAGAGTAATGGAACGGAGAAAAACTCTCTCCGGCGCCGGGATTTGAACCCGGGTTTTCAGCTCTACGTGCTGATGCTTTATCCACTAAAGCCACCGGATACCACCCCGGCGTCGGACAGAATCGTCTCAGATTAAGCTCCAACTCTTGGGTTCCCTATAGTGGCCGCCCTCTAGATGTCTATGAACGTAGGACCGAAGTCCACACATGTGCTGAGGTGCACTCGTTATGAGTGACTAGTTGGCCGGGATCCGACGGAATAAGTGCCGTCTTAAATCACGAAGTGATTTACGCATATCATATATACATTATTTTAATGTACCGAAACACATATGATATTTCCATGCAGATATTCTGCGTCATCATACGATGTAAGAGTAATGGAACGGAAAAACTCTCTCCGGCGTGATTTAAGATGGCGCTTATTCCGTCGGATCCCGGCCAACTAGTCACTCATAACGAGTGCACCTCAGCACATGTGTGGACTTCGGTCCTACGTTCATAGACATCTATGACGTAGTGCAGAGGGCGGCCAGTAAAGGGAACCCAAGAGTTGGAGCTTAATCTGAGACGATTCTGTCCGACGCCGGGGTGGTATCCGGTGTGGCTTAGTGGATAAAGCATCAGCACGTAGAACTGAAAACCCGGGTTCAAATCCCGGCGCCGGAAGAGTTTTTCTCCGTTCCATTACTCTTACATCGTATGATGACGCAGAATATCTGCATGGAAATATCATATGTACTTCGGTACATTAAAATAATATATATATAATGTAGTTTGTTATTGGTATAATTTTCAGTTATTTTAAAATATCCAAATTGTAACCACCGGCGTAGCTCAGTCGCCAGAGGCACTTGCCTTATGAGCAGGGTTCGATTCTCGCTTGGGCAGATTACCTGTTTGGGGGTTTTTCCGAAGTTTTCCACAATCGTAAGGCGAATGTCAGGTAATCTATGGCGAATCCTCGGCCTCATCTCGCCAAATACCATCTCGCTATTACCAATTTCATAGGCGCTAAATAACCTAGTAGTTGATACAGCCTCGTTATATAACCAACAAAAAAATCTAAATTCCTGTTGATGTGCAATGATGTGGTTTTTTCTAAAAAAATTCTTCTCGCTTGACGTGAGTTATACAGACATCCTATTTCATAAATGACCATGCTTCACTACCGCACGAGTACCTGGTACAAGAGTACCCACAACTTTCTAAGCTTCTATCATGCATTGCCTTAGGACTTTGGTAGGACTGAAATTTTGCTGACTATTCGTAATAATCTGTTATAGCTGATTTTGAATAATTTTAATCCGAATATCTTATTCTTCAAAGATTATAAGCAAAATATTGAAATTAAAGTTTATTTCAAAGTGAGATTTATTCATTTTTATTTATTTAAGGGGACACTATACTGAAATTTCCAAAGTTCCATAATTTTAAGAGTTCACAATAGTGAAATCAGTAACTACCATACTTATGAAGCTAGATTCACCAAATTTTGATCACTGATATATCTGAATAATTGATTAAATGGCGATCTTACTCGTGTTAATTACGTAAGCATGTGCGGCTTACAGCTGTTTCGGTGCTATTCGACACCATCCTCAGAGCCTACTAGATCTCGGCGCTACCTCAACTTCGCTGCCTGTTGTGTGGGTGCGTTCGTGTGATGAAGAGTTGTGTCAAATAGTGTGTGTGTTCTGAAATTGATCTGTGTGTTGAGAATTTGATTAGGGTGTGTTTTAGTGTGTCTGTATATTTCATATTGTTCTAGTGTGTTGAGTTTTGGTTTTTGGGTTATATGTGTAGGATTTCCATGTCTGTATTTATGTTATTGTATGTGTGGTTAGCATTAGTTATGTGTTCGGCATATGTAGATGTAGTGTGTCCTCTGGTTATTGCTTTAATGTGTTCTTTGTATCGAGTTTGGAATGATCTGCCTGTCTGTCCAATGTAGAAACTGTCGCAACTATTGCATGTGATATATTATTATTATTATTATTATTATTATTATTATTATTATTATTATTATTATTATTATTTTTTATCATTATTTTAATGTACCGAAGTACATATGATATTTCCATGCAGATATTCTGCGTCATCATACGATGAAATCACTTCGTGATTTAAGACGGCGCTTATTCCGTCGGATCCCGGCCAACTAGTCACTCATAACGAGTGCACCTCAGCACATGTGTGGACTTCGGTCCTACGCTCATAGACATCTATGACGTAGTGCAGAGGGCGGCCACTAGAGGGAACCCAAGAGTTGGAACTTAATCAAAGACAATTCTGTCCGACTCCGGGGTGGTGTGGCTTAGTGGATAAAGCATCAGCACGTAGAGCTGAAAACCCGGGTTTAAATCCCGGCGCCGGAGAGAATTTTTCTCCGTTCCATTACTCTTTCATCGTATTGCATGTGAGTTTGCATACGCCTGTGTGGTTGTATTTATTTGTTTGTGTTGTTTGTGTGTTGAGATGTCTTTGTAGTGTGTTTTCTGTTCTGTATGCTATGTTGTATTTCTGTTTTCTGAACGAGGCTGTAAGCCACACATGCTTACATAATTAACACGAGTAAGATCGCCATTTAATCAATTATTTATATTCAAGTGTTAAAAGTAGTGTACGAAAGATTCAACATGGATGATATATCTGGTTAAAAACGATAAATGTACAAAATTGTCGGCCTTGTTAGCGCAGTGGGTACAGCGCTGGCATTCTGTGCTCAAGGTTGCGGTTTCGATGCCGGCTCAGGTCGATGGCATTTAAATGTGCTTAAATGCGACAGGTTCATGTCAGTAGATTTAATGGCATGTAAAAGAACTCCTGCGGGACAAAATTCCGGCACACGCTGATATAACCTCAGCAGTTGCGAGCGTCGTTAATTAAAGCATAATTTTTTTGTACAAAATTTCATCCGCCTGTGATAAGTGGTTTACATTTTATTATCATTTTATTAAAATGTTGAATCGCTTATATAAAAAGTCCCTTGTGTCACAATTTACATTATTCTTAACTCTGCGGTGCTCGGGAAAAGTGACACAAGTCAGTTTCCACAAACCTTTTTGATAATTTAGTGACAACTTACGGAACATCTGCTCGCTTGGCAAAAAAGTACGTATTTCTCCCATTACAATAATTCATACAGAAAAAAAAATCAAATCGACATAAATCAGTGTAAGTTGTCAATAAATTATCAGAAAAGGTTTGTGGAAACTGACTTATGTCACTACAGAACTGATATTCATTTATATGGATCCTTATACACATGGGATCAAAATTTACTATAAGGTTTTGCTTTAAAATTAGTCAGTAAACTACTAAAATTTTAAATGGAAAAGAATAAAGAATAAAAATATTAATTATAAAAAAACTCCTAGTAATTTACTGATTCACTGTACAGAAAGCCCCAATAGTAATGTTTGTTCTAATGCATACAAAGCGATACAATATTTTATTAAGATATTAATAAAATACAAACCACTTAACATGGATGAATGAAATTTTGTACATATGTTATTATTAACCAGATATACCAGTGATAAAAGTTTTGTGAATTTAACTTTAAAAACATGGAGGTTAGTAATTTCAGTATAATGTTCCCTTAATCCCGTTGTTCTGTATGGTTGTGAAACTTGGACTCTCACTTTGAGAGAAGAACATAGGTTAAGGGTGCTTGAGAATAAGGTGCTTAGGAAAATATTTGGGGCTCAGAGGGATGAAGTTACAGGAGAATGGAGGAAGTTACACAACACAGAACTGCACGTATTGTATTCTTCACCTGACATAATTAGGAACATTAAATCCAGACGTTTGAGATGGGCAGGGCATGTAGCACGTAAGGGCGAATCCAAATGCATATAGAGTGTTAGTTTGGAGGCCGGAGGGGAAAAGACCTTTGGGGAGGCCGAGACGTAGATGGGAAAATAATATTAAAATGGGTTTGAGGGAGATGGGATATGATGATAGAGACTGGATTAATCTTGCTCAGAATAGGAACCTTATGTGAGGGCGGCAATGAATCTCCGGGTTCCTTAAAAGCCAGTAAGTAAGTAAAGTAAGTAAGTAAGTAAGTAAGTAAGTAAGTAATTAAGTAAGTAAGTAAGTATTCCCTTAATAGAATAGGTCATCATGTAACTTTTTGTTATGAAGAGGAATTTTACAATGTTACATTTTTGTTCGGATCAAATTTCTGCACATTTAAAGGACAAAACCAAAATTCTTTCAATCATTTATCAACAGTAATCTCACTAGACGTTTTGATTTATCTAGAGAAAATCAAAACTCGAGTGGGATTTAATTGACTATTACACGATTAGAAGATAGTATATAAAGATTAGAAGTAACGAAGTACTCAATACAATAACATATTAATTGACTTACGAAAATACAACTGTCTTCAAATGTATTATTGTACCATCTCAACATTATAAATATTACGCTAGATGCGTGCTAGATGGCAGTAGTGAGCAATGCCTTCTCGTCGAGAAGTTCTCGATCTATTATTATACACGATGGCAATATTACTAGTCAAGAAGGCTTTGTTGATTCAGTTTCATTTTTTTTTAAATGCAACATTCCACTTCAATTATCCGAATCCCAGTAATCAACGTCACTTGTGCAGATGATTTTCAATAAATCTTAATATTAAACAATCTCTGATACGTGACTATCCATAATATCATATAGGAAGCTATAACATAACCTAACTAATATACACAAGTGTTAGAAAAGTTTTAATTAACGACGATGACATAAAAATAAACATGAATAATTTTAAAAGGAATAATTATTGAATGTACAATTTTCAAATTTGAATGTGGTTGGTGGTTCAATTGATGTTATATTGGACGTGTGCGTAATAGAAGTGGAACTCGTTGATTTAGGCCTACATGGTGTATTCAACTTTTTAGAATTTCCGAATGAATAATTTTAAAAGGAATAATTATTGAATGTACAATTTTCAAATTTGAATGTGGTTGGTGGTTCAATTGATGTTATATTGGACGTGTGCGTAATAGAAGTGGAACTCGTTGATTTAGGCCTACATGGTGTATTCAACTTATTCAGGATTTCCGAATGGTGCTCTTCATTTATTTGTAAATCGGATTTCAGAACATGCATAGGTATGATCAGTGATTTTTATTAATTCTTGTTCTTGAATGCCAATGCGAGTCATATTTGAAACTGCTGTGCATCAACTGGAGTGTTTTGTAATTATATATATATATATTTTTTTTTTTTTTTGTCCAGACCAGCGCAGTTTCAAATGTTGGCAAACAAAGAAACAAATGCTAGGGACGCGATAAAATTAAACATATGCTAGGGACGCGATAAAATTGTGCGATAAGCAGCCATGATTGGTTGAAATACGTCCTGTCGTACCGTTTTATTGGTCAAAAGTAGTATGACGTAGTAAGAGTGTAATAGTTATCATAATACACTGCTCTTTAAACTGACCGAGGATATTGGAATTACATAAATGATGTTCCCGAAACACGCTATGAAATGTTCCATATAAAACAATTTTCATCTCGGAAAGGAAGCAAAAAGGAGAAAAATTGTATTCAGCGTTTTGTTTGAAATATCTCAAAGAAAAACTCCCTGAAATTAATGACATTACTTACGATTCACTCTTTATTCCGAGTCCAAAATTTCTGCTGTGTTTTAATGTAGCAGTTGTGTGGAATTTGCGTGTACAGTGAAACCTGCCTTTACAATCACTTCATTTAAGCGGCCACCTGTCCGAAAGGCCAGTTTTCTCTGGAATCGGCTGAAGTTAAAAAAAAAATCTCTTTATATAGCGGCCATCTCATGTGCTGGCCAGCGGCCGTGGTCTATTTGGATTGGAACCTTACTATAACGGTAACTAACAAACATAAAATCTTTTCATGGATACTGTATGATTTTTTTTATGGTTGCAGGATATGACGCAATAGAACAAAAGCTAACTGTGCAACAGTACACCCTCCACATCCGCGGGTAGTTTCTTTACTGTTTTATGGCTCTTTTGTGACTTTCGGCTCCGACACCGCACAGCTATAAATGCTTACTCGCTTTTAGAAAATTGAAACGCCGACTTTTTCCATCGAAAACGTTACAGTATTTTTAAGTCAGCGTGGTGACCGAAAAAAGAAGAGGGAATCTATTTTTAGCGATGTGAACGATTTCGTTTATGAATGGTTCAAGTGTGCGAGGGAACAGAAATTTCCAGTAAGTGGGCCTATGACTCAAGAGAAAGCTCTTGAAATATCCAAAGAACTGAATATAAGCAATTCTGTAGCTATAGCAATGGATGGTTAGAATAATTAAAATGGAATAACAATGCATTTCGTTCTATGTTGAGTGAAGGAGCAGACGTTACAATCATTAACATTGAACAACGGAAAAACAGACTACCTTTAATTCTTGCGCGATATTAACTCATTTTTATTTTATTGGGTTATTTTACGACGCTGTATCAACATCTAGGTTATTTAGCGTCTGAGTGATATGAAGATGATAATGCCGGTGAAATGAGTCCGGGGTCCAGCACTGAAAGTTACCCAGCATTTGCTCTTGATATTAACTCAAATACCACAAAAAAATATAATAGAAAAAAGATAATTTTCATTAGTTTTAATAATTTAACAAAAATATTGGTCTTGTAAACCAAAAATAAGGAACACCTTTTAAAACTTCAGAAAAAGATTATATCTTTTCATTAATTTCCAAAACTAATATTTTAAATAAACTACTTTCTGACATTAAGAATATTATGACTATAATACAATGTCGACGAGACAGGTCTCTTTCTAAAAAAACTTTAAGGTTTAAGAAAGAAGAGTGTGAAGAGGGAAAGTTGTCAAAAGACAGAATAACTTCGCCATTTTATTGTAATGTTGTAGTTGAAAAAGAACAGCCCTTAATAATAGAGAAATCATTGAAACTAGAAATTTCAATTAAATTCAATATTTTCACGCTAATTCATGGAATCCTTAAGCTCAATCAAGCCATCACCTGAAATGGCCATTTTATAAAGTATATCACCTTTACTTTTTAACTTCGCTCTAGAATACGCCATTAGGAAAGTTCAGGATAACAGAGAGGGTTTGGAATTGAACGGGTTACATCAGCTGCTTGTCTATGCGGATGACGTGAATATGTTACGAGAAAACATGGAAACTTTACTTGAAGCAAGTAAAGCGATAGGTTTGGAAGTAAATCCCGAAAAGATAAAGTATGTGATTATGTCTCGTGACGAGAATATTGTACGAAACGAAAACATAAAAATTGGAGATTTATCCTCCGAAGAGGTGGAAAAATTCTAATATCTTGAAGCAACAGTAACAAAAATATAAATGACATTCAGGAGGAAATTAAACGCAGAATAAATATGGGAAATGCCTGTTATTATTCGGTTGAGAAATTTCTGTCATCCAGTCTGTTCTAAAAAAAAAAAAATCTTAAAGTTAGAATTTATAAAACAGTTATATTACCGGTTATTCTGTATGATTGTGAAACTTGGACTCTTATTTTGAGAGAGGAACAGAGGTTAAGGGTGTTTGAGAATAAGGTTCTTAGGAAAATATTTGGGGCTAAGAGGGATGAAGTTACAGGAGAATGGAGGAAGTTACACAATGCAGAACTGCACGCATTATATTCTTTACCTGACATAATTACTTACTTACAAATGGTTTTAAGGAACCCGAAGGTTCATTGCCACCCTCACATAAGCCCGCCATCGGTCCCTATCCTGTGCAAGATTAATCCAGTCTCTATCATCATATCCCACCTCCCTCAAATCCATTTCAATATTATCCCCCCATCTACGTCTCGGCCTCCCTAAAGGTCTTTTTCCCTCCGGTCTCCCAACTAACACTCTATATGCATTTCTGGATTCGCCCATACGTGCTACATGCCCTGCCCATCTCAAACGTCTGGATTTAATGTTCCTAATTATGTCAGGTGAAGAATACAATGCGTGCAGTTCTGCGTTGTGTAACTTTCTCCATTCTCTTGTAACTTCATCCCGCTTAGCCCCAAATATTTTCCTAAGCACCTTATTCTCAAACACCCTTAACCTATGTTCCTCTCTCAGAATGAGAGTCCAAGTTTCACAACTATACAGAAGAACAGGTAACATAACTATTTTATAAATTGTACCTGACATAATTAGGAACATTAAATACAAACGTTTAAGGTGGGCAGGGCATGTAGAACATATGGGCGAATCAAGAAATACATATACAGTGTTAGTTGGGAGGCCGGAAGGAAAAAGACCTTTGGGGAGGAGACGACGACGTAGATGGGAGGATAATATTAAAAATGGATTTGAGGGAGGTGGGATATGATGATAGAGACTGGATTAATCTTGCCCAGGATAGGGACCAATGGCGGGCTTATGTGAGGGCGGCAATGAACCTTGCGGGTTCCTTAAAAGCCATTTGTAAGGAAGTAAGGCATGCAGAAAAAGGTTCCATGTTGAAAAAGTTTGTATGAACAGAACAAAGACAAGTTAATCGGTCGTTCTCGTCGTACTAATACAGTAGTTGTATGGAAGTTGGGTTTTGTAGCTACGGTCACATAAAACTAGCACAAACAAAAGTCCATAGCCTCTATTATTGAATATTCATGTATTGTATCCACAGTATGTGCTAATAAAACCTTAATAGCGTGATAACGCACGCTATAAAACTCTGGCATTTCATTTTATCAAGACTGTAGATTACATTTTGCTCTTTCCTTTCCCATGTACTCTAAGATAAATAATTATTTACTTGGTAGGAACCGAGCACATCAAATTTCTAATACGCAGGTGCCGAAGAACTCGTTATTTTGGTAAACAATGCCACTATTCTAGTACATCTTCCACAGTCAAAAGTTTATAAATGCTGGTGGAAGAAAATATATTCAAATAATAATAATAATAATAATAATAATAATAATAATAATAATAAATTTAATTTACAAAATGCCCTCCATTGAGGATAGCCCTTATGGACTCAATATATCCTAAAAAATGACCTATTGACCCATTGCACGAAAAGGGACCTAAAGTCGTAAAAGGAAATTTTACAGGAGAACAAAATAACGAATTTGAGGTGTAAATACTGCATTTCTATGTTTTGATATCTTGCATTACCTGTAGGCTTTTTTTACATACTAAACTAGGACGTAGTTTTATACAATGCTTCTTAAATACCTAAATCTTTCTTATAGTTGCTAAGAAAACAAGTGAAAACTTTAATTGCATTTTTCTCCAAAAGTACATAATGTAATATCAACATTCAATAAGTAATATATTATAAAATATAGCACCCAAAATCATGATTTTTTAAAATGCTCAGTATGTCTCTTTTTGAAACCACAATAAACAAAAAAATGAAAAATCCCACTTTAGGTCCCATTTCCTGTAACTAGCGACATATACATTTTAAACATAGCCTAGATGATTAAATTAAAAAAAAGAAACAAAGAAATGGACATGAAAAAATACAATTAATGTGGCATCATGTGATTAATCAGGATTTCACAGGATAAATTAATAAATTAAGCACGCCATCGGTTCCTATCCTGAGCAAGATTAATCTAGTCTCTATCATCACATCCCACCTCTCTTAAATCCATTTCAATATTATCCTCCCATCTACGTATCGGCCTCCCAAAGGTCTTTTCCTCCGGTCTCCCAATTAACACTCTATATGAATTTCTGGATTCGCCCATACGTGCTACATGTCCTGCCCATCTCAAACGTCTGGATTTAATGTTCCTAATTATGTCAGGTAAAGAATACAATGCGTGCAGTTCTGTATTGTGTAACTTTCTCCATTCTCCTGTAACTTCATTCTTCTTAGCCTCAATAATTTTCCTAAGCACCTTATTCTTAAACATCCTTAACCTATATTTTCTCTCTCAAAGTGAGGATCCAAGTTTATAATAATAATAATAATAATAATAATAATAATAATAATAATAATAATAATAATAATAATCTTCTTCTGTCCTGTAATCATATCCATTGGAGCATTACAACGGTAGGCGTAATGTAGTCGTATTTACGGATGTTGAAAATGAAACGTATGCAGACATTGTGAACTCGTTTTAATCTTTGGGCAAGATTGAATTTAAATCTGTTAGTAGAATGTCGTAGTAATAAAAATGTGACATCTCCAATGTATGTAAGATAATTTTTTAAATTGAAAGGGTAGAAAATTAGACGATTTAATGAATGTAGAATAAGTAAACTCCAATAAGACAAAATAGGCCTACATGATTATGTCGGGTGTCCAGAAATAGTACGAAATGGAAATATAAAAACTGTAAATTTATCCTTTGAAAAGGTGAGAAAATTCAAGTACCTTGGAGCAACAGTAACAAATATAAATGGCACTCGAGACGAAATTAAACGCAGAATAAATATGTAAATGTCTGTTAATATTTGGTTGAGAAGCTTTTATCATACAGTCTGCTCTCGAAGAGTTGTAAGTTAGAATTTATAAAACAGTTATATGGTTGGACTCTCACTTTGAGAGAGGAAGAGAGATTAAGAGTGTTTGAGAATAAGATGCTTAGGAAAATATTTGGGGCTAAGAGGATGAACTTACAGGAGAATGGAGAAAGTTACACAACGCAGAAATGCACGCATTGTATTCTTCACCTGACATAATAAATTAGGAACATTAAATCCAGACGTTTGAGATGGGCAGGGCATGTAGCACGTATGGGCGAATCCAGAAATGCATATAGAGTGTTAGTTGGGAGACCGGAGGGAAAAAGACCTTTGGGGAGGCCGAGACGTAGATGGGAAGATAATATTAAAATGAATTTGAGGGGTGGGATATGATGATCGAGAATGGATTAATCTTGCTCAGGATAGGGACTGATGGCGGGCTTATGTGAGGGCGGCAAAAAACCTCCGTGATCCTTAAAAGCTATAAGTAAGTTAGTAATTAAGTAAGTAAGTAAGTACCTTTCAAAATGATTCATGTTTATTTCATCATCCATAATTAAAACTTTTCTATCATTTATCTTGTTTATAATATTTAGGTTATGTTATGGATAGTTACGCATCAGAGATTGTTTAATATATATTGATAATTGAAGTGGAATGCAACAGTTTTATTAAAAATGAAACTGAATCAACAAAGCCTTCTTGACAATAATGGAAATATAAAAATTGGAGATTTATCCTTCGAAGAGGTGGAAAAATTCAAATGGGCTATCTTGGAGCAGCAGTAACAAATATAAATGACACTACGGAGGAAATTAAACGCAAAATAAATGTGGGAAATGCTTGTTATTATTCGGTTGAGAAGTTTTTGTCATCCAGTCTGCTCTCGAAAAAGCTGAAAGTTAGAATTTATAAAACAGTGAAATTCCCGGTTGTTCTGTATGGTTGTGATACTTGGACTCGAGAGGAACAGAGATTAAGGGTGTTTGAGAATAAGGTGCTTAGAAAAATATTGGGGCTAAGAGGGATGAAGTTACAGAAGAATGGAGAAAGTTACAGAACGCAGAACTGCATACATTTTATTCTTCACCTGACATAATTACTAGGAACTTTAAATCCAGACGTTTGAGATGGGCAGGGCATGTAGCACGTACGGGTAATACCAGAAATGCATATAGAATGTTTGTTTGGAGGACAGACGGAAAAAGACCTTCGGGGAGGCCGAGACTTAGATGGGAAGATAATATTAAAATGGATTTGAGGGAGGTGGGATATGATGGTAGGGACTGGATTAATCTTGCAGAGGATAGAGACCGATGGCGGGCTTATGTGAGGGCGGCAATGAATCTAAAAGCCATAAGTACGAGTTAGTAAGAATGGAGAAGATTCTCTTACATGTGTGTATGATTTGGACATTCCACTTTAGAATCTCATCCATGTACCGACCTAGATATTTAATAGTGTAGTTCTTTATTTAAGATTCGAACCTACACCAAGACTTTTGCGTAACACAGGCTAACTTTGCCCTATTCATTTCGTGCAACACTGGCTGCTAAATGAGTCAATACCGCACATGGAAATAAAAATAAGTGACAATATAATAGAAGGTAAGAAAAACAATTGTCGTCTAATAAGAAGATCCACGATGAAGATTAATATTCTCTGCGGCGACTTCCCCAGTTCGTTATTACTTTCCCATTAAGACTGAACTGGAGGAGTTGCCGACCTTGGGCTCCCTCGCTGCACATGCTTCTAAGAAACAATAAGCACGGGTAACCACTTTGCCTACCGCCTCTTTTATTTGTACCCAACATGTAGATTGTGCACGGGAATTTACTGGAATTCCCGCACGTCTTGCTTGTATCCCAAGTCATATATATAAGACTCCGGCTTCACACTTCCAGCATCATTATTGAAGAACTACATTTCAGTCCAGCACTTGCAGCAAGTTCCAAACACAGTGAGTATAAGATTACGTTATTATGTAAGTTACTTAATATACAAAATGTCAGTCAGAAAGTGTTAGCCAATCGCTCAGTCGGTCAATCAATGGCTCTCATTCACTCAATCAATCAATCTGAGAGTCAATGAAACTAATCATTTTTGAGTCAACTAGATATTCTTCTACATGAAGTAGATAGTCAACGGATGTGTCAACAATTAAATTAACTCAGCTATCTAGTCAGTCATTAAATCAATGCATCACGCAAATATTCACTCACCCATTCATTAATCTATTCATGATTCGATTCACCTTTCTTTCCTAACTAATCTGTCCTAAGTACAACGTAGTGTTCCACAGAAATAACTAAAAATGTTTATTTCGTTTTTAATCCCCGTATATTGCTTGTAATTTGCATTACAACTTAAGTATTTCAGAAGTATTTATTTCCTGTAACATACTCATACGCTACGCTACACTTGCTTACTTACTTACTGGCTTTTAAGGAACCCGGAGGTTCATTGCCGCCCTCACATAAGCCCGCCATCGGTCCCTATTATGTGCACGATTAATCCAGTCTCTACTATCATATCCCACCTCCCTCAAATCCATTTCAATATTACCCACCCATCTACGTCTCGGCCTCTCCAAAATTCTTATTCGCTCTGGCCTCCCAGCTAACACTCTATATGCATTTCTTGATTCGCCCATACGTGCTACATGCCCTGCCTATCTGAAACGACTGGATTTAATGTTCCTAATTATGTCAGGTGAAGAATACAATGCGTGCAGCTCTGTGTTTTGTAACTTTCTCCATTCTCCTGCAACTTCATCCCTTTTAGCCTCACATATTTTCCTAAGAACCTTATTCTCAAACACCCTTAACCTCTGTTCCTATCTAAAAGTGAGAGTTCAAGTTTCACAACATATAGAACAACCGGTAATATAACAATTTTGTAAAATCTAACTTTCAGCTTTTTTGAGAGCAGACTAGATGACAAAAGCTTGTCAACCGAGTAATAACAGGCATTTCCCATATTTATTCTGCGTGTAATTTTCTTTCCTTCAGTGCAATATAGAGGCTAAAACCATTTTTTCTTATAAAAGCGAGAATTACCAAAATAAAATTCAGGTTACAGTTTTATTATTAGAATAGATTTAATTCAATTTTAACCCATAACGGTTGTGATACCATAAAGGCAATCATCTTTGTTTTTTCTAATGAGTTGTACATTAAAACCACTGGCTACTTTATTAAACCAAAAAGTTCATTCTGTAATTCAGTTTCATTTTTAATAAATCTCACTTGGTCATCTGCATAAGTAATATTGAAAATATCATCATTCTTTCTTCACCCACTCTTTTTAACTCGCTCCATTCTTCTCCTTATTCCACATTTCAAATGCTTCTAGGCGCTTATCTTATTTCGTCGCAATGTTCATGTTTCTGTCCCATACAATGCTACACTCCACACAAAGCACTTCACTAGTCTCTTCCTTAGTTCTTTTTCCAGAGGTCCGCAGAAGATGCTCCTTTTTCTATCAAAAGCTTCCTTTGTTTTTGCTATTGTCCTTTTGATTTCTGGCAAGCTCATTTTACTTTATAGTACACCCCAAAATTTAAAGTTTTACCTTAAAACCGTCGAATTATTACGATCAACTCCATCGCAAACATTTTCATAATCTATATAATCGAAATAAGTTAGTGAATAAAAATTTTCATACTTTCCCTTCGTAATGAAATAAAAACGTTAATTAATTTTCGTGCTGCACTATCTATACTAATAATAAATCTGTAGCCGAAATTTTTCTGGTAATTTTCGATTTTCCGAAAATAATTGGCCCTAACATATATAATTAACCACCCTGAAACCGAAAATCTCTTTTTTTAAATTTTTGTTTTTATGTTTGTATGTTTGGTACCTTTTCACGCGATAATGGCTGAACGGATTTAGATGGAAATTGGAATATAAATTAAGTTCGTTGTAACTTAGATTATAGGCTATATGGCATTCAAAATACATTATTTAAAGGGGGTTATAAGGGGGCCTGAATTAAATCAATCGAAATATCTCCCTATTATTGATTTTTGTGAAAATTACATAACAAAAGTTTCTTTAAAAATAATTTGCGATAAGTTTTATTTCTTGAAAAATTTTGATAGGACTGATATTTAATGAGATAAATGAGTTTTAAAATTAAAATAACTGCCATCTAAGGCCGAGTAATGAATTAAAAACTAATGACTTCGTCTATAAGGGGCCTTGGACAGTAACAATTTCTATGAAAGATAGCCTACAGAGAATGTTTCTGCGTTTGTATGAAGTAATATCGGAAGCTAAATTAACCGATTTGTATAATTAATTATTATTTCACCATTGGAAAATGTAGTTTCTCTAGATGGATATAATGCTATAATGTTATCACAGTAACTTCTGAGTGAATCGAGGACAGGTAAGATTAAAATAGCTTCTTATGCACAGAAAACTTGATAGGCTATTCTGTATATTCGTTTCCTGTATTTCCTAAACTAATTTTTATGACCAAATGAGTGGTCTCTGGATCAAAATGATCGCATTTTAATTTTTAATTCAATTTAAATTAAGTAACATAATAAACGATTTATCCTTCTATCAAACACGAATGTTCCCTGGATCAAATGTTCTATTTTAATTATGTAATTACTTTATATTTATTTCTAACGTGTGCAGCATAGCGCACTACGGTTAGTATAACATATAAAAATAAACCGCTAAGTTCCTTCTTTCGTGTTGCTATAGTTACTCTAAAGTTATGTTAACTATCCTTTTAACACATATTCTACATCCTGTGCAAACATTGGTATAGGATGGAATGAAACCTCATCGTATATAGTAGCCTACATAAGTCCGTGTTTTGTTTTGTTTTTTATTATTCATTTGTTTGTTCCAGCTCTCACCATGAAGGCGTTCGTCATGTTTTTCGTTGCCATGAGCGTTGTCGCTGCTGTATGCCTGGCGATGCCGTCTCCCGGCGAGCCCAAGGTGGAAGAATTCTCAGAAGTGAGTCTGGAGTTATTTCTGTTTGCACACCACTTGTAAATGCACGTAACTGCTAGTAATACTGCAAGTTAAACGAAGTTTCACGTTTTCAAATAGGAAACAATGTAGTTCAAAAGAATGGATACACATTTTCTTCTTTTTCTTTCTTCTAGATATTCTATTTTATATTCCACTGTCTCAATTATAAGTAATACTAGTGGCTTATGCAGCAAACTGAGTTCATTAGAAGTTCAAAATTAAAGATTTCCAGATTTATTTTCTAGAAAGAACACCAGGTATTTTGAAATTTATTTAGTTCCATAATAATGAAACTTACTTCACAGAATATGTAACCAACGCGATAATTCAATTAACCCTCCTACTACCAAGGTTTTTCACAACTTACTACTCCCACCAAGGGGGGGGGGGTAATGTAACTACCCCAATAAAAATCATACATCAGTCTTCGGTAAGCATTTGGAATATAAACAATTTATGTATTATAGATTATAGACTTACAAAAAATGTAAAAATACAAAATAATCATCCTACTTTTAAAGACACAGGGTGGTTCAAAAGTCGTGTTCCATTTTGTTGAAAACGTATACCAAAATTAATGTACTTGAGATAGCCTATGTTACTGGTGACGCTATAAGGTAACATACACAGTAAATTTAAATTTTCCTCTCTTTTATTTCAAGACAAACTCCTCAGTACTACATCATTTTGACATGGTGGAAAGCACATTTACAAACTATGGGAGTCACAGTACTATAACATAAATTGGAAATCATTTCAGTTGGTCATTGAAAATTAAATATAAGAATGCCATATACAGGGTGGAAGGTAAGGTAGTACATTAATTGACAGGAGCCATAGATCTCATTATTTAAAGTAAGTTTTGTCAAATAAAACAAATTATAGGACTTACGGATAGTGAGATAATTACAAGTGTTTCGAAAGCTCTGATGGCAATTGCAAGATGTCTCAACGCCGCATAAGTAGTACCCCACACACCCGATGCGGTCAGCGACTTGAAGGGGGTGGGTTAAGTTCAACTACCTTTCACCGTGTATCTTGCAAAACTGATCTACATGAACTCCGTATAGGGACGTAACTGTTATTTCTTTAGTGTCAGAAAATGTAAATCAATAACCTGAATGAACAAAATAGCTCGCGTTCGAGCGCAGTTCAATAATGAATAGAGAATTATCAACTTACAATGCAATACACTAAGGATTCAATACCAAGAATGGCGTAATAATTTTAATGTAAGCAAGAAATACGTATAGTAATAAAAAGAAATAACGTGAAAATCAGGAAATTATGTGCAAATTAGGGAAAACACTTAGAATTGAAGTTTCAGTTACAATTAATGAAAAAAGAAATCATGTAACTTTGTGAAAAAGGTGTAATTAACATTACAGTTTGTTGTTTTACGAATCACTAATTCTGGGCGCTAATCTATACTACAGTCCATGAGGATTTACTTGTCTAGTTCCTTTTAGAAAGAGAGAGAATGCTCACCATCTCTCTCTACCCTCATTTATGATGGTCGACACTCCTTCAAACGACCACGAGTTACCAGTGGCGGCATTCTCTTCCTCTTCAAATTCTGACTCCACTCCGCCAGAAAGTTCGTCCATGTCCGTGTCGTCCAAATTGATTACGAACGAATAATAAATTTCCATCTACAAGTCCATCCTTCGCCCAATAAAATTTTTCAACTTTTTCTACGTGTTTACAGGCCTTCCTCTAATTTTCTTCCGTCACTTTTGCAAGTGCGCTCATTTTTAACCTGTTACACACGTTTTTTAAGAATCCTATTCGGGCGTTTCTTTCCTGGAGATCGCAGCACGCTTCCAATTCCGTTTCCGCTTTCTTTTGTTTTTGTTTTGTTTTGTTTTCTATTTTAATCCTTTTAACACCACGAGATGATATATCTGTCGCTGCAGCAGTTTTTTCGATAAAACTCGGCACAGATATTGTTTGTTTTCCGCATTTCAGTGCCTCATATTCTTCAGTAAAGAATTTATATGCATTAATAACCATGTTCATATCGCCCGACTTCAAGGCTTTCCCGCGTTTTCCCATATTGCCTACCATTATTTTTAAATACAGGAACACAACACTCATTACAATATTTAAGGTAACAGTTAAACCATGCATCTCCGAAAACATTTTAATTTCTGAATTATATTATATTAAATTGGTACAACAAGATACAAACTCGTCCACACCTGTGGAGTAACGGTCAGCGCGTCTGGCCGAAATCAGGTGACCGGGTTCGAATCCCGGTCGGGGAAAGTTACCTGGTTGAGGTTTTTTCCGAGGTTTTCCCTCAACCCAAAACGAGCAAATGCTGGGTAACTTTCGGTGGTGGACCCCGGACTCATTTCACCGGTATTATCACCTTCATTTCATTCGACCGCTAAATAACCTGAGCTGTTGATACAGCGTCGTAAAATAACCCAATTTAAAAAGACACAAACTCACTTCACTATTCACAAAATACTACTATAACTAATGAACTCAAACAACCCCGAGACGCCACTGAGAGATCCACTAATTGGGTTTGCAAAAGTGTGAAGGGAGAAGGGAGGAGAAAGGAATTCCAAGAATTGTACAAAAGGAAACCTCTTGCCCGTCACATCTGGTGGCAATCGGTAGACAAGGACCTCAGACAAGGACAGTAGAAATCACGCCAACTTAATCCTCATGCACTGTAATAATAAATCTGTAAGCGAAATTTTTCTGGTAATTTTCGCTTTTCCAAAAATAATTGGTGTTAACATGTATAATTAATCACCTTGAAACCGAAAATCGCTTTTTTGAAATTTTTGTTTGTATGTCTGTCTGTCTGTTTGTTACCTTTTCACGCGATAATGGCTGAACGGATTTCGATGAAAATTGGAACATAAATTAAGTTCGTTGTAACTTAGATTTTAGGCTATATAGCATTCAAAATACTTTATTTAAAAGGGGGGTTATAAGGGGGCCCGAATTAAATAAACCGAAGTATCTCGCTTATTATTGATTTTTGTGAAAAATATTACATAACAAACGTTTCTTTAATAATTATTTCCGATAAGTTTTATTCCAGGCAAAATTTTGATAGGACTGATATTTAAGGATATACAAGATTTTTAAAATTACAATACAATACATTTCCACCGCCGCCTCAGATTATAGTGTCGTTGTTCCGTAACTGCTATGTGCAAAAGGAAGAAAAACAAATTGATTCATTCTATGGCAGTAGTGCATAGGAGATCGTGAATTCTTACATTTTTACACAATCAACTCTATTAATTTGGAGTGATTTATTAAAGGATGCATTCAAGACTAATTTAGAAAAATGTTAAACGAATTATATTTGCACCAAATGAGTGCTCTCTGGACCAAAATGATAGCATTTTAATTATTTAAATACAATTTAAATTAAGTAGCATATTAAACGATTTATTCTTCTATCAAACACGAATGTTCCCTGGACCCAATGTTCTATTTTAATTATGTAATTACTTTATATTTATTTCTAATAAGTGCAGCGGAGCGCACGGGTACAGCCAGTAATGAAATAAAGAGTAATAAACTCTGTAAACCACATTCCACTCACATCTTACAGGTACTGTTCAAAATGTCCACCATCAGCGTGCGTGCAGCTTTCACATCTTCTAGTCCAATTATGACGAAACTCTGGCCAGCAGTTCTTCACTGTTCCGAATTTCTTGCGCGGCCTGGATCATGTCTAAGTACTCACTATTTGTGAACTCTGGCATCTCGTAGTTTTGAAATAAACTAAACTGTATCGCTGTACGTTCAACTGCACACTAATGCAATGTAAACATCATAACTTTTTATTTTATTTTATTGGGTTATTTTAAGACGCTGTATCAACATCTCAGGTTATTTAGCGTCTCAATGATATGAAGGTGATAATGCCGGTGAAATGAGTCCGGGGTCCAGCACCGAAATTTACCCAGCATTTTCTGATATTGGATTGAGGGAAAACCCCGGAAGAAACCTCAACCAGGTAACTTGCCTCGACCAGGTTTCGAACCCGGGCCACCTGGTTTCGCGGCCAGACGCGCTGACCGTAAACATCATAACAGCTGATCAGTTGCGAGTACTAGGCGAACTGTCTGCCGTTCGGACAGAGATGCCAGATTTTTAGACCTTCTGTACGTGATTCGACAATCAATATTTCCAATGTTTCTTCAATCGATTAATTCGAAATCTGTGAATTTTCTAATTAAAATACTGCTGCAACGTGAACATAACAAACGTTCTCTTCGTTGCTATACAAAAAATTAAACCGTATTTTAAACAGTGTTCGTAAAATTCGCGATCGAAATGTCCGCATAAAAGTATTATTTCTTCAAAGACCTCGCAAAATGGTATTAGACTTTTTTGTTCGTTATATTTTAAGGAATTACGTCCTACAATTAATGTACTACCTTACCTTCCACCCTTTATACAACCATGAGCAACAGCAAAAACATTTGTCTATAATAAAGCAAAATAAAAATTCATCATCCTTGCATGTATTGGGCCTAGTGGCCCGTTACGGTTTCTTGCCAACGCTTGAACTATCTGCCCAAGGATCTCTTGTCCACAGGATGGTAATTAAAAATTTGGCGTGGAATTCTAGAACGAGGCATTCTGATGACATGTGATCTCAAGTTTTGTCTGTATTTCTGTAGGTATTCCATAATCGGTTCAATCTGCAGTTCTTTCAGAATGTCAAAATTTCTAATGTGATCCATTCTCGTGTATCCCGCTGTACGACGCATAAATCTCATTTCTGCCGCCGTTAATCTTTGTGAATTAATATTACGAATCGTCCAAGCTTCACTACCAAAACAGAGTATAGGTCTGGCCAATGTTTTATAAATTCTGGTGCACGTGTGTTTTTGTATTAAGGTTGGTCAAAATGAAAATTAATTTCTAAAAATAAACAAAAATACGAAAACAATAAATCGCCATCGGTATAGCTCAGTTGGCTAAGACGCTAGAAATTAAGTCTTGAAATGAACGCTCTGTATATAGTTTATGGCTACAATTATCCTTTATGTTAACATCACCATCGACGAAGAAGTGGGTATCTGGTCTAGCTAGTCCTTAATTGATAATATAACAATAATATCAATATTGTAAGAGTTTACGAGGATTCCACTGGTGTTCGCAGACGGTGCTCGCTAGGGCCCGACGCTCCCCGATGCCTGGCGACAAGGACAAACCCCGCGCCCATGTGGGAGCGAAAATCAACGAGGAGAGCGGAGTGGGCGTCAAGGCTCAGGTGAACGGCCGGGGCACCTTATACGAGAGCGACGACGGCAGGAGCCGCGTCAACGTGGAGGGCCAGTGGTCCAAGGTGTTGGACGGCCCACAGAGGGGCAAGCCCCAGCACAAGGCCGGCATCTCGTGGGAATGGGACAGCGACTGAATGCCCTAACTCTACTTCACAGTACAAACATCTTCATTTCATTTTTATACAAAACAGGAATTCGAAATCACGAAAAGTAAGAACAACTCCAGGTACAACAACGTTATAAAAAATACTTAGGCTTATAAAAATTTAATGTCAAGATATCAGAAATTTAAAAAAAAAGAAAAATACAGGATGGAACAATCATGTCCTGGGTTTACAAGCAAAAATATTACTTCTGAGATTTTTTAAAAGTTTGTTATTTAACGACGCTGTATAAACTACGAGGTTATTTAGCGTCGATGAGATTGGTGATAGTGAGATGGTATTTGGCGAGATGAGGCCGAGGATTCGCCATAGATTACCTTCGCACTCACCTTCGGTTGGGGAAAACCGGTGGGCTTAGGAAAAACCAACCAGTTAATAAGCGGGGATCGAACCCGAGCCCGAGCGCAACTTCAGACCGGCAGGCACACTTCTGAGATAAATTTGTATTATATAATGTACACAATGTATGTGTAGAAGCTCGGAATAATTGGAAAATAAAATACACCTAAAGAGAAACAACTTACTTGAGGATTCACTTTTTTCAGGACAAAAAATGCCTCTTTCTCAGAAGTAATTTTTGAAAATGTGTTTTATAAAATAAACTGGTTTTCAGGTTGTTATTTTGCAGGTTTGAATAATTTCAAAGAAAAAACGTCTTTTTGAGAAGTAATATTTTTCACTTAATGTGTTTTGCTTGTAAACCTGGTTACTATACGGAAATGGGAAAAACCCAGGATTTTTCTCTGGCATACCTCGATCGATCCAGTTAAGGCTAAAGTGTCCTACTTATTAATAAAAAGTTGGGTTCTGGACACAGTCACTAAATTGACAACAATGCCAGCCCATTACAATAGTACCGTTGTGTGGATAAATAAAGGTGTCTAAAAGGGTCCCAGAAGGCTGTGGTTTAGATTTACGAAGCAAACAGTACCCTTTGCTGTGAAGAAATGTAGAAGAAATTTTTGCGATCACACCTTTTCAGTGACGGTATGTCATTTTTCACTAACGGTATGTTTTCTGGTCATAGAAACCAGAGGCGATAAACCTCTCACTTCGATGTTACTATACCTAATAGGCTTACTAACGAAATAATTAAAATGTTATGGGATATGGGAAAAGCTCCTAGAAAAGGCAAATATAACAAGACAAACCAAAGAAAATATGGGCCAAAAGAATAGACGTATCACAAACTTTTGATGCATGGAGCGAAACAAGGGCTATTATAATTAATAACATTAATATTATAACACTGTCTCCTACTTCTTTGCGGATTAAATGTCTGATCTATTTCGACTTTCTCCAATTTTTTGTTTGTTTTACTACGGGACAGTTCCTTTATACTTGATATACATAATATTATTTGGTTAATTGGTAATCCATTTTATTCAAGTTCGTCACCCATTTCCTTCATATGTGTTCAGTATATATATACTAATTCTTCTCTCAGTTTTACGCTCAATTTTATCACTCCTCGTCACGTTTCTGATATTTACAAAAAATCTAATATCAGAAGTTCGTATTTCATAACCTTTTTGCTTGCAATTTTTCAGACTTCGTAACAGTGTTGTATACGGAACATTAATATGTTTAATATAATTTCATATTAACGTTTGTTCTTGTCCAATTTTTCAGAGATGTTATAATAATTTTAAGTTATCTGCTATATATGCACTTGATTTTGCATCTGAAATAATAATAAATATAATAACAATAACAATAATGATAATAATATTATCCGAAATAGAATGTTCCTGTAATGTTAAGTCTTTACTAAGTAACAAATTCCATACCACCTAATCGAAATAAACTTCAGTAAATGGACGATGCTGTTAGGATATTTCAGTGGATGACTAATCTATGACGACATATTCACTCGTAAAACAAAATATTGTTATGCTTAATTGCATGTGTTCAAAAGTAACACTTTCGTAATATCATTAACAAAATGTTACCAAAGATTGGTAACATCAACATAAGGATCTGTTGTAATTCTGCAATCAGAATATATATCTTTTTAATTTCCAACTTTATTCTGAATGTAATTCTGTAAATCAGTATATCTTCCTACACTAAGAAGAACATTTCTTCACATTCTAACTTAATTTCCAGTGTAATGTTCTAAGTGTAAATACTTTTTAAATTAGTAACTTAATTCTTATTGTGAAGGTAGAATATTATCTAGAAATATTTTTTTTCGTTTTCTTTTTTTTTTATAATTAACACGTTTTTAATAATTCTTCACAATAACTCTCAGGAAATAAATTCTACGCTTTGGTAGGCTTGTAATTTGTTTTAAAAACTTGACAATATTTTATTAATCTTATAAATTATTGCAATTATTAACATCAAAAAAACACAGAAAGGCCATATTAATTATAGCATTTTTCTGTTACTTTTTTTTAACAGTAGACGATAAAATTTTGTGACGTTCTGAACACATGCTTATGCCACTGCAGTATTGAGTGTACAAATATATAATAATTCTTATGTTTTGGAAATCATAGAACAATTTCATTGATTTATCTCTGGGAAATGTGCAATATATTTCACTAACATAAACGTTTATAGTCAAGTGTCTCATCGATGTGAATAAATTTACTGCAATAGATTCAATACTAGCTTTTCTATTGTCCATTCCATTGTTTTCATTTTGGTCATATTAAATTAGTGATGCCATGTAACCAAGTCACTTTCTGTTACATGTATAGTTGTTTTCTTTAGTGAATTTCATAACAGTACGTCATGAAACGTAAACAGTCTGTGATAAAAAAAAGTGTGAACGTTTTGTATAAAATATTTTGGGAATTATATGTGTTTAGTAGGAAATTTATTGTAATTATTAATGATTTATGAATATTATATTAATGATAATTGTCAAATAACTTTCTCACAAAACTAAAAATTATAATTAGTCTATACTTCAATTAAAAAATTGTATTAGTTTTGTACAATGCTTCTTGATATTGTAAATGTATGTATTATATTTCTGTGATAAATAAATGGTAAACATAAGACAAACAAACGCAATTTCTATTTTCATTGGTGACTTCATCATGCCTCTCACCTCTTAAGATCTTCTTCTCCTGCGTATAGGTTTCATTGCGATCAGAGGAATGTTTTTTTTTAAGATTATTTAAATTTAAAGAAATGACATATTTTCAAAATCTATCTCCTCTTACAAAACGTTAAAAATTTGGGATGTGTTGTTATTGTTTAAGTATCCCATAACTAGCTAATTCGTTCTTGGATAATCAAGAAATACTTAGAAATGCCGTAATTCCTGCATCAATGCAATGTGAATTCGGAAGAGAGGTTAACAATTTTCAAGGCAACTCCAGATTCAATATTTCAAATCTCTTACAGCCATTTTATCTCAATCAATCAACCAACCAACCAATCAATCAATCAATCAATCAATCAATCAATCAATCAATCAATCAATCAATCAATCAATCAATCAATCAATCAATCAATCAATCAATCAATCTTTATTTAGCCAGACACTCCAAGAGTATGTGGTGAGTCAAAAGAAGTATGCAAAAATGCATTAAATTAGCGAAATGAGCGGTTAAAAGATAACATGAATAGATACATAAAAAACTTCTTGTACAGGGACATAATTTTATTTTTACTTCAATTTTTATTGTACCTGAGTTTTTGAATGTACTTCACTCCCACCCCTTCTACTAATGAAGTTCAACCGTCCTCCACACAGATCCAAGACCGCATATACAATCATAGTAACCTTACGGTCATAGTAAACAGTACGTTCCAAAAAATGTTCGCGTTTTCCAGTGACGAAAGAGCTTTCAATATTGAATTCATTTTCGCACAGGTCCTGTTGTCCATTTGCCTACGTCGTATCCCGGTTTCCCCCACCAGCTTTTATTCGCCAGCTAATGGCTGGGCTGTCTTAGTTATTTTCTGAGAACATTAATTTCTGTTAGGAATTGGTCGTCTACGTAATATTATACAACTGTTTAAAATAACTTAAATAAAAGGGCCTCGTTAAGTAATTAACTGTCACGTGATTTCCTCCCTTTCTACAATCCTACAACATAACCACTTGGACGGACAGTAGATAGCATGTCTGAGTAATTTTATCTTTTCGGATCGGGCAGAAGTGAAGATTGAATTTACAGTACGTAAGGTAATCTTTCATATAGTAGGTATAGAATTATTTCAACGTGAGTTACTAGTACGAAGGACGAAACTGGTAATTGGAATTAGATGCAATAGTCTATAGTGCGATAATATGCACAAAAGAACTGAAGCCTGTATCGAAATGAACGCCCACCATTTAAAAAAAAAGTATTTAAATATCCATATTATGATTATTTTTCAATTTAACTTCATTCCCTATAGTGTACGCTAATGTGCTGTAGACAGTATAATATACACTGCATAATGAATACGTCCACATGGACAGCTCAGTTCGTGAGTAAAAACACGCATTGTTAATACTGTACTGTATTTTGATTAAACAAAAACCTAATGAAAATGATCAAACTCAAAATCGCGATATTTCCTAGTTTACGTAAATGGATGAACTACTTTTCTTCCCTCCTATACATAGTAAAATGATTTGTTTGTATATTACGCCAGTATCATCGAACTCCAGTCGTGGAAGGAGGTAGCAAACGGTGTTGATCCAAAGGTAGAGCCAGGTTAATATTAAAAATGTAAGTAAAAATATAATGATGTCCCTGTATATTATAGAAAGGATTGTGTAGGAGTCAATAATAATTGCGAACAGATGATTGAAATCTACTGAAACAAAATGAGTTGGCCTAAGCGTTCTTAAGAAATTCCTTACATATTAAGCTTTTCAATCGACCTAACTAATAAATCACCCTCGATAGTCTAACACACAGGTCATTTATATGTAGTTTCCATGTTAATTTGGAATCTAGAGCTGCATCAATTAATTTAACAGCGTACTGAACTTCGTAAAGTACCGTCTGTCTTAAAGTAATCACATTTTCTCAGTGTTGTTAGTATTAAGGATGTAGATCGGTGAAAATAACGAAAAAACAACCAGTAAAAATGGAACCTTTGTCCAGCACCGAAAGTTACCTAGCATTTGCTCTTATTGGGTTGAGGAAAAACCCCGGAAAAAACCTCCACCAGGTAACTTGCCCCGACCGGGAATCGAACACGGGCCACCTGGTTTCGCGGCCAGACGAGCTAACCGTTACTCCAAAGGTGTGGACTTAATTTTATTGTACGAAATACGTCAATAACCACGAAATATATACCCATTATCGCAAAAACTAGGAAAAAGTACCAAAGTTTTATTCAAAACTAGCCGTACCTGTGCGCTCCGCTGCACCTGTTAGAAATAAATATAAAGTAATTACATAATTAAAATAGGACGTTTGATCCAGGGAACATTCGTGTTTGATAGAAGGATAAATCGTTTAATATGTTACTTAATTTAAATTGTATTTAAATAATTAAAATGCGATCATTTGGTCCAGAGAGCACTCATTTGGTGCAATGATAATTCCCTTAACATGTTTCTTATTTGTTATTACATGCAACCATAGTTTAATGAACATTGACATATAATTTAGTTTTAATGTGTTAACTTTATATTACTTGCTATATGTTTCCATTGAATTATGGTAATAACTTAATTTTAACCACTGTTTTCTACGTTTTGAGTAAATGGCGCTTGGCCCACTATGGTTCTGAACCCGTCAAATAACTTAAATAGTGATACAGCATAAACAATGATATGTAATTATATTTCTTTCTTTCGAGAATGTAAGAATTCACGATCTCCTATGTACCATTGCCATAGAATGAATAAATGTGTTTCTTTTCCTACTCAAAAATTTTTATATTTTGTACATAGGAGTTACTGCAGGAACAACAACCCTATAATCTGAGGCGGCGGTGAAAATGTACTATATTTTTATTTTAAAAGTCTTGTATATCCTTAAATATCAGTCCTATCAAAATTTTGCATAGAATAAAACTTATCGGAAATAATTTTTAAAGAAACTTTTGTTATGTAACATTTTTCACAAAAAAGCAATAATGAGCGATATATTTCGATTTATTTAATTCAGGGCCCGTTAAATGAAGTATTCTGAATGCCATATAGCCTAAAATCTAAATTACAACGAACTTAATTTATATTTCAATTTTCATCGAAATCCGTTCAGCCATTATCGCGTGAAAAGGTAACAAACATCTAGACAGACAGACAGACAGACAGACAGACAGACATACAAACAAAAATGTCAAAAAAACGATTTTCGGTGTCAGGATGAATAATTATACATGCTAACACCAATTATTTTTGGAAAAGAGAAAATTACCAGAAAAATTTCGGTTACATATTTATTATTGGTATATATTATATTATATTATATAAAAAGTGCGTTGATAACGGATGTACTCCGATAAGTAAGTTTTAAATTTGTTGTGGAGCTCTTGAATCTCAGAAGGAACAACTTTTACAACAGCGCAACATAATCTGCTTGGCTCATTACCCAATTTTTTTTTGCATTGGATTTATTGCATATATATTTTATGTATTTTAACACGATTCAATTGAGCATAGTTAAAATTTGAATTATAAAATAACGGATTGCTAAGCTAACGTACTATTACTGCATACTAAATCCATACACTCTCGTTGTTCGTTAATTCTCTGAGATTAAAATGAGTGTGTACATAAATATTATTTTAAGAAATACAGAAAACGAATGTACAAAATAGCCTATCAAATTTTCTGTGCATAAGAAGCTATTTTAATCTTACCTGTCCTCGATTTACTCAGAAGTTACTGTAATAACATTATAGCATTATGTCCATCTAGAGAAACTACACTTTCCAATGGTGAATTAATAATTAATTATACAAATCGGTTAATTTAGCTTCCGATATTACTTAATAGAAACACAGAAACATTCTCTGTAGGCTATGTTTCATAGCTTTCGATTGTTGTTGGCCAAGGCCCCTTTTTGATTGTTGTTGTCCAAGGCCCCTTATAGACGAAGTCATTTGTTATTTCATTGCACCGTCTTAGATGGCGTTATTTTAATTTTAAAACTCATTTATCTCATTAAATATTAGTCATATGAAAATTTTGTAAAGAATAAAACTTATCGGAAATCATTTTAAAAAAACTTTTGTTATGTAACATTTTTTAGAAAAATCAATAATAAGCGAGATATTTCGATTTATTTAATTCAGGCCCCCTTATAACCCCCCCTTTTAAATAATGTATTTTGAATGCCATATAGCCTAAAGTCTAAGTTACAACGAACTTAATTTATATTCTAAATTTCATTAAATCGATTCAGCAATTATCGCGTGAAAAGGTAACAAACATCCAGACAGACATACAAACAAAAATTTCAAAAAAGCGATTTTTGGTTTCAGAGTGGTTAGTTATATATGTTAGGACGAATTATTTTTGGAAAATCGAAAATTACCAGAAAAATTTCGGATACAGATTTATTATTAGTATAGATTTAAAAAAACATGTTTTAGGCTTTGGTTCAGTGCACTTGTCAATTGCCAATATTTCTGTATTTTCTCTATGAATGTGTACACTCACTTTTATTATCTCTGTAGCCATCGAACGAAGGTCGACTTCTGCAGTCGATTGCAGCAAAAATTTTTTCGTTCTTTGCTGTAGTATGTTATGCAACGGAAGCTATTTTTATACAAAAAGTTTCGGGCGGACTAGCAGAGGACCACAGTGAATTTGATACGTAAAGATTGTGAACGGGAGAAAAAGATCTGGGCAGATATCAGATAACAGACAACAGTAAGATATACGGATAGTGTACGTAGACGAAGAGGAAGACGGTAAAATAGGGATGACTGGAGAATGCTGGGTTTGCAATGAAGGACCTGCCCTAAGGCAGGAAACTATGAAGTTAATAGTGCCAGTGTCATTTATTGTTTTATTAACAGTAAATACAGTAAAAGTGGAGTTTCACCACGGAAACATAACTACACAGAAGAAACTTGTTCTGATATTCTGTTTCACAATAGTATAATGTTATACAAGTGTGATTGCGTCAGTACAGAAGGGAGAAAAAGTTTGAAAAAAAAAAAAAAAAAAAGAGACACAATGTCGAGTCTTTTATATTTCTAAGATTCTGTAGCCTAACGCACTTACCACGCCTATAGCATACTACGTTTTAGACGATCGTCATTTCATTTAATTAAAATATAAATAAATTAATAACATTTTTTCTATATAGGTATTAAACGTAAATATAAAATCTTGATTCACCATTGTACCATTATAAAACCGCAAGTATCGATTATTCTCGGATATGCAATCGAAAGACAATTAGCGAAAAGTCACGGAGGCTAGAAATCCAATACTGTCGCAGAAGGTTATGTTCTGTTACTATAATAATTAGCGTTAATTGTAAATAATATTCAAATAAGTTCAAATTGTCATCTCGTTTTTCAATTCTAAATCAATTTCCAGGTTATATCAAGACTAATCTTCCTGTTATTCTCTAGACTATATCAAGGTCAATGACTTTCGTGCCTCGGAAAAAATCAATACTTTCGCGTCTGCGCACATCTCACAATTCAGGTCAGTTCCGCTCCTCACCTACATAACCATAACATGAATACTTATGAATAATTTCAAGTTAGAAATATGGTCGAGCATAAAAAGTCGTATGAAACTTGCCTATAATGGTAATTAAGACGCTCGTATGAATATTATGAAACTCGCTTGCGCTCGTTTCATAAACAAACATACTTGCCTCTTAATTACTACCATTATAGGCTCGTTGCATAATATACTATTATTTGTGTGGATGGAAATAAACCTTTTCTTTCTCTGATTCTGCATTATAATCAATAAAATAATCATGGATGGCAACGTGCTGAAAGAATCAGAATTGCAAGAAATACAAATGGATGAATTGAAAGTCTTACACTTAAAAACTGAAGATCAAGCTAGACACTGAAGAGACATGGAAAATCTGCTGGGAGTCAATGATTTTTCAAAAATCTAGAATGAGCTATAAAATACGTGTAATTTACTAATTTCACGAAATGACTTACCTTCTTGAATTATTAGTGCAACTGCTTTCAAAATCACAGATTCTGTGACATACGTAAATCAACATACCGATTCAGTGTAGAAACAGAGTAACGTCTTACAATCACACTTCAGACACTTATTGTAAGTGCAAGCCATACTTGAATAGTTTTTTGTTCGTTTTAATTCGTTACACACAGCTGTGTTGTAAGTAATTTACTTACTGCACTCTCATTTCCAGCGTTTCCACAGTAACCATTCAACGTGTTCTATCTTAAAGTTACATGGCATGCAACAATGATTACAATTATGCAAAAAGAGCATGACTGTGCAAAAATATGTTTTATAGTTTGTTACAACATAAATGTCACTGATATGGAATTCGTTGCTTAGCAACTAAGGTATCAATTCTAAGTTCTGAACTGAAATAACGCTATTCCATACATTAACATCGATATCATGAAAGTGCCAAAAGTTTTCATATTTATTTCAAAGAAGTGCCAGGCTGTGAATTGAATTACATTATTTCTAATTTGTTTAGAAAACAGCTGCAACTGTTGTGTCACATCAGCATGCAAAGGATATAGAACTTTCAACTTCTCTGTGTAATCTGTAAGCTTCTTGCATTCCTGCAATACATTTTCGCAATTAAAAGATGCATAAAATGTTAGTAAAAACATGAAAGTATTCCAGAAAAAGTTAGCTATAATTACGTTAATGTCAGGTTGCTGGATAGTCTTAAAAATGATGTTAGTGTTAACGATTACAACCGAACAGACATTAACAAAGAAACACAGGATTAAAATGCCATAAACTTCATTGACAACACCACAGTTGTCATAAATATCGCTGTAAACTCGTCTACAAAACATTATCTTGGATAAAAAGCGAGATCTGAGGGGACAGTATTGGTCACTGTCTATTTCAGATTGTAGTACAGATATTTCTGAACACTGAATTTGGTTTAGTTTGATATTCTGTTTATCTTGTGGTGTTTTGATGTCAGATAAATTTGTATAAATTATCTCAGAAAGTCCAGATAATGCACACTTAATACATTTTACAAATTCACAGAATTGGAGCACCAAAACTGTATTAATCAAACTCGCCATTTCATAGCTTGTGCAATACATAAAGCTGATTTCCTTCATCCATACTAAAATCTGATAACAAGCAAATGGTACCACTATAAAAGGAACCGACAACAAAACCAAACTATAACGAACGTTGAAGTTATTGTTGTAAATAGTGGTGTTTTGATGTAATATATCTTCTGATATAGATGTTAAACTCGTAAATAGTTTCAAGAGTTTTCCTTTGTTCACAGTAATATTCATTGTTATGTATACTAGAGTTGAGATAAATAGAAATGGTAAAGTAAATACATTGTTTAAAAACATTTCTGTGTTCACTTCATAAGAAACATCGAATAATATTATGATAAAATAGAACAATCCTCCTAAAATTACAGACAATATGCACAAAACAATACACATTCCTTTGATATTTCCGCAAAATGTAATATCTATAGTTTCTTCTGAAAGCATGTCTTCTTTCGAGAAAGACATTAAACATAAACCCAAGAATTTTGACAGGTACAAAAAAATTTTCAGTTCACGTAAAATATTTATTCTACAACTCCATTTTACGGGCATGTTAATCCCCAAAAGTCTCCTTTACTATTTACTAAGAATTTGTTGTTGATCTACATAAATCTTCAAACCCTTCTGGCGATGACGTACATTACGTTGTATTGGGTTCGTTTATGTACCATAGGCAACATATACACTTCTTACATGAGGTTAACAAGACAACTCTTAAATGACCAAGACAATGTATTAAGCTTCGTATTCACACTAAATGTTTTCACAATAATGAATGAAAGCTTCGTTATTTTCCCTTGAGAGAAATTATGGACACCAATCCATTAAATTCCGTAAGAAGTAATAGCTTAATTAAAGAAATTGTTCATATTTGAATAAGCTACCTACATTAACATCGCACTATATATCGATTCAAAACACCATTACATTTATATTCATTACTTACTTATGGCTTTTAAGGAACGCGGAGGTTCATTGCCGCCCTAACATAAGCCCGCTATCTGTCCTTATCCTGAGCAAGATTAAACCAGTATCTACAATCATATCCCACCGCCCTCGAATCTATTTTAATATTATCCTCCCATCTACGTCTCGACCTCCCCAAAGGTCTTTTTCCCTCCGGTCTCCCAACTAACACTCTATATGCATTTCTGGATTCGCCCATACGTGCTACATGCCCTGCCCATCTCAAACGTCTGGATTTAATGTTCCTAATTACGTCAGGTGAAGATTACTGTAGATAAACATGTAGACACAGTGGAAGAATGCAACTTAGCTCCAGTTACGTTAGTATAAATTACACAAAAAATGTGTCTTTTGAACTACAACTCATTTTAAATGTTCTTGTATTACTAAAATATATACCTAGGCTATACTAACTCAAATGCAAAAACTGACAGCAGCATTGAAAAAAAGTTGACGACTGTCTTTGCTATTCTGGATTACCTCACTGCATTTCTCTGTCAAGCGAAGTAAAAATAATGATAATTTAATGCAATATGACTCACTACTGAAGAGATTAGAGGCAATCCCCGTTGCCAAGGTTACTATGCTAGGCTTACTCCATTCTGAGAACACGAGTTCAAGCTAACTAACAATTACGGAGGGAAAGATGTAAATTAGAAATACCGACTGGGAAATTTAATGGATTTGTGGCCAAGAATGTTATCACTGGAGGCACATCGGAGAAATCAAAAGATAATAAATTCATACCAGGAAGAAAGAGAAATAACTTTCTTTCTTTCCAAATTCAGACCTGCCAGCTTGTTAGGATATCCCGCCATCATTTTGGTGATATTCCAAGCGCTTCATATCCCCTGTGGATGTAATGGAGAATTTTTCTTTTAAGTATCCTGGTTTTGTCAATTATGTTAATATGTTGTAGCAAAATGGTCCTATATTGATTAGCCTAATGTAGTTTGTTATTGGTATAATTTTCAGTTATTTTAAAATATCCAAATTGTAACCACAGGCGTAGTCCAGTCGCTAGAGGCACTTGCCTCACGACCAGGGTTCGATTCTCGCTTGGGCAGATTACCTGGCCCTTACTAAAAGGCTAGGAATTTTCTTTTCATATGTATGAGATCAAGTGTGCAATCTCAAGTAAAAAGATATTAAACTATGTTTTATGTTTCTTAGAAATGCAAATTTATTTGAGAATTGTTCTTTTTTATTTATATAACCATAGGTTTACATTCACTTCCTTCTCTTCGAAATCTTGAACTCTTCTATTCCTTCATTTATAATGTTACCTGTCGTCTCGCTTCATTACCTTTCTTCCCACCACAATCTGAACACACGCTCTCGCCATGAAACAATACTAACAATACCATCCCATCGAACCTCCTCATACTCATCCTCTTTCACAATAGCCCTGCCAAGACTCTGGAATTCGTTACCTGCTGGCATCAGGGACTGTCGAAATAAAAACTTGAATTCAAATGCAAACTTACTAGGCACTTGGTCAGTAATTGAGACTCGTTCAGACATGGTTTCTTGTAAATAGTTCTCTTAATCTATCACAAAATATTTCAATATCCGTTGTAATTTCATCACTATAGAATTTTTGTTATTGTAGGTTTAATTTGTAATTTAGTAAATTCAAAAATATTCTTTGTTCTTAATTTCTATGATAAAATGTCTAGCTTTCATTAATCAGGTATTCTTGTCGTACTTTTAATTTTTATTGTAATTGTAATTGTAAATTTAATATTAATTGTAATCTTATTGTTCATGTTATAGTTGTAATCCCTGGTAGAGGGCAGAGAAGGCCTGGCGGCCTTATCTCTACCAGGTTAAATAAATAAATACTAAATACTAATACTAATAGGTAATATCATATAATAGAAACAGAACATTTTGATAACTAAGATACTGTTCTGTTCTGTCTTTTTTTCTCATTTAAACATTTATAATGTTATTTATTTCAATGATGTATGTTATTCAAAGTTACGAAATCTTTCCACGCCAACCAAATGCTATTTCGAGAATGACGAGACGAGACTCGAAAGACAAATGCAACGAACACAGCGTGCGAGAGCGGCGGTTAGTTTTGTTCATCTCCGTACTGCAGCCATAGAGCACGCGAAGGAATTGAAGGTCGTTCAAGCTATTAAATATATCCTGCGGTATATCAATCAAACTATAAACGAAGTTAAATGTGTAAATATATAGGTAGTCTAATTTATCATTTCTCTTACCGTAATCATAAGCTGTAGTCGAAAATTCTCAGGATAGAACACGAAACTTACCTGGAAAAGAGGAAAAACATGTTGTTATACAATGTTATACAAGTATTTTAACAGCAAAACTGTTCAGTACTGAACTTTCTACTGACCGTTAATTAAATTGAGACAGTCACAGTGTTATAATAGCGCCCACACATAATTAATGTAGCTATACAGGGTGTTTCATAAATATAGGTACAAACTGCAGGAGTAAGTAAACGACAATGAAACAGCCGTTGCCGACATTTTATGCCGTCACTGTGGCCACCAACCGCATAAACCTGAACATTTACGACCTCATTTCTTACCTGACAAACTTAGAGTTCGTGCGTACCTCCATTCTTCCAACATGAGTTTTACAATATTTTGGATTATGTACCACTGTTGGAAAGGCAGTTGCTGTGGTACATGCATGACGGAGCACCAGCTAATTTTCATTTGAACGTTCGATTTTTTATGCACAAGTTTTAACAGGAGATGTATCGGCCAAGGTTCACCAACACCATGGCCTCCCAGGTCCCCCGACTTCAACCTCCTGTATTTTTTGTTGGGGATACCTGAAAAGTTTTATGTATTCCACCCCTGTTGATAATGTTAACGAACTCCTTTAACGTATTGTCAGTCGTTATCAACGAATCAGAGACACATCAGGAATATTCGAACGTGTATGGTTGTCGATGAGAAAGCTGCTGATGTCTGCCTTATCATGGACGGTGGTCATTTTGAGCTCATGTTATAACACTATCTTCCTCCAATGCATATTTGAGTGTTATTTTAACCCGGAGCACCTCTACTGACGAGACAAAATAAAACCTTCTCTGAACAGATATCTTAAAATTGTTAAATTTGTAATTTATATCAATGGTACGAATGCATGTACTATACATAAACAAAAAGTGACTAGGACTTCATAGAATCCCTGTAAGTGCATGAAACATTTTTATTTTCGCTTGTGTTATTGTAATACTTCGATTTTTTAGGGAATTTTATTGTGATGGTGTGGTAGAGAAGGCCTGATGCCTTAACTCCACCAGATTAAGGAAGTGAATGAATGAATGAATGAATGAATGAATAAATAAATAAATAATAGAAAATAAATAAATAAATAAATAAATAAATAAATAAATAAATAAATAAAATGAATAAATAAATAAGTAAATAAAAAATAAAAATAACCAAATAATAAAAAAACCATGTAAAATAAATAAGTAAATAAATTAATAAATAGACAAATAATTAGAAAAACACTTAAATAAATAGATAGATAATATAAAAATTTACAAAGATTATATATATATATATATTCATTTATTTTGCTAATAATTATAACATAAATATAATATACACAGATAAAACTTTAGCTCACCCTTGCAAGAGTACAGCTCGTGATTAGAGGCGGATTCCTGAATTTAAATTAAGAAGTATACAATACAATTTGTCTTATGTCTACTACACAATAAGAATATATAAAATTAAATTTACAATTTTTCATTGTTTATAAAACCCATACATAACTTTTTAAATTTAATACTAGAATTAGAATTGGCATGATCAGGATATTTAAAGTTTCATAACTATGAGAATACAATTATGTTATTCATTTGACCTTCGAGCATAAAATTTTAGGTTAGAAATAGTAAAAAAGAAAGACAAATGGCAAAACGAAAGTTAAAAAAGCTCGTGATTAGGGCGTTGAAATCTCCACCTACAATTTCCTATGTTAAATAACTTACATCTAAGAATTCATACAACTAAATCACATTTTGTTTATAAAACCCACACTCTTTACACCCTGTTGAATGTAGATTTTGAAAAGTTACACGAAAAACTAAGGATCAAGGAAATACGTTCGAGCATAAAATTTCAGGTTAGAAATAGTAAAAAAAGAAAGACAAATGGCAAAACGAAAGTTAAAAAAAAAGGGCGTTGAAATCTCCACCTATAATTTCCCAATGTCAAATAACTTACATGTATCATTCATACAACTCCTCGCATTTTGTGCAAACACCACAATCTTACACCCTGTGCAGAGTGAATGTAGACTTTGGAAAGTTACACGAAAAAACGAAGTGCATCAAGGAGATACGTTCACTCTCTACTTCTGTCATTAAAAACGATCTTCTGCCTGTCAGTATTCGACGCTAAGATCTGAACTGAATTAACACAAGGCAATAAGTTGTTACAGAGATTAAAAACGTTCCAGCAGTCTTCATGTTTATGTCTAAGAAGTGCCATGCTGTGAAATGTACCGCATCATTAGACATTTGGTTGCAAAAGAGTTGCAATTGCTCTGTCACATCTGGATGCATATGATACCGAAGTTTCAACTTCTCTATACAATATGTAAGTTCCTTAGATTTCTCAAGGACTTCTTGACAAGCAAAAGCTACATAGATTATCCTGGAAAAAGCGATACCGATCCAGAAAATTTGAGATATAATAATGTAAGTCATATAACCCTTAATATCTTTACGAGGTTGATTAACTACACCAACAATAATTTCGATGTTTGCAGTTGTAATAGCAAAGTTCGAAACAAAGAAACACAGGAGTTGGACGCCATACACTGAATTGATTATCCTACAGCTGTCGGCGATATCACTGTACAGTCGTCTGCAAAACATTATCTTACGTAAACAGCGCGTTCTGAATGTACACGAAGTGTCGCAGTTGAAATCAACAAGTGCTAGACATGGAATATTTTTCGAATGAAGTCCAAATTGATCTGAATAATTATTGCTATTATTGAGTGGTATGGAAGGTGTGAATTGCTTTGTGTTTGTTAGAGGAAACTCTCTGGAAAGTACATCTCCAAGTGCAGCTAAAACACATTTTATACAAGCTACAAATTTGCAGAACTGGACAATCAGGACTGTATGTACCGCACACAGAACATAAAGGCTTGCATTATACACATATGAATTTGTCACTACCCAAATCCAAGTAATATGATAGCAGATAAATAACCCGAAGATTAAAGGGGTTGCTATCAAAGCTAAACTGACGCGAACATTTATATTCCTGTTATAGATAACATTTTCTTGGTGCAATATATCTTCAGCTATAGATACTAAACTCTTGAACAACGTAAAGAATTTTCGTCTGTTGGTTGTCATGTTCACTGTCATTGCAATTAATGTCCACAGAAATAGGAATGGTATGCAGATCACATTGTTTAGGAATAACCCAGGAGAGTCTTTGTCAGTTTCCATGAACACGTCTGTGACAAACAAGTACATGCCTCCAGAAATAAAAGCCAACACACACAAAGCACAACAAATTCCTTTCCTGTTTCCTGAAAATGTAATGTCTATTGTTTGTCCAGCAGTCGAATCTTCCTTTGAAAATGACATCACACATAAACCGAAGAATTTTGAGATGAGTAAAACCACTTTTAATTCACTTAAGATGTTAGTTCTGAAGCTCCACTTTTTACACATTTTGACTACACAATTCACGATCTGAATCAACAACGTTGATACTAATATACAAAATATACTTCGTGAATAATTAAAATTTGAATCAACAACGTTGATACTAATATACAAAATAATAATAATTAAAAATTTGAATCAACAACGTTGATACTAATATACAAAATACATTGTGTGAATAATTAAAAATTTGAATCAACAACGTTGATACTAATATACAAAATACATTGTGTGAATAATTAAAAATTTGAATCAACAACGTTGATACTAATATACAAAATATATTTTTGTGAATAATTCAAAATCTTGAATCAACAATGATGATATTAATATACAAAATATATTTGTGAATAATTCAAAATTTGAATCAACAACGTTGATACTAATTACAAAATAGAAAATAATAAAAATTTGAATCAACAACGTTGATAGATATACAAAATACATTGTGTGAATAATTAAAAATTTGAATCAACAACGTTGATACTAATATAGAAAATATATTTTTGTGAATAATTTACAATCTGAATCAACAATGATGATATTAATATAGAAAATATATTTTTATGAATAATTCAAAATCTGAATCAACTACGTTGATACTAATTTAGAAAATATAATTTTGTGAAGAATTCACAAGCTGAATCAACAACGTTGATACTGATAAAAAAATATATTTTGTGAATAATTTATAATCTGAATCAACAATGATGATATTAATATAGAAAATATATTTTTGTATAATTCAAAATCTGAATCAACAACGTTGATGCTAATATAGAAAATATATTTTGTGAATAATTCACAATATGAATCAACAACGTTGATACTAATATAGAAAATATATTTTTGTGAATAATACACAACCTGAATCAACAACGTTGATACTAATATAGAAAAAAATATATTATCTACGTGAAGAATTTGGAAAATATATTTTTTGCGAAGAATTAGCAATCTGAATCAACAACGTTGATACTAATATAGAAAATGTGAATAATTCACAATATGAATCAATAACGTTGATAGTAATATTTAAAATATATTTTTGTGAAGAAGTCGGAATCTGAATCAACAATGTGGATACTAATACAGAGTATATACTTTTGTGAACAGTTTTAATTTTTGTACAGATTATGATTAATAACGAGATCTAAAATTAAACTGAATTATATTTTGTCCAACTTAGGGCCTCCAGTAATAAAAGCCAACACACACAAAGCACAACAAATTCCTTTTCTGTTTTCTGAAAATGTAATGTCTGTAGTTCGTCGAGCAATCGAATCTTCCTTTGAAAATGACATCACACTTAAACCGAAGAATTCTGAGATGAGTAAAACCACTTTTAATTCACTTAAGAAAATAGTTCTGTAGATCTACTTTTTACACATTTTGACTAAAATAATTCACGATCTAAATCAACAATATTTATATTAATACAAAACATATATTTTTGTGAAGAGAAAATAATTTTTTGTACAGATCTTGATTAATAATGGGTTCCAATACTGAATTGAATTATATTTTGACCAACTTTGGGTATAATCCATTGATGTTTCAGAGAATATTTTGTTAATATATCCACATGCCGCACGTTGTTCCATTTGGGCAATGAACTCAAGTAAATTACTTTATACCATTAAGATTATCAGTTATAATTCATAATACAGAGTGCCTGTTACTGGACTTGGATAAACATTGTAGAAGACCCTTTCAAACATGAACATATTTTTCTTATAAGCGTGATGTCTGACGTCAATATTGGTTTACCAGCTTATCGCACACAATAATTTTACCCTGTTATAATTTTATTCTTACTCGTCAATTATTCAAAATTTAATCTCTTGTTTTCTCCTGTCACGATAATTGCTAACAAAAAAAAAACCAATAATAGTTACTTTATTCATAACATAATACTTTGAACTTCTGGACTTAAGAAAAGGTAAAGGAAATGAAGTGATATACTATATTATGTTCCTGCTATTTTCCTAGCATTTATTTAAGAAATTCACAAGAATCGGCACACTATTGTACTTAAAATTAAGGAAAGTGATGGGTGAAATTTCTATTTTCTACCATTTTTAATATAAAGACTCCATATTTTGTACACTTCATACCCCTCCTATATGTATCCTTCCGTATAGGTTTCATTGCGATCAGATGAATGTCTTTTTATATTTAAATTTAAAGAAATGACACATTTTCAAAGTCTATCTCCTCTTATAAAACGTTAAAAATTTGGGCTATATTGTTAGTGTTTAAATATCCCATAACTAGCTAATTCGTTTCTGGATAATCAAGAAATACTTAGAAATGCCGTAATTCCTGCATCAATGCAATGTGAATGCGGAAGAGAGATTAACAATTTTCAAGGCAAGTCCAGATTCAATATTTCAAATCTCTTACAGCCATTGTGTCTAAATAGATGGATGGATGGATGGATGGATGGATGGATGGATGGATAGATAGATAGATAGATAGATATAGATAGATAGATAGATAATAGAATAGATAGATAGATAGATAGATAGATAGATCAACAGACAACAGACAATCAAACTGATAGATCTACAGACGGACAGACGGATAGACGGACAGACGGATCGATGGATCGATGGATGGATAGATAGATAGATAGATAGATAGATAGATAGATAGATAGATAGATAGATAGATAGATAGATAGATAGATAGATAGATAGATAGATAGATAGATAGATAGATAGATAGATAGACAGACGGACAGACGGATAGACGGATAGACGGACAGACGGACAGATGGATCGATGGATAGATAGATAGATAGATAGATAGATAGATAGATAGATAGATAGATAGATAGATAGATAGATAGATAGATAGATAGATAGATAGATCCATCCATAGATCCATAGATAGATATAGATATCCATCCATCCATAGATAGATAGATATAGATAGATATAGATAGATATATCCATAGATAGATCCATAGATAGATAGATCCATCCATAGATATAGATAGATGAATAAATAAATAAATAAATACATAAACGAATAAATAAATAAATAAATAATAAATAAATGATTGAATAAATGAATGAATAAGTGAATGAATAAATGAATGAATAAATAAATGAAATAATGAATAAATAAATGAATAAATGCATGAATAAATAAATAAATAATAAATAAATTAATTAATCAATCTTTATTTAGCCAGAAACTCCAAGAGTATGTGGTGAGTCAAAAACAAGTATACAAGAAATGCATTAAATTATCGAAATGAGCAGTTAAAAGATAACATGAATAGAAACATAAAAAATTCTTGGATATTATAGAATGGATTGTTTAGGAGTCAATAATAATTTGGACAGATGATTAAAATCTATTGAAACAAAAAGGGTGGGCCTAAGCGTTCTTAAGAAATTCCTTACACACTAAGCCTTTTAATCGACCTAACAAATCGCCCTCGATAGTCTAACACACAGATCATTTATATGTACAGTACGATTATTTAGTCCTGACAGTCGCATGCGATCTGCGCCTGAGTTAGGCGAGTCCATTTAGTTACGCCAAGGGGTGTTTGGGTTATTCACTCGCTTGCCTTCGCAGCGATCGGATGTCATGCGTGCGGTAGAACGGTATGTTTCCAGTACAAAGCTGTACTGCATTCCTTTGCCGACCGCTCGCCCTTATCTCTACTCCGGAACTCCAGAAAAGCATGTGAAATAAACCCACACGTGTTTTCTTGTGGTATTAAAAGTATTGAAATCAACATATGTTGAGGATGTAATAAATTAAAAAAATTAACAACTTAAAGGGTAAATAATTTTTTCTCAAAAAATAATTTGAAAAATATAAAAAGCATGTGCCATATTTTACATACCCGGAATAAGTTAAATATAAATTTATGCTCGACCATGCCGAAATGTAGTAATTATACACCTGTAGGAATCCTTTAATGCATGTCATTAAAGTACACCTATTCATTAAAGTTCAGGTTTTCGATTATTCTCGGATATGCAATTGAAAGACAACTAGGGAAACGTCACGGAGGCTGGAAATCCAATACTGTCGCAGAAGGTTATGTTCTGTTACTATAATAATTAGCGTTAATTGTAAATAATATTAAAATAAATTCAATTTGTCATCTCGTTTTTCAATGTCGAATTCAATTTCAAGATTATATCAAGATTAATTTTTATCTTACTCTCTAGATTATATCAAGGTCGTCGACATTCGTTTCCCGGAAAAAATCAATACTTTCGCGTCTGCGCACATCTCACAAATTATGAGGTAGGCTATTGCACTCACTCACATAACAATAACATGAAGTCGACCTGGTTGGCGAGTTGGTATAACGCTGGCCTTCTATGCCCAAGGTTGCGGGTTCGATCCCGGCCAGGTCGATGGCATTTAAGTGTGATTAAATGCGACAGGCTCATGTCAGTAGATTTACTGGCATATAAAAGAACTCCTGCGGGACAAAATTCCGGCACATCCGGCGACGCTGATATAACCTCTGCAGTTGCGAGCGTCGTTAAATAAAACATAACATTTAACATTTTTAATAACATGAATACTTATGAATAATTTCAAGTTAGAAATATGGTCGAGCATAAAAAGTCGTATGAAACTTGCCTATAATAGTAATTAAGACGCTGGTATGAACATCCTCGCGTCTTAATTACTACCATTATAGGCTCGTTGCATAATGTACTATTAAAGAAAAATTATGTAAACTATGAATATTGGGACAATAATTATGATTCAGTATTTAAAACATTACAAAAATTAATTATAAGTAAACTAATTGGAATATCACTGTGCAAATTTTTATATCGCATGTCCACATTAAGAGAAAAATTTTCAGATTAACTGGCATAAAAATGTTGAAATTAGATATTTCACAGACCCACTGTCGCAAAAACTGGGGAATAAGCACCAAATTTTTATTCAAAATAAAAAAAAACATGTTTTTGGCTTTGGTTCAGTTAACTTGTCAATTGCCAATATTTCTGCAATTTCTCTAATGTGTAAACTCACTTTTATTACCTCTGTAGCCATCGAACGAAGGTCGACTTCTATAGTCGACTGCAGCAAAACTTTTTTCGTTCTTTGCTGTAGTATGTTATGCACCGGAAGCTATTTTTATATAAAAAGTTTCGGGCGGACTAGCAGAGGACCACAGTGAATTTGATACGTAAAGATTGTGAACGGAAGAAAAGATCTACGCAGATATCAGATAACAGACAACAGTTTTTTTAGTAGGTTATTTTACGGCGCTTTATCAACATCTCAGGTTATTTAGCGTCTGAGTGAGAAGGTGATAATGCCGGTGAAATGAGTCCGGGGTCCAGCACCGAAAGTTACCCAGCATTTCCTCATATTGGGTTTGAGGGAAAATCCCAGACAACGGTAAGATATATGGATAGTATGCGTAGACGAAGAGGAAGGCGGAAAATAGGGATGACTGGAGAATGCCGGGTTTGCAATGAAAGACCTGCCCTAAGGCAGGAAACTATGAAGTTAATAGTGCCAGTGTCATTTATTGTTTTATTAACAGTAAATACAGCAAAGGTGGAGTTTCAGCATGAAAATATAACTACACAGAAGAAACTTGCTCTGATATTCTGTTTCACAATAGTATAATGTTATACAAGTGTGATTGCGTCAGTACAGAAGGGAGAAAAAGTTTGAAAAAAAAAAAAAAAAAAAGAAATACGATGTCGAGTCTTTTATATTTCTAAGATTCTGTAACCTAACGCATTTACCACGTTTATTACATACTACTTTTTAGACGATCGTCATTTCATTTAATTAAAATTTAAATAAATAACATATTTTTTCTATGTAGGTACTAAACGTAAATACAAAATCTTAATTTTTTTCTTAAGTGATATGTATAAGGAGTATTTGGATTCCGTTGCTATGACATTACATACGTTTATCCATGACCATAACGAAAAACATGCCTTTACTAAATACTTTTGCGTTTGTAAAATAGGCTTTTATTCAACATTACTTTATTCCACTAGTGAGATAAAGACTTTACCTCACAGTTTGAACTTTATCTCACAGTTCATTAATATTTTCCTAGTACCCGGGCACACACGTATACTTTTCCATTCAACTATTACTCAAGAAGTTAAGGTATTAGTTACTAGATGTCACTACCTCTACTTTTTTTACCATTTCCTAAATATACATACACTCAATTTCCTTCTCTTTTCTCTGTCTACTACGTCGTAATATGTGCATTGTATTCATATCTAATATGTATTTTAAAAAAAAAATGTGTAATAATTTACCTTTTGGAGGCGACGAGACTTGAACCTACGAAGTTGCGTTTATAGGATTTTATAACAACATGCTAAACACACACTATAATTAATTACGTTTTAATATTCCTCTTAAGTTTACAGAAGTAAAATGTGAAATTATTTTAATCACATTAGTCCCGTGAACACTTCTAAATAATCCCTGAAACTTCAAAAGACGAAAATACACGTTTAAAATGAAAAAAATATATATATTAAAATTATATAATTAATTATAATTTGTTATTTATCCAACGCCTTAGATACCATTCTTCACTAATCATGGCCTCCTACATCATAACCTAGCTAGTACACATATTGATTCTAAAATCCATGCCATGGTATGTGATTACATGAGGACTTATTTTCAACATATTTTCTTTTATAAAACATAATTTTTCGTTATGGTCATGCATAAAATTACGTATGGTACTTGTGAGCGTGATCTTTATTGCGCTCGTGTAATTTAAGTACTCGGCTAACGCCTCGTGCTTAAATCTTTCCACTCGTGCGATAAAGATGCACTTACCTCACAAGTACCATAAATAACTATTATTTGTGTGGATGTAAATAAACCTTTTCTTTATCTGATTTTGCATTATAATCAATAAATCATGGATGGCAACGTGCTGACAGAGTCAGAATTGGAAGAAATACAATTGCAGGAATTGAAAGCCTTACATTTAAAAACTGAGGAAGATCAAGGTATTGAAGAGACATGGAAAATCGACTAGGAGTCAATTATTTCTGAAAATTTATAATGAGCTATAAAAATGCATGTAATATAATAATTTCAGAAATTGACTTACCTTCTTAAATTATTACGATATTGCTTTCAAAATCAAGGGTTATGTGACATAAGCATATAAACATGGCGATTCGGTATAGAGACAGTGTAACCTCATGTGCATATTTATAATCATACTACAGATATTGTAAATGTAAGTCATACTTAAACAGATTTATGTTCTCTTTACTTCCCATACTGCGTGCTGCTAGTAACCATTACAGCACTGTTTTTCTTTTGTTTACAAAGAAATCAGGCAACGTGTGGTCTTGCCAACTTATGAGGCATATAAACAACGTCGGTAAGTACAAGAAAAGAGTATGATCGTCTAAGATAGTATATTGCGATACTAGGTTTGTATAACAGAGGCGAGGGAAAGTTTGAAAAAACGAGGCCCTTGCGCCGAGTTTTTTAATTCCCGAGACTCTGTTATGCACTTAACGCTCGTGTATTACATATTATTTTTTGCACAATCATAATTTATATTTTTATTTTAGTTATGTATTAATTTTGAACTGAACGTTTGTCATTTTGTTAATGGAAATCTGTAATTTGTAGGTGGCCGTGTTTTATATTCTTTTATGCTCGACAATGCCGAAATGTAGTAATTATACACCTGGTAGAAGTCCTTTAATGCTTGTCATTAAAGTACACCTACTCATTAAAGTTCAGGTGTTCAGCCAATGACAAGTCAGCTTTGTACCGTTATATCGATTATTCTCGGATATGCAATCGAAAGACAATTAGCGAAAAGTCACGGAGGTGGAAATGCAATACTGTCGTAGAAGGTTATGTTCTGTTAATTATAAATAATATTCAAATATATTCAATTTGTCATCTCATTTTTCAATTCTAAATCAATTTCCAGGTTACAGTATATCAGAGTAATCGTCATCTTATTCTCTGCCAAGGTCAATGACATTCGGCCTCGGAAAAAATCAATACTTTCGCGTCTGCGCACATCTCACAATTCAGGTCAGTTCGCACATAACCATAAGAAGACCTAATTTTAAATAATTTCAAGTTAGAAATATGGTCGAGCATAAAAAGTCGTATGAAACTTGCCTATAATGGTAATTAAGACACTCGTATGAAAATTATGAAACTCGCTTCGCTCGTTTCATAAACAATCATGCTTGTGTCTTAATTACTACCATTATAGGCTCGTTGCATAATGTACTATTGTTTTATTTGTTGGATACGACTGTCTTTTATGTGTATGCATTGTTCAAATAAATAAAGTGCTATTGCAATATACGAAATTGAATTGTGGGAATATTTTGTATGAAAGTTTTGAATTGAAAACATATTTTGGATTATATGAACAACAATTCTGATGATGAAGTAGATAACGGAGTTGAAGACGCGTTCAGAAAAGGATTGATGGCATGTTTGCCTGTTAAATCTAGAGAAAGATATGAGAAGACATACAATTCTTAAAAAAATGGCCAAATAATAAAATATTAAATATTAATGAGAAAACATTGGTTGCTTATTTTGGTATTCTGTCAGAGTTCTTGTCCTTCTTTAATTTACAAGTGACTGTATCTCAAATTACTTACAACACACATCTGTGTTGTAAGTAATTTGTTTACTGCACTGTTACTTCCAGCATTTCCGTAGTAACCAGTGAACGTGTTACATGGCATGATAAGTATGCAAAAAGAGCATGAGTGTGCAAAAAATTTGTTTTATAGTTTGTTACAACATAAATGTCACTGATATGGAATTCGTTGCTTAGCAACTGAGGTATCATTCTAAGTTTTGAACTGAATTAAAGCTAGTCCATACGTTAACATTGATATCATGAAAGTGCCAAAAGTTTTCATGTTTATTTCAAAGAAGTGCCAGGCCGTGAATTGAATTACATTATTAGTAATTTGTTTAGAAAACAGCTGCAACTGTTGTGTCACATCAGCATGCAAAGGATATAGAACTTCCAACTTCTCTGTGTAATCTGTAAGCTTTTTACATTCCTGCAATACATTTTCGCAATTAAAAGATGCATAAAATGCTAGTAAAAGCATGTAAGTATTCCAGAAAAAGTTAGCTATAATTACGTTAATGTCAGGTTGCTGGATAGTCTTAAAAATGATGTTAGTGTTGACAATTACAACCGAACAGACATTAATAAAGAAACACAGGATTAAAATGCCATAAACTTCATTGACAACACCACAGTTGTCATAAATATCGCTGTAAACTCGTCTACAAAACACTATCTTGGATAAAAAGCGAGATCTGAGGGGACGGCATTGGTCATTGTCTATTTCTGATCGAAGTACAGATATTTCTGAACACTGAATTTCGTTTAGTTTGATATTCTGTTTATCTTTTGGTGTTTTGATGTCAGATAAATTTGTATAAATTATCTCAGAAAGTCCAGATAATGCACACTTAATACATTTTACAAATTCACAGTATTGGAGCACCAAAACTGTATTAATCAAACACGCCATTTCAACGCTTGTACAATACATGAAGCTGATTTCCTTCATCCATACTAAAATCTGGTAACAAGCAAATGGTACCACTATAAAAGGAACCGACAGCAAAACGAAACTATAACGAACGTTGAAGTTATTGTTGTAAATAGTGGTGTTTTGATGTAATATAGCTTCTGATATAGATGTTAAACTCTTAAATAGTTTCAAGAGTTTTCCTTTGTTCACAGTAATATTCATTGTTATGGATACCAGAGTTAAGATATATAGAAATGGTAAAGTAAATACATTGCTTAAAAACATTTCTGTGTTTACTTCATCAGAAACCTCGAATATTTTTATGATTAAATAGTACAATCCTCCTAAAATTACAGACAATATGCACAAAGCAATACACATTCCTTTGATATTTCCGCAAAATGTAATATCTATAGTTTCTTCTGAAAGCATGTCTTCTTTCGAGAAAGACATTAAACATAAACCCAAGAATTTTGACAGATACAAAAAAATTTTCAGTTCACGTAACATATTTATTCTACAACTCCATTTTACGGGCATGTTAATCCCCAAAAGTCTCACTTTACTATTTACTAAGAATTTGTTGTTGAACTATATAAATCTTCAAACTCTTCTAGTGATGACATATATTACGTTGTATTGTGTTCGTTTATGAACCATTGACAACTTATACACTTCTTATACGAGGTTAACAAGACAACTGTTAAAAGTTCAAGACAATGTATTAACCTTCGCATTCACAATGTTTTCACATAATGAAAATGAAAGCTTCGTTATTTTCGCTTGAGAGAATTTGTTGACACCAATCCATTAAATTCTGTAACAAGTAATAGCTTTATTAAAGAAACTAGCCGTACCCGTGCGCTCCGCTGCACCCGTTAGAAATAAATATAAAGTAATTACATAATTAAAATAGGACATTTGATCCAGCGAAGATTCGTGTTTGATAGAAGGATAAATCGTTTAATATGATACTTAATTTAAATTGTATTTAAAAAATTAAAATGCGATCATTTTGATCCAGAGACCACTCATTTGGTGCAATGACAATTTCTTTAACATGCTTCCTAATTGTTATTACACGTAAGCATAGTTCAATGAAGATTGGCATATCATTTAGTTATTTTATATTACTTGCTATATGTTTCCATTGAATTATGGTAATAACTTAATTTTAACCCTTGTTTTCTACGTCTTCTGTAAATGGCGCTTGGCCCACTACGGTTCTGAACCCTTCAAATAACTTACTTAAATAGTGATACAGCATAAATAGTGATATGTACTTATATTTCTTTCTTTCGAAAATGTAAGAATTCACGATCTCCTATGTACCATTGCCATGGAATGAATAAATGTGTTTTTCTTCCTACTCAAAATTTTATATTTTGCATATAGGAGTCATTGCAGGAACAACAACGCTATAATCTGAGGCGGCGGTGAAAATGTATTGTATTGTTACTTTAATAGTCTTGTATATCCTTAAATATCAGTCGTATCAACATTTTGCATAGAATAAAACTTATCGGAAATCATTTAAAAAAACCCGTTTGTTATGTAATATTTTTCACAAAAATAAATAATAAGCAAATATTTCGATTTATTTAATTCAGGCCCCCTTATAATCCCCCTTTTCAATAAAGTATTTTGAATGCCATATAGCCTAAAATCTAAGTTACAACGAACTTAATTTATATTTCAATTTTCATCGAAATCCATTCAGCCATTATCGTTTGAAAACTTAACAAACATCCAGACAGACAGACAGACAGACAGACAGACAGACAGACAGACAAAGATAAAAGATAAATTAAAAAAGCGATTTTCGGTTTCAGGATGGTTAATTATACATGTTAACACCAATTATTTTGGGAAAAGCGAAAATTACCAGAAACATTTTGGCTACAGATTTATTATTAGTATAGATTGTACTTACTTGAATAAGGTACCTACATTAACAACGTACTGTCTTACGACAAGCGAAGTATATCGCTTCAAAACACCATTACTTTTATATTCATTACTTATGGCTTTATAAGGAACCCGCAGGTTCATTGCCGCCCTCACATAAGCCCGCCATCAGTCCCTATCCTGAGCAAGACTAATCCAGTCTCTGCAATCATATCCCACCGCTCTCACATCTATTTTAATATTATCCTCCCATCTACGTCTCGACCTCCCCAAAGGTCTTTTTCCCTCCGGCCTCCCAACTAACACTCTATATACATTTCTGGATTCGCCCATACGTGCTACATGCCCTGCCCATCTCAAACGTCTGGATTTAATGTACCTAATTATGTCAGGTGAAGAATACAATGCGTGCAGTTCTGCGTTGTGTAACTTTCTCCATTCTCCTGTAACTTCATCCCTCTTAGCCCCAAATATTTTTCTAAGGACTTTATTCTCAAACATCCATGACCTCTGTTCCTCTTTCAAAGTGAGAGTCCAAGTTTCACAACCATACAGAAAAACCGGTAATATAAGTGTTTTACAATTTCTAGCTTTCAGATTTTTTGACAGCACACTGGATGATAAAAGCTTCTCAATCGAATAATAACAGACATTTCCCATATTTATTCTGTGTTTAATTTCCTCTCGAGACTCATTTATATTTGTTACTGTTGCTCCAAGATATTTAAAAAATGGACATGTCACCTTTCTGCATTTGGGGATTCAATTATGTTAGTATCTGCACGTGGGTTCTGTTCCCATATTCGACAAATTAGAGGATTGACTCCACCACTGAGGGTAGGGTGACCGTAATTTCTTTGAGTGAAAGTGAGACTTTTATCACTTTCTTTAGGGAAAAAGTGGGACACCATGTTCTTTTATAAAATCCAATACTTATTTGATTTAAATTAAATCATAAGACGGATACACATGTCAAAATGAAATGTAAATAACACTAAAAGAGGAACAAATGTTAATAATTTCATATTATACTTGTTAGAAATAGTATTATAAAAATAAGAAGAAATAAAATAGACTCTCAACTTTATTAATATTGAGCTCGTCAGAAATTAGGCTTCTAAAGGGGTTTATTTAATTTATTTACTCCAATTATACTTAACAGAAGCCGCTATTGCATTCAGCAACTCAGGTTTTACAAGCAAATATGAATAATATGGACTTTTTTTCAAGCTTTTCTGTAAATTTACATTACCTCTTAGGCTTTGTTAAAAGGAATAAAACATAATTCTAATGTTCACTGGACTTATAAACAGGCATTAAATTGATTAAGACCCTAGCTGAACTTGGCAACGGAAGAAAAAACGACAAAAAAATCTACCAATATTATAATTCAATCGATAAACAAAACAGGTTGTAACAACCAAAATAGTAATATACGTTACAAGAGCGGTATGTTGACGTTTTCATGTTCGAGGAAAAGATTGAAAAAGTGAAACGTAGGTGAGCTTTTTTAATTTCCGAGAACATGAAAACAAGCATACCGCTCGTGTATTGTACATTATTTTGTGCGAAGATCGTTTATCACATACCTGAAATACGAATTTCTAATTAGTTGCAATGAAATATTCATCTTGGTTTCTTGTTTAATGACGGCAACTTCGGAAAACCAAAATATATTTCTTCTACATTGTTGCTATAAAATGTTTTCTGTGTTTACTATACTCCAGCAGGCCGTGATATACGTCTGTCTTTTTTCCCCCAGTCTATAAATGCGAACTTAAACAAACGGTAAGGTTATGTAATGATTTATTTTTCATTTTAATATTTTAACAATATTATTTATATAACATATTGCAGTAATAAATCCGCATCTGGAATCTTGTTGATTTTTTCACGGCTTCCTTAATGTTACTTGTATCAGGAATGCAATAAGTTTCGTGGAGTAGTAGACTTTACTTAATTTTTGCAAATATTTAAAAACATTAATTAACATTGCAATTTAGGTGAAATTGCAGTGGTAAGTTTCAGTTTATAATTATTACTATGTTAAACGTCTCTAAAAATAATATGTTAAAAGCCTAAAGCAGTAAAATGAATGTCGCGCTTAAGCGGTAAGAAGAGGGAAATTGTTATGTGTGTTACGTTGGGAATACTGAATGTGGTATTTCACACTTACCGCGTATTGGTTCTGTGAGAAAAACAAGCAAATACGCACGATCTCGCACAAAATTGTTATCATTACTAGACACAATTTTCCAAACAGTGTGGTATGAAATTAGTAAGCGTTTTCTTAACATATTATTACTGTAAACTGATAAGAAGTTTCCTCCAGGTACATTTTGGTTCTCATGAAGATCTCTACAACCTCAATACCCATAATTTCACATTCGTTTTTTTCTTCAAGCGTAATTAATACAAGATAAATAAACATGGTCAAAGCGATGATACTCAGATGTATTTTTGTCTGGAATGTCCTTAATCCGAGTGTGAAATTCCTTCCACATTCATAATAATATTGCACGAAAGAAGATCATTGTTTGTCAAATTTAAAACCATATTATCGAACTTGGAAAAATGCGTAATAAACAAGCGAAATGGCTAATAAAATTTTGTTCATTTTTTAAGATTGTTATATCATAACATTGGGAGCATTTGTTTTAGAACGGCATAACTAAATCCCGTTTTCCATTCATTCCACAGCAACTTGGATCATCTTAATTTCTCAATTTGTTTAGGAATTAACTTTATACAGGGACATAATTTTATTTTTACTAACATTTCTAATATTAACCTGACTATACCTTTGGATTAAAGGTTTAGAACCGGAAACACCATTTCTACCCCCTTCCACTGGAGTTCGATGACACTGGCGTAAAATACAAACAAATAACTTTACTAGGTATAGGAGGGAAGAAAATTAGTTCATTTATGTAAAGGAAGAAATATCGCGATTTTGAATTTGATAATTTTCATTAGGTTTTTGTTTAAGGGAACTGGGTAGTGATACTGTGCGATTAAAAAATTCAATACAAAAGTTTAGTTGAATATTTCTAGGCTTCTAGTGCTCAGAAAGGAATAAAAATTTCCAGGTTTAGGCAATCAATCATTCTGAATTCAGTGGTATAAAAGACAACTAATTAGTTTCGTATCCATGCAAAAGAAAGGCCCTAACTGATAACCTGTTTTCCAACTTTGCTAGGTGTACCTCATTCTTCAGGTGCACATTACTTGCTACTATCTTCACTCATATACCTTGTATTTTTTTGTTATCCAGTATTCTGTATTGTAAATTCCAAAGCAAAATTTAGTTAAATATTTCATCCCTAGTGAAACAGAAAAAAATATTGAATTTTGTTTAAAATTTTACAATTTTTCAATGCATACACATTTTTTTCTCGTGTTATGTGTGTGACATTCTTAAAACCGTAGGTCTACAATGTAGAACACAGGCTGCAGAAAACACTGTAAAAATTTCATGTAAATTGATTCAGTAATTTCAGAGAAAAATGCACTTAAGTTTGAAAATGTCATGTTATGGAAAACTGTATAAAAAAAGAATATATGAATTACATGCACCGCCAAATTTAAAGAGGTCATTTAAAAGGCTTATCTGCAGAAATACCCTCCACAATATTTATATTGTTTTAAAGACCAGTTTTGTAATTTATTTTAAAACACAAAATAAAAAATCGGATTTTTGACCCCTAATCACTACCTGGTTCCCTTAATCAAAATACAGTACTGTATTAACAATAAGTGTTTTTACTCACGAACTGAGCTATCCATTCGGACATATTCATTTTGCAGTGTAGCCTATATTATACTGTCTACAGCACATTAGCGTACAATATAGAGAATGAAGTTAAATTGAAAAATAATCATAATATAGATATTTAAACACGTTTTTGAAAATGGTGGCCGTTCATTTCGATACAGGTTTCAGTTCATTTTTTGCATATTACCGCACTATAGACTATTGTCCCTAATTCCAATTATTAGCTTCGTTCTTCGTACTAGTAACTCATGTTAAAATAATAATGTACCTACTCTATAAAAGAGTACCTTACGTACTGTAAATTCATTCTTCTCTTCTGCCCGACCCAAAAAGATAAAATTACTCAGACATGCATTCTGCTGTGGTTTTGTCGCAGGGTCGTAGAAAGGATGGAAATCACGTGACAGTTAATTAATTAACGATGCCCTTTTATTTATTTCAAAGAGTTGTATAATATTACGTAGACGTCCAATTCTTTACAGAAATTAATGTTTTCAGAAAAGAGCTGAGACAGCCCAGCCACTAGTCTTTACAGAGGGACGAGTAGAAGCCGTTGAGAGAAACCGGGATGTGACATAGGCAAACGGACTACAGATCTGTGCGAGAATATGATTCAATATATTGAAAGCGAACATATTTCTGGAACGTACTATACTCACTAACTCAGTACTGTTTGTGTTTACTATGACCGTAAGGCGACTTTGACTGTATACGCTTGGTTCTGTGTGGAAAACGGTTGGAAGTTTACTAGTAGAGGGGGTGGGAGTGAAGTACATTAAAAAATCAGGTACAATAAAAATTGAAGTAAAAATAAAATGATGTCCCTGTATTAATTATTACGTCTATGTTAGTTACTTTATAAATATCCAAAATTTTGCGTATGTGTGGAAGTTACTCTGAATATTATACTTTGCTATGAACACAATAATTATAGACTAATCACATCTACTTCATGACTAAAATAAGAAGCTCTTAAATTTGTCACTTGAATTGAACTAAGATCACAATGTAAGTTGTAGCTGACGCCAAGATTGTACACAACAGAGAAAGATCAACTGTGAAGAACCAGAAGGCCGTGAACTCAATTCTATTACTAGATATTTGAGAGGAATACAACTGCAATTGTTGTTGCATTTCATTTGTCAGTGTATTCTTTAGCAGTGCTTTCTGAACTCTGTCGTTGAGTTTCTTGGATTCCAGAGAAGTCATCTGGCATGAAACCGTCATAGCAATCAGCATTCCCAAAAACGTCACGATCCAAAGCGGAAGTGACGCCAAATAGGAACCGGTGTTAACTAGACTCGCTTCAGGAAAGGGCTCTGTGAAGCTCCTAATGAAAGCGTGGATATTCGTTACCAAGGCTATTGACGTGCGTATAAACAAAAGAAGAATCTGGAAGCCATAAATAGAGTTCACAAGGCCTGAACATTCGTAAATGTCATTATATGTTCGACGTAAATGGATTATTTCGATTAATTTGAGGTTTATTTCTGATTGTGACGTTTCGTTGACACACGTGATATTATTTTGTGCACAAATTACGCCATTGCAGTTTTTAAATTTTGTCTCAGTTGTCAGTGTAGACATTTGAAACTCCATTCTGTTGACTCCGTATTGATTATCTGTGTTTATAACCTTATTCTCGTGCTTAACTGTAGTGTCTTGGTCTATAGAAGTCAAAACATTTCTAACAGTTATTAAACGATGCTGTATCATTTGCACAAACTTACAAAATTGCATCACTATCACGAATCCGATTAGATATGCCAGTCTGTAAATTGCATCATGTAGTAATATCAGTCCATTGCCACTAAACCACGTATCGTAACATATGAAGCCGAAGACCAGGAAGAAGATGGAGATCTCAGAATAGATGCAGCAGCCCTTGATCTTGTACTTCAGCAGATGTTCTTCGATAACTATAAGCTTGTTCACCAACTCTCTCATCTTGCCCCTGCTGACTGTAGCGTTTAAAAGAGACACTAGCGCTATAACGAAGTTCAGTGGAAAAGAGAAGGCGTTATTCACAACTTCGCCGGCATGTCTTATGTACGACAACTGGTACCTCACGATGGAGTAGATGAGACCACCAATCATGACACAGAACATCACTGACGTCCACAATAGTCCCCCGATGTTAGAAGCGAACTTGGTGTTGATAGATTCTTCATTCGTTTCTGGGTTCTTGAAGAATGAAAACGAAGCCAGGCCCAAGACTTTGGAGACGTAGTACAGGGGTCTTATGTCGCGATGGAGCGAGGTTCGATTCAACCTTCCCGACATGTTGCGAGTAGCTTGAAACCAGATGTGTGAAGGACTGAGAACAAAAGTTAATGTATGGCGCTCTTCTAGCAAAGAAGGCAAATTATCTGTAGGAACGTTGATATGGGTAATTTGATACACATGACATTATGATAGATGGCTCTAGTGATTACGTTAATGTTGCTCAGTGTACTTTCCGGTATCAGGTTCAATGTCATTATCTTGCCAGGGTTACCGTGAGGCAGACGAGGACCAGAGAATTGTCATGCAAGAAAACGGACTAAAACTTCGTAATATAAAACGCGCAAAATTTTGTACATTGTGAACCAAAACTTAGATTTCAATTTTACCTATTCAGTATTTCAATACCTTTGCAGTCCACCTCTGTGGAGTAACGATTATCATGCCTGATCGTGAAACGAGCGGGCCGGGTTCAAATCCTGGTTGAAACAACACACCTGGTAAAGATTTTTTTCGGGGTTTTCCTCAACCCATTAAGAGCAAATGCAGAGTAACTTTCGGCGCTGGACCCTGGTTCATTTCGCTGGCATTATCACCTTCATCTTATTCAGACGATAGATAACCATAGCAGCTGATAAAGCGTCGTAAAATAGCCAATTAAAAATACCTTTGCTTCTCTCTGCAACCATCCGTGTAGTCGTTTGTTGCCATGACTCATCAGTTAAATACAGGTTGAGCTCTATTGATCACAAAAAGAAAGCAACGTAAATAAAGGTAGTAAGTATCGTTACGCTGTAATCTGTTCTGATTGGTGGATTGCTACAGCGGTACTATTTACACCTTGCAGTACAGTCAGTTACAATGTCAATCTAAATAATTATTGCTTTACTAGCCGTACCCGTGCGCTCCGCTGCACCCGTTAGAAATAAATATAAAGTAATTATATAATTAAAATAGGGCATTTGATCCAGGGAACATTCGTGTTTGATAGAAGGATAAATCGTTTATTATGTTACTTAATTTAAATTTAATTAAAAATTAAAATGCGATCATTTTGATCCAGACACCACTCATTTGGTCATAAAAATTAGTTTAGGAAATACAGGAAACGAATATACAGAATAGCCTATCAAGTTTTCTGTACATAAGAATATATTTTAATCTTACCTGTCCTCGATTCACTCAGGAGTTACTGTGATAACATTATAGCATTATGTCCATCTAGAGAAACTACACTTTCCAATGGTGAATTAATAATTAATTATACAAATCGGTTAATTAAGCTTCTTATATTACTTCATAGAAACGCAGAAACATTATCTGTAGGCTATCTTTCATAGCTTTCGATTGTTGCTGTCCAAGGCCCCTTATAGACGAAGTCATTTGTTTTTTAATTCATTACACGGCCTTAGATGGCAGTTATTTTAATTTTAAAACTCATTTATCTCATTAAATATCAGTCCTATCAAACTTTTTCAAAGGATAAAACTTATCGGAAATGATTTTTAAAGCAATTTTTATTATGTAACATTTTTCACAAAAATCAATAATAAGCGAGATATTTCGATTTATTTAATTCAGGCCCCCTTATAACCCCCCTTTTAAATAATGTATTTTGAATGCCATATAGCCTTTAATCTAAGTTACGACGAACTTAATTTATATTCCAATTTTCATCGAAATCCGTTCAGCCATTATCGCGTGAAAAGGTAACAAACATACAGACAGACAGACAGACATACAAACAAAAATTTCAAAAAAGCGATTTTCGGTTTCAAGGTGGTTAATTATATATGTTAGGACCAATTATTTTTGGAAAATCGAAAATTACCAGAAAAATTTCGGCTACAGATTTATTATTAGTATAGATATTACATTTTATGCAACCCACTTTTGATTTGAAAAAATATATTACAATACCTACATTAAATAAAATGATAGGATATTCATGTTTTAATAAGAAATATTTTATTAACGTAACATTATCTTCCCGTCTGTTAAATAGGGAGAGGGGTACGACAAGGATTCAATTGAAGGATTTTTTTAAACAACCATAGTCCAAATACATAAATTTCCAGGAGAAACAAAAAACTATCTGGCATGGGTGCTGTTGACACTTCAAGTATGAAATTCATCATGCCATTTCTTAAAGTGTTGTAGAAATTTGTGACAGCTGAAGTACATTTATAATTAAGATTGTCTCATAAAAGTATAAATGTAGGTAAGTTTGGACAATAGAATAGAATCTTTTATTTCCGCTGGCAGAGTTAAGGCCATAAGACCTTCTCTTCCACTCAACCGGCCTTAATCAGTAGCTACAATAGAGACATGCATACTTAAATTATGAATATTTAAATATACTTAAGGTTCTCCAGCAATATTCTTCAGTTAAGTTTTAACGACTAGTACATATTTATTTAATTTGAAATAAAGCCTATACGAAAAAGTAATAACTTAATTTATGAGCTAATGTAATTCACTTCAGTTTATATACAATATGTAAAGAATTATAATTAAGTTGAGATAGCTATGGTGGTTTTAAGAACAAATCTTAATGTATAAAATTGAATGTGGATATGTATGTATGTATGTGTATGTTCTCTATACAAATCTACACGCTTTGACCAATATGTGCCAAAGTTTGCACATTTAATCTTCATAACCAGGAGAAGAAACATAGGCTACATTAAAATTGTACAAATGGAAGTTAAGTTAATTAAAATTATAAAATATAAAAATAAATAGATCAAATCTTCATGTATAATATTAAAATACAAAATATTCTACAGTCAATTCTTCTTTTATTATTGTCTGTTGTATTCAACTTCACGAGGCCTTGGAAATTTTAACACGAAATTAAATTACATTGTTGTTACAGATCGCGAAGGCTAAAACTAGATAATTCATGCAATATCTTTACTCAGCCCAGGAACGTATTATGAATTTCTCAATTCAGTTGTACATAGTGAGCAGAATGTGTTGTATCCAACTGAATTCTTGAATTCCTTAAAACCACAAGGATTGCTATCATATAATTTAATACTTAATATTGAATCACCAATAGTACTATTGTGAAATACTGACCCACCAAAATTATGTAATGAAACAAGAATTGGTGTGAAAAAACTCATTAACCCTTAACCACCCAGGTCTAAATTAAGTGACACACTCTCCCAGACATGGTCACAGAGACCTCTGAAAAAAAAAATTATATATAAAAATAACAAAAAAGCACAGACTACTGAGAATTGTTCCAGATATATTTCAATATGTCTGAAACAAGATTGTCACATTGAAATTATTTAAATGAATAATATCAATATTCTATTTTGATAATATTTAAGGCTGTCATAAATGTTGTTAAAATTAAAGGGATTTTCAAAATGATCAATTCTATGAATGTTTTCTTGCACTTTTACACATTTTTCGATGTTAATCTTCAGATTAGACCCTGCATAGTACATAATTGGTCTTTACTTTAACAAGAACGTCCTTTTGTTATAAAAGTACAAATTCTAAAAATGTAATATATTTTTTAGGATACACTGAAACATTTCAAGTTACATATAATTATTTAGGATCTCCTTTTCACTTTTTTTAATTTTTCCTTACTGTGTGCCATTGCAATTACGGCATGTCTCTTTTCTTAGTGGGTTATTTTACGACGCTGTATCAACATCTCAGGTTATTTAGCATCTGAATGAAGTGAAGGTGATAATGCCGGTGAAATGAGTCAGGGTCCAGCACTGATAGTTACCCAGCATGCGCTCATATTGGGTTGAGGGAAATCCTCGGAAAAAACCTCAACCAGGTTACTTGTCCCGACCGAAATTCGAACCCGGGCCACCTAGTTTCACGGCCAGAAGCGCTAGCCGTTACTCTACAGGTGTGGACATGGCATGTCCTAACTGTACACTCCAAACAGAGAGGTTTCCTGCAACAGTGACAAATGTATGCTGTTTTCTGTTGCTTCTTTGGAGGACAGGTGTAGAAATTTTTCTGTTTCTCAAGTTCCTCCTCAAATTATGGCACAGCCTTTTCAGATTCAAAGACTCTTCTGATGGAGACTCGGGTTTCAAAAGTAATGAACTTGTTGTTGTTTCTAATAATGCATATCGGGAGTTACGAGTACGTTTGCAAGATTCTTCATGAAAAACATTCTGGAAATTGGTTCGTTGTCATTGTAGGAACCGTACATGATAAATGCACTAATTGCACTAATGTCTAAAAAAAAAATACGGCCATAGCCAGCGTCTGGTTCGACGACCACAGCTACAGACGTGGACAAATTATTAACAAAATTGACGATTTTTATGATAATTCTGTTTACAAAATTTGACTTTTCAATTTAAACTACAGTTGACAATTTTGCATATTTCCATCATTACAGTAGACAGAAATATGCAAAAATGTCAACTGTAGTTTAAATTGAAGAGTCAAGTTTTGTAAAAATATATAATAAAAATCTTCAATTTAGCTAATAATTTATAAATTAGCAAAAATTTCAACTGCATTGAAGAGCCAAATTTTGTAAAAATATAAAACAAAAATCTTCAGTTTTGCTAATAATTTTGAAATATCCAAAATGTCAACTGTAGTCCAAATTGAAGAATCGAATTTTGTAAAAATATACAATGAAAACCTTCAGTTTTGCTAATAGTTTGTCAATATGCAAAAATATCAAATGTAGTCCAAATTGAAGAGTTAAATTTTGAAAATATACAATACAAATCTTCAATTTGGCTAATTATTTGGAAATACACAAAAATATCAACTGTAGTCTAAATTGAAGAATCATATTTTGTAAAAATATATAATAAAAATCTTCAATTTTGCTAATAATTTGTCCACGTCTGTATTTTGTGCACACTTCTCATGTAGGGAATCGACGCCATTAGTCAAATTATAACATGCAATAATTTCTGATTTATCACTTACATCATCAAAAAGATTTGAGTGATGCACAGAGGATACCAGAACGACAGTCCTGTTCTTTCTTGGAACGTGAGACACCATGGTCACATTATTCGCGAACCCGAAGATCATCAGTCACATTTTGCTCATCGTTTTCGCCAACATCACTCAGCTCTAACTCAGATTCTGACTCATGCTCGCTTTCTATCGCGACATCTTCGGTGCAATCGAGATCAGAACTACTTCCTTCATCGTCCTCATACCATAGTGATATACAGAGTGATTTATATAGAACTGACACATTTCTTTCATTAATTGTTTCAAAACGAATTGTGCTAGCGACAACGTATTATACCGAAAATGTAGAGGAATTTTGGAAGATTATTTACCTCTATAGCAAATGTTGTCCGGCGTTGTCAAATCCGGAGATCTCGGTGGCCACAGGTTCCTGGAAATTTTTCGGTCGTCACATAACCGGATAAATGGAACCATGCTTCATCTGTGAACCATGTGATGGACAATATGGCAGGATTTTGCACAATGAACGTCTGAAACCAACGACAATAATTCAATCTTTTATCCTTATCTGGTTCCTGTAGCTGATGAACAACCGTAACCCTGTATGGCGTTAGGCTCTCTGACACATTGAGTAGGTGTACCCTGTCTCCTGCGACAAAAGTATTAATGATTTTTTGGGTGACTGCTCCAGTCGTTCTCTTACGTCAACAACAACCGTGGGAAGCCTAGATGAACGATGCTTGCCCTTTTCACTCACCAGAGATCCAGTTGTTTCCAATTTGTTTACCAGTCCCAGTATTGTGTTTCTTTGGGAAGATTGCGAACACCAAATTCTCTCTGGTATGCCCTTTGAGTAGCTGTAATTGATGGAGCAGTCACCCAAAAAATCATTAAGACGTTTGTCGCAGGAGACAGGGTACACCTACTCAATGTGTCAGAGAGCCTAAAGCTATATAGGGTTACGGTTGTTCATCAGCTACAGGAACCAGATAAGGATAAAAGATTGAATTATTGTCGTTGGTTTCAGACGTTCATTGTGCAAAATCCTGCCATATTGTCCATCACATGGTTCACAGATGAAGCATGGTTCCATTTATCCGGTTATGTGACGACCGAATAATTTCCAGGAACCTGTGGCCACCGAGATCTCCGGATTTGACAACGCCGGACAACATTTGCTATAGAGGTAAATAATCTCCCAAAATTCCTCTACATTTTAGGTATAATAAGTTGTCGCTAGCACAATTCGTTTTGAAACAATTAATGAAAGAAATATGTCAGTTCTATATAAATCACTCTGTAGTACTGTTGAAATTAGGAGCATTTACATTCACTGTGTTCGAAGGGCCAGGTTTGTTATTCATGATCTTAGGATTTTCACATTCACATTATACGAAGGAGAAGGCTTGCTAGTCATAGTGAGTGCCCAGGCATGGTCTGCCAGACCGCCCGAAATAATATAAATGTGATAAAATACTGCCAGAGGCAGTTACAAATAAATCCCTATGATAGAGGTCTTCGTCAACAACAATAAACAATTACACAGAATCACAGCTGCGCAATTAAATTTTAAAGTAAGATATAAGCAGTGTGCCCAAACGCAAAGGTCTGAGTGACCATGCCTGGGTGGTTGAGGGTTAAGAACGTAGTAATAGAAGTGACAATATTAACTGGCTAAACGAAAGATGTTTTTATCCACGCATTCTTATGATGCCCACTAACATGCGTTTCGATTTTAAGTAACAGCAATTTCAGTGCGTCTAGCATTTGTAATGGTCATATTAAAACTAAGCTCAAGGACAGTCGCTCAAAGTTGCAGACATTAACTTAAAAACTCCGTGCTTTTCATATTCTCAACTATATTTTGTACAAAGAAGTAGGAAAAAAATATTTACACACATCAAAAAGAAATCCAATGATACTTGTGTCATATTGCTAATGTAGTATGTGAATGTACCTAAGCCGATTGAAAATAACACTGTCAGGTCAGATAGTAAAAATAAAAATAATATCATACGTCTCTCAAAATATTGTTGTTCATGTCCGAAAATGTGTTACTGTATAATCACGTTGCCAATGTAGTATGTTATGCGTTGTGGAAATAATCTCTTAATTTATAAAAAAAACTGGTATACGTCTCTCAGAATATTAGTCTCTATTTTAAAAATGACTTATTGCGAGTTTATATTGTATCTGTATTCTGTGTGAAATAAGAATTAATATAGACTTAATATGTTCTGAATTTGTGAGATAGAGTTTCTCAAGTCCTATTAAAAAATAGGCATGCAGAAGTCAAGGGGTAAAAAATCTTCCAATATAAATTAAATGATATATGTATATATTGATTCTTTGGTACAACCAGTTTAATTAAAAAAAGAAGCAAAAAGAACAACTCGGGCAACGCCGGGTGCTTTCAGGTAGTAGAATATAAAAATACAGGAAAACACGCACACATACACACATAGTCATACATAAGCGGCTATCCATTCGCAGAGATCAGTTCTCTGTATCAGATGACCCAGGCATATTTAGAAAATCTTTCTCGGAATTTGCAGGGGCGAATACGATAAGAAATGCTAAGGTTGCCTTCCAGGAATTATGAGCGTTGTATGCATGATGTGTCAAAGATTTTGTGTTATTAACCATCATTCCATCTTACTAGTCCGAAAACAGGTTTCAGCCCCATAAGTCACATCAACATGGCATTACTCATAAGGCAACTAAGCCAGAAGATAATGGGGTAGAGTGACTTGGTGCAGCAATGAACCAATATAAGAAATAAATGGAAGGTTTTTTTTTTTTTGAAAAAAGAATCATATTCCAAAAACTGCAAATTTGAGATGTTAAGCATATGTTGTGCGTATTGTAGCGAATTAATTTAGAGGGGAAAAACGCCATAAGAGTGGAAAATTTTAGTGGTTTTCATAAAACAACCATAATCCAAAGAATTTTTGCAAAATCAGTCATTTTCCAGCCAGGACGATGGTAGCATTTAGAAATATCCCATTCGTATCATCTTGAAACACTTATCCATACAATTTTCATTTTATCAAAAGAAATACTCATTTTATGTTCAGAAAAAAAAACAATACTTGTACTCTGAAAATATTCGTTCTACGTCACAAGAAGTTACTGAAGCAAATCTGAAATATAATATAGTAATTTCTTACTGTCATTAGGTGAACAACAACTCTGTGAATCTCGTATGTAGCACATAATATTACACCCATAATTGTTTTCAAAAACATTTTTCATTTCTATTATGATAGTTAGGAAGTCCGTATCGTAATTATGATGTTGAATGAACTTGGACTGTGACGCAACCGAATGCATAGTAGCACAGCAGCTCGAGACGTCAACAGACCAGCAAAACAAACAAGTATTGACGGGTGGTAAATAAACTTGTCTTTCAACCAACATTTAACGAAGAATAATCTGGGAAAAAATAAACGTGTTACACATTCCTGTTTTCATAATTATTTAATAACAGATGAGTTTACTTTATTGGAATCATGCATAATATTAACATTACGTAAATAGTACAATAATAACAGAATAGCTCACTTTGTTCAGGACTTAAAATATTAATATATATTAACAATATTCTTCAAACTATTCACGACTGTACACAGATCCACAGAATGCCACTATTCGTTGTTTATGTGAACTATGTATCGTCTGTAGCGAGCGGGAGCCGGCCGAGGTGCGGGTGACATCTATACTCCTCGCTGTACTCAACTGAAATCTACCGTTTTGGTACGAACTTCATACCTGTGCTCATAACTGATAAATAAGGTCGTGAATGGAATTACATTGGCGAATTCACGTTTGTGCAGGTTCGATGTGATCTTGCCCAATCGCAATTTCAAAACTAATCTATAATAATAATAATAATAATAATAATAATAATAATAATAATAATAATAATAATAATAATAAAAATAATAATAAATCTGTAGCCGAAATTTTTCTGGTAATTTTCGATTTTCCAAAAATAATTGGTCCTAACATATATAATTAACCACCCTGAAACCGAAAATTGCTTTTTTGAAATTTTTGTTTGTATGTCTGTTTGTCTGTCTGGATGTTTGTTACCGTTTCACGCGATAATGGCTGAACCGATTTATATGAAAATTGGAATATAAATTAAGTTTGTTGTAACGTAGAATTTAGGCTATATGACATTCAAAATATTTTATTTAAAAGGGTGGGTCATAAGGGGGCTTGAATTAAATAAATCGAAATATCTCCCTTATTATTAATTTTCATGAAAAATATTACCTAACAAAAGTTTCTTTAAAACTAATTTCCGATAAGTTTTATACTATGCAAAATTTTGATAGGACCGATATTTAATGAGATAAATGAGTTTCAAAATTACAATAACAACGCCATCTAAGGTGCTGTAATGAAATAAAAAACAAATGGCTTCGTCTATAAGGGGCCTTGGACAACAACAATCGAAAGCTATGAAAGATAGCCTACAGAGAATGTTTCTGTGTTTGTATGAAGTAATATCGGAAGCTAAATTAACCGATTTGTATAATTAATTATTATTTCACCATTGGAAAGTGTAGTTTCTCTAGATGGACATAATGCTATAATGTTATTACAGTAACTTCTGAGTGAATCGAGGACAGGTAAGATTAAAGTAGCTTCTTATGCACAGAAAACTTGATAGACTATTCTGTACATTCGTTTCCTGTATTTCCTAAAATAATTTTTATGACCAAATGAATGATCTCTGGACCAAAATGATCGCATTTTAATTTTTTAAATACAATTTAAATTAAGTAACATAATAAACGATTTATCCTTCTATCGAACACGAAAGTTCCCTGGATCAAATGTCCTATTTGAATTATGTACTTTATATTTATTTCTAACGGGTGCAGCGGAGCGCACAGGTACGGCTAGTTTGTAATAATGCGAAAGAGAACATAAAAGAAAAACTAAATTGCCTATTGTCTTGTCTGGATGAAAAAACTCCTAAACATCCATTTCCTTCTGAAACCAATTAACCAATATGTTCCAAACGAAACTAATTTCTCTAACGAACTTCAACTGTACAATATTTTGACTTAATACATCAAGAATAAGAGGGAAAGCCTAAGATCAATATTTTCACAATCGATAACGTAAAACAAACAGCACAGCAAATATTTCAAACAGTTGTTCTACTTCCTCCCTCAACTGAGTTGTTACTTTTCACACACAGAGCTCAGAATTTCGTTGAAGTCATCAATATGGGTCACACGAAAGATGAATTTCTACAACTATATTACTTGTCAAAGTTTTTCTGCGTATTTCCATTTGTTTACTATATACAGGAAATAAACGGTGAAATTCGTTTAGAAGCGAGTTTAAGAAGGAATGTTCTAGGAACTATTTGGATGGCCATTTTGTGTAGTCTGATGGTTGTTTGTTATGTTTGCACTATTAGGGAGTTTGAAATTTTTGGTGACAGAACGCCTGGATCTCAGGTAAACATTATGTTTTGTTATCCAATGAATTCCATACTAGCAATTTCAAGTATTTTGATCCTCTTCATTAAGAGATTTAAATTTGTGTCTGTCATTAAAACTCTGAATAATATACACAGAATTTTAGACAAGTATAACAATGTAGATGCCCAAGGTCGTAAAGAAAACTGGTTTTCAAGAGGAGAATGTATATTTTGGTTCATAATTTTTACGGTCTTGTCTTACGATGTCGTTATTGAAAATGTGTCTTATATGGTACATGGAGCATTGTACCGAATAGGTTTCATGATTTACCTTAAATTTTCGGTACAGTTTTGTCACATCGTGTGGTGTGTAAAGAGAAGATTAGCTCAAGTATCTAAGATGATACAAAATGTGTTTAAGGAAGAAATACCTGAAGAGGAATTGTGGCTTGGATCAAATAGCGTAGCATTTCACAATTATCAAGAATTTCCTGAAGCCTTAGTGTTTGTGATAAGTGACAAAACATTAACGGAACGTGAAGAAACCTGCAATAAAAGTAGAAGGCGTTCTACTTACAATGAAGGGTATGTCCTGAACCAGCTCATCATTATAAAAGAGGTGTACTACAAACTCTATACATGCACGAAAGTTGTCAACTCCATCTACGGTTTGCCTCTCCTGCTCCTGTTCGTAAGGGTAACTGCCGGTCTTGTGACTAATATATTTGATTTAGCCTACATTCTGTCGACCGATGATGAAAATTTACGGATACCAGACCCTTCAAAACCTAACGCATTTACAAACATTTCCTCCCTAATCATCTGGATCTCCTTGTTCTTGGAAATAGTCGCATCTGTCACTGTTTTCTGTCAAATGACAATGCTGGAATCCGATAAGCTTAGCGACCATGTTCAGAGAATCTTACTGTTTCGTAGTCTGTCAAGCCAGGTGAAAAAAGAGCTGAAAATAATTTCCTCCGAGATAAGAAGAAGCAAGATACAATTTACAGCCCTGTGGTTCTTCAAAATAGACACAGCTCTGCTATGCACAATTTTAGCATCTGTTACAACGTTCTTATGCAGTTTAAGTAAAAGGGTGAAATGGTTCTTATCGTTTCATCAATCAAGTTTGTGTTTCGGATGTACATATTTTGAACAGTTCAAGCTACAAAAATTAGGCTAAAAAGGTGAAATGGTTTCTAACTCGTTTTTATGTTCTGAAAATTTTTTTATGTTTGTGATATTTAATGTATTTTATATTTTGTTTTCACATTTTCATAATGGTATATCTATAATGTGAATGCTATGGATCGAGAGGAATAACAGGGTGTTTGAAATAAGGTGCAAAAATATTTGGGGCTAAAATTACAGGAAATGGATTGTTTACTAACTCTAACTTTTGTATTCTTCACCTGACATATGTTCTGGAACATTTAAATCCAGACGTTTGAGATGGGCAGAGCATGTAGCACGTATTCCAGAAATGCATATAGAGTGTTAAGGGAAAAGACCTTTAGGGAGGCCGAGACGTAGATGGGAGGATATATTAAAATGGATTTGAGGGAGGTGGGGTGTGATGATGAGACTGGATTAATCTTGCACAGTATAGGGACCGTTGGCGGGCTTATGTGATGAACCTTCGGTTCCTTAAAAGCCATTTGTAAGTATAATAATGTGATACATTGAGCTATATATAATCATAATTTTCCTTACTGTGTGTATTTAAAAATATTGTATCCATTGTATGCTTTGTACTGCACTATTTTATTACTAGTACTATTATTATCATTATTATTATTATTATTATTATTTCTTATTTTTTATCATTATCATTATTATTATCATTACAATATTATTATCATCAATATTTTTATTTTTATACTTTGTATGTCTCATTTATTTTGACCTGCTGTTCACATTTTATTATTTTTTTTCTTTCTTTCTGTATGTTATATATTTTGTATGTTTCCGATTTTTTCTTATCATTATCTTATTGTTTAAAATTGTATTTTGTAAATTTGTATTTTTTTGTTTTCTTATTGAGTGTTAGTTTTGTGTTAAAAAATTGTTATTATTATTATTATTATAAATTTGTAAAATAATTTTTTTTCTAAATATGTGTTTTTGGCCCTGGACAATTTAGAGCTCCTCAGGACGAATTTAAAGGGATCAGCGCCTGTAAGCTGCAGCCCTTTAAATGACACTTAATTATTCTGACAGGTTTTTATTCTTCATTCTAATTAATTTTATTTTATCATTCATTCATATTAAAATGTTAAAATAATGAAAAATTTTCTAAATATGGTAATTTGGCCTGTACAGGAAGGAAGGATATCGATAGTATATATCTTTTGTAACATTCAAAATTCTAATATTTTGTTTCGTTGGTGGTAAATCTGTAGCATCTATTTGATGCTTTATGAATTTAAAGATGGACCAGCGCGTGTGTTCAGGTTACTGCAGATTTTATATTTTTGATGTATGCATGTATTTATTCACACTGCAAATGCCCTTTTGGCAGTGGTAATTGATTGGTTAACCTTTGAAGCAGTGCAGTACATAACACCTTTTAAATTTGAGTTTCCTGCCTACAGATTTTTTTTCAAAACTTGCATTCTGACCCTAGTAACTTTTTATTTTCCCTATTTCCACTTCGATGTTGTTGTGTATAGTTGGGGTGTGGAAGACTCGCTACGTGTTTTATTTCAGTTGTATGCTAAAGTATCACAGTTACGTAAGTTTCTCCTATTATTTGTCTTTCGGTCTTTTAGAAAATATTTCAATAACAAGATTGTAATTTCTCTGAACATGTATGTCAATATAGAAATAATGTGGTGGTTTCAAAACGTAACCACTACGGAAGGAAGGATTATCTTACCATATCCAACAAAATGTTCCATTTTCATGTCAATTCATCATGGCTCAAAAGAGATGGTTGCTCTAAAGTGTTTTTGGCAACTTTTTCATCGTTGAATCTGATGATCTCTCTAAGGCAGCAAAATATTTATGAATGTGGTATTAGATGGGCGTTTGGTTTACCACACGACGTGCTAACAGAAACGTGGTGAGTTACTCATATGCTGGAGTGTCCTGTCAAAGGATAGGAAGTCCATTCTTTTGCTTTCTAATTACCACGCAACACTATGACGTGAAACGTGTTAATGAAACCAGAAACTGTTTCCTTTTGTATCATTCGTCTGAAGACATTGCCTTCAGTGACAGTCCTGATTTTTTTTATTTTTGTGATGATTGACAAATAAAAGTTTAATTTCATTAACACAATTTTGTATTTCCTTCCGAAATGCATCAAAGGGTTAATTAATATTAACCCGGCACACTCACATTAACACAAATTTCCAGACTCTAGACACCCAGGGAATCTTTCTTCTTCAAGAAAAATTCTCAGAGAGCTGAGCCCGGGAATCGAACCCGGAACCTCCTGCTTTGGAAGCGAGCATGCTGACCAACAGACCACGGAGGCAGTCAAAATTATCTAATGAATGCAGTTTTTCCCCAATTTTGCAACAGAATCTTAACTTTAATCCATACAAAATGGTAATGGTCCAGGAAATTAAAGATTGTGATATGGGAAATCGTCTGAGATTTACTAAACAGTTTTTTGAAATTCTGTCCAACAATATTGTTCTGTTAATGTCAGACGAAGCACATTTTAATTTGTCCAGAAGTGCAAATAAACAGAACTTCCGGTACTGGGCAGAAGAAAATCCGAAAGAGATCAACATGGACCTCTTCATAGTGTAGTCGCACTGTTCGGGATTATTGGCCCATCCTTTTCGAAAGTGAAAATGGTGGTTTCTCTTTTAGTGCTGGTGCCATATTCCGAAATGACGCAATCCACAATTTTATGGTCTTGTGGCTAGGAACACATCCTTGACGTGGAATCTGAAAGTGTGTGCGGAACTGAACTGAAGGATAAAATGGCATACCATAAGGAATAAATTTATATTACTGTTTCACATTTTACTTCAATATTTTCCATTTTATGTGCAGTTGAAAATGGAGAGATATTTCTGACTCACCAGGCATATCAATTAATTATATAATATAATATTATAGAATTACATTAATTATATAAAATAATTTTATTAAAATTATTAATAAAAATTATTTTTATTAATAATTTAAGCTATAATAATTAATTTTATACTCTCGATTGTTATATTACGGCGTTAAAATATCTTTTTAAATGTAAGTTACCTCATTTGACTTTTTTCAAATTCTTATTTAAACTTCGAAAATGTTCGCTATTTCCAAAATTTACAGAAACACCTGGAATGATAGAGAAAATCTTAATACAGTCTCGGATTCAACAACCTTCAATGCCTAAAAGCAGTCATATAAGTTAGATTATCTACCTCGAGTGACATTTATTAGGATTATTTCATGAATGAAATAAAAATGTAAATAATATATCCCTAAAATTCGCTCACAAAATGTTAATAATTATATATTTATGAATATTTAACCTATTCAGACATTGTGAAGTCGAAATAGATGAATAACAATTATTGTAATAAAGTAATTTAATGTTATTCAGCAATGCCAATTGAGAAAAGCGAAATACAGGTTTAAAAAATGTTAATTAAATGTACTGCGCTTTTCTCTTGTTATTATAACCGAAATACGTTTTCATTATCTGCTGAAATCATAATTTAATTTAAACATTTTATAATATAATTACAAATAACCTGAATAATACATTAATTAAATGAACAATTGTTATGACATTTCTTTAGATACAATGGACATGGAAGTAGGATTTCGCACTTAATTTAGTACAATGGATACATCCTCATCGATTTACATGGAAAACAGTTGGCCACACTGACTAAACAAAAGAACGACCATGCGATAAATTGATAGTGATAAATCGAGCTGCAGAAATTATCGCGATGTATGACTGTGATTGGTTGGAATTCAAAATTTCATTACACTTCATTGGCCGAAAATGGAATGACGTCATATAAACGAAATAGTCGTATTAAATTTATTTTTCTTAATCATGAACTTTACAAATTTGACGTTTTACAATTTTTCACTTTTCTTTTTGAAATTACAGAAAAACCTGACGTGACCCAGAAAAAATGAATACAGATTTGGATTCAGGGTACTTCAGTTAACTGGAATCAGTAATTTTTTCTCTTGTAGTACAAAACATTTTTTTGAAACGCATATGTGTTATCTAATATTATTTGAAGTATATTAACATTCTATTAGCCAGTTTGTCCAAGTAATGTTTAATTTTGCTCAACGAATATAAAATTAACAGTCTGTTTATTTTTAACGCTTTGTTAATGTATTTTCCATTTGTTCAACATAATTTTGTTTAAGGTAACCAACACTCAACTATAACGTCTGTTAGCACTATTTTAACTACTCAACAGCAGTTGGTAATGATTCTACACATGTAAGACAATTTTTGATTGGCTAAAATTAATCTTTAAATTCTATATTATAGAGTGAGTCATGAAACTTGCATAAAATGACAACCTGTTATAGTAGGCCACGCTCCATAAACAAACAGTTGACAAATGAAAGTTGTAGGTGACGTGCTGAATAATAATTACAAAGTAAGGTTATATTTCCTCATTGCTATTACGGATTTGAAATACGAAATAAATAAAATAACACTGATGTATTTAAACAGTCCAAAGTATTTTTTAAATGTTATATTACCAGTCATATGCTAAACATTCCCTACAGAGAGACACAAAATATTAATTTTGCAACTTCTGTTCGAACAGCTGTGGAGACATCGGCCATATTTAACTAACTGTTAAACGAGTTAACTGCCCGAAATCCTACATTTAAGGGGAGAGGATGGTATTTTTTAAAACTTTTTTTCCTATTTGGTATAAAATATTAATATTTTGTATGTAAAGAGCTCATAGCTGTGGCAACTCAACCAAATAAAAATATTTTGAAAAATAAAATTATTTGGGGGCCAAAATTTGAAAAAAGTATACCCAATGCAGGATTGTACTAAAACCGATATATCTAAACCGTTTTTAAAGATAGATTCAAACAGTTTTTTGCAATGTATTTGCAACAGCATGTTCTACAAACTGTCTGTAACACAATTTTGATATTAGCCCCTACGTTTGTAAAATAAACAATTAAAATTTAATAACAATTTTCTGATTTCCTTTCTTGCAAACAAACGGGCGTATTTTTTAAACGAAATCAATTAACAAAATTCTGTTACAGAGAAAAGTTTCCTAATAGTCTAAAGAATGTGTGTCCTAAATTTCATTCATGTATCTTTAATAGTTCAGAAATTATATCAATTTTTGTCTCGTAATGTAGCAAAAAAATTAAGTTACTGAAAGCCGATAAAAGCGGACGTGTGATTTAAAAATCCATAGCGCAGGAAGTTTAAAAATGACGTCTCACCTTCCGATAAGGGCACAAAAACCCACAAAATGTTATGCAATGCATTCCACACATATGAAAGGGTATTTTAAAGAAAAAAAATATTTTTGAAAATTTAATTTACCGGAAACAACAATAAAAGTGGGCGAGTGATTTAAAAATCCATAACGGAGGAAGTTTAAAAATGGCGACTCAACATCCGATAAGAGCAGAAATACCCACAAAATGTTATCATATGCATTCCACACATATTACAGAGTATTTTAAAGATTTTTTTAAAGTTTACTCATTTTTCACCAAAAAATACCATCCTCTCCCCTTAAAATTAACAAACTGTTAACAATCTGTTAAACCAAACTGATGTTGAAAACATACAATTTTAATTAATTAACAAACTGTTTTAGAGTTTAACAGTCGTTACATTTTCTAACAATACTTGGAAAAACCGGCCATATGTGTATTAGTTTAATTCTGCTACATAGTTTGTATTTCACTGTTTAATTAATAGTTCATAGTATTTTACTGTTTAATTCATAAGTGACTCTTGTACACACGTAGGGTTAGTTCACGATAGCTACGAGCGGGTTAGGACGACCCTATGCACGTCGACCATACTGAGGCCTATTGTGGATCTCGAATTTTATGGGATCAATGAGGATGAGGGTGTACCAGCCCACCGGCCGCATGTGACCCCTCACCCGCTCACCCAATGGAGGCCTCCTACTCTTCCCTCCCTAGGTTTATACCGCCAAGGTGACCAAGCAGCACAGGATCCATTTCAACGGCCCTTCCAAGGTGTCGAAGCGCCCTTGGAAGTGCTCTGAAGGAATGAATCCTGGCAGAGATATCGCGGAAGGCTGGGAACCCAGGAACGGATGCAGAGAGGACGCCCTCCCACCGTAAGCGGATGAAGACATGCGTCTTGACCTGAATATGTCCATTGAATGACATGAAGAAGGTGAATGATGTGATATGAAATCTAAATTCTTTTTTCTATAGGGGAGGGGAAGGGAAATGGACCGTGGCAATGAAAATTCCAAACGTTTGACCCAACTCGCTCGGTTTGTATACACGTAACTTCTGTCGAAATCAAATTGTTGTGTTCTTTGTAGCTTGTAAGTACGTTCATGTTTCGATTTAAATTCACTTGTAATTAATAAAGATAAAACAATAGCTATCCCATTTTCTTTAAATAATAAGGTAATAAACCAATTTCATCTATACTACAAATTAAAATGCATAATTCTGATTGTTCCGATATAAATTGCAATTGTTCAGTTATTAATGAAGTTAATGAGATTAAATACTTAGGTATAATTATTGATAATCATTTAAAATGGAACAATCATATTCATTATATTTGTAATAAATTACGTAAAACATTATGTTACTTTGTTGATCTAAAAATATTTTGTCAATTAACTGTTTACGTATAATTTATTTAGCATTATTTCAATCTATATTTATGTATGGTATCATAGGTTGGAGTGGAACTTATAAATCCAACCTTTATCCGTTAATTTTACTACAGAAAAAAGTATTAAAAATATGTTTAAAAAAGCAGAAAGATTACCCAGCTGGATTTTTGTTTATACACTTCAAAGTTTTCAATATTAAACAAATGTATTATTTTATTTTACTAAAATATTTTCATAGAAATTTTTAATAACTTTGAAAGGTATATACATAAATATATAACTAAAAATATGAATTCTCTGCGTTTGTCTGAACCAAAATGTAAAACAAATGCAGCTTTTTATCATAGCATGAGTCAAGGTCCCAGATTATTAAACAAATTTCATTTCAAGATTATTTTAACCACGAATCCTCTCCAAATTAATAAAAAAAAAAAAAAAAATTGAATTAGATTTATAGTTTAGGTTTAAACATATTAAACACTTTTTAATCTGTAGTCACTCTCAATTTTAATTTTATTTTTGTCTGTATTGGAATCCTCCTGAGCACGAGTCTTACTCATTCAGGAATGGGCTAGTTTATCTTTCATTGTATTTATTAACTTGTATTCCAAACTTACTATAAATAAATAAATAAATGAATAAATGAATAAATAAATGAATAAATAAATAAATGAATGGAATAATAATGAAAATAATTGAATAAGTAAGTAACAAACAAACAAATAAATAAATAAATAAATAAACAAATAAATAAATTAAAAATTAATTAATTAATAAATATTTAGGCCATATATAATTTTTGCTGGTTGAGTGGAAGGGAAGGTCTTACGGCCCTAACTCTGGCAGCTAAAATAAATCATTATTGTTATTATTAACATTAACATTATTATTATTATTATTATTATTATTATTATTATTATTTTTATAACGTATTCAACTATTGACACAAAATATAAAATTCCCATCTTAGTTAATATAGATATACTGTAGAATTATTAATCATTAAGTTTTGACATTATTAGCCTATGCATTTTTATTGTGAGTTTCTATCATCAAAGTAATTTATTGTTTCTTTACATAAAAACCACTTAAGGAATTAATTCAGCTGTACAATATTTTCATTTAGCAGTGAGAGACAAGACAGCAGTTCCAAACTAATATCTTTTAACAATCGATGAAGCCAAATAAAGCGATAAGTAACCATTTCCACCGGTTTGACTTCTTATTCTCTCAACTGTGTTGTTAAACTTCTCACACAGAATTTACACTCTCACAATCTCAACACACTAGCATGGAAGACGAATTTTTACGACTTTACTACTTCTCAAAGTTATTCTGTTTATTCCCATTTACTTTCTACAAACAGAAAAACGGTCAAATGCGTTTGGACGCAAATTTGAAGAAGAATATCCTAGGAACGATATGGACGATAGTCTTGTTTATTGTGTTGGTTGTTAGTCTTGTATGCAATTCTATTCGACTTCAACTCTACGATAACAGAACCCCAGGCTCCAAGATGAACATCATATTTTGTTATCCCATGAATTTTATCGTTTCAATTTCAAGTATTTTGACTCTTTTCACCAAGAGGTTTAATTTTGTAAAACTCATTGGAACTTTGAACAATGTACACCGAGTTTTGAACAAGTACAACAGTGAACAATCTTGGGATTGTGAAAAAAACTGGTATTTAAAAGCAGAATATACATTTTGGTTTGTTGTTGTTGCGTCCTTAGTCTACGATATATTTTTCCTTGAAATAATAAGTTTTTTGTCTCATGGAATATTATTTAGAATAGCCTTCATTATTTATCTTAAATTTTCGATACAGTTTTGTCACGTTGTATGGAGTGTAAAGACAAGACTAGGTCAAACATCAATGATGTTGCTAAATCTATTTCAGAAAGAAATACTCGAAGAAGAAAAATTGTGGCTCGGAGTAAGTGATCTATCAAATCATAACTACCATAAGTTTCCCAAAGATTTGGTCATGATAATGGATAAAGATATGCATAACGAAGTTGAAGAAATGTGCAGTTTAAACCCAAGACTTTCTACGTACAATGACGAATATGTTCTCAAACACCTCGTGATTGTAAGAGAAGTGTACCACAAAATCTACACATGCACGAAACTTATAAATTCCATCTATGGTTTGCCAGTTCTGCTAATGTTCGCAAGAGTCACATCCGGTCTCGTCACAAATATATTCGACTTAACTTACATTCTCTCGTCCGGTGAACATTCTCTATCTCCACCCGACCCTACAAGAGTCAGCAATTCTGCAGGAGTACATTCCCTCATCATCTGGATCTTCTTGTTCTTGGAAATAGTGACTTCTGTAACTACTTCTTGTCAAGTGGCAACGCTGGAATCAGACAATCTTGGCGACAATGTGCAAAGAATCATGCTGTTGAGGAGTCTCTCAAGCAAAGTAACAAAGGAGATTAAAATAATTTCCACTCAGATAAGAAGGTGTAAGATACAATTTACAGCCCTGTGGTTCTTCAGAATAGACACAGCTCTACTGTGTACAATTTTAGCATCTGTTACAACGTATGTAATTGTTCTTATGCAATTTAAGTAAAAAGGTGAAATTGTTCTATTTACTTCATCACGCGAATCTATTTATTAAATATAGGTACTCAGTTTAAAGGATTAAGGCCCGGTTTCACCAAACGTATTTAACGTTAATTATTGTTATTTAAAGTCTTAATTGGTACTTAAAGGGACAATGCATTTCGCCAACACAAATTGCACTTTAAGCTTTCATTAAAATATATTTAAGTTAATTGGTCAGTATTTGGTCATATAAGCAACGAATCGTGCAATAACAACGATAATTCTCAATATATGCCTACATTGACGATTTTACTATGTTTCAGAAAGCCGTGGTGACTTAATTGAGTATTAAATTGATTGAATTTATTTTAAATGCGTATTAGTTCAGTGAAATGCAAACTAATGAAATACGATTTAACTTTCGTAGTTAAGTTGGATTACTATTCGTTAATTGCAGATTAGTAATATGTTGGTGAAATCTACCCTAAATGTATACAACATTAATTCTAATATAATGTGTATGAAATTTAAATATATGAAATATTGACTCATTTGACTAACAATAGTAAATAAAAGTAATTTATTTCGGTGCTTAATCTGCTAATAATCGTGCTTTAATACTATTGGTGTAATATGAATAATGATCGACAATCCACAGTTACAAATATAATATTGTCATGTCTTCACGATACCAACAATCAGCTTTATAATTTTAAATATTAAGTTCGTTCTCATAGAAGTTGTCACGTAGCATTTCCAATTGAAGACATTATTACAAAAACAGCCCTTGTCAATTTTTAACGAAAATGAGTTAAGAACACCATAACGTGGAGCCACATTTTTGCCACAATCTGAAATGTGTTTAAAAGCCAAAAACGACTTGTGTCAGGCACAGTAGCCATAAGAAAAAACACCGATTCTACAAAAACAACCCGTGTCATTCTGCTTTCGAACAAAAATTGCCCTTGTCAGCTGACATGGGTTGTTCTTTTGTTAAATGTTTTCAGCACTGAATTAATTAGGTACATTATGCTTTATATAATAATTACTGGCGATATTGTGTTAAATTGAATAAATATTTAAATGTTTCACATTGCAACAATGAACAGTCATTGAGCATTCCATTTTATTTTGTTGTACATCATGGATAGTAACGATGGAAATAGATAAAATTTTCAGAAAAAAAAAAACGGAAGAGCACAAAGGAAGATTTTATTAAGAAAATTAAAGTAGAGGGAAAATAACATACTGTGACAGCGACGTGGGATTCGAACCCACGCCCACAAGTGGAGATATCCAGATAATTCTCTACACACCTGTAGAAATTTCTCGCAACTATGATTTCGCTATAAAAGAAGAGACGCCAGCGAACTCGAGGAGTTCCAGTTTTTCAGTTATTCAGTCAGTGAGTAAGCCAGAGCAAGCAAGCCAGTCAAGCAAACCGGAGTTCGACTCGAGTGTGCGTCCGCATCTGCGTCAGCATCCGAAGGCCTGAGTTCGAGTGCAGTGGACCGCAGTTGGAGGGACCTGAGTTCGAGTGCAGTGGACCGCAGTTGAGGGACCTGAGTTCGAGTTCAGTGAACTGTCTCTGAAGGTCTGTGGTTCGAGATACTGTGAACTCGAGTGACTGAGATAGAAGAACTGTGAACTGAGAACTGATAGTTCTGATTTGTAAATAGTGCTTGTAAATATTAGTTAAGATTAACAGTTCATTGTTGTTCGTACTAGTCCAAGTAAATTGTCATTGTCGTCGGTGGAGTTTTATAACGAATATTGTGTTGAGTGAAAATCCAATTGTTGACGAGAGCGTTTAAGGCGAATTGTAGAAAGGAATTATTGTTGGAAGAATAAACCCTATTGTTGAGTTGAAATAAATTCACAATACTAATCACTTAGGGAAATATGTGGCAGCTTGCCTTTGTTAAATCAGTGGGATGATATAATAGCTAGCTGCAGAGTTCATCCAAAATCTTTTGAAGTGATTTTCTCAACATCATCATGGCTACAGTGGAGCTCTATTTTTAGCTGAGAATGTTAGGATTGACAGAGACTCCCACATTAAGGGACAGTTATTCGGTGCCATGGAGATCTGTGCATTTCCGTAAAAGGGTACCAATACCTCAAGAACTATGTTTGCACCTCTTTACAATGAACCCTTGAAGATTAAGCAATAAAAATGGAGGACCTGAAAACTGTGTGGACTATTGTCTCCAGAAACCGCCGGTCCTTTGAAAGTCTCCAACCTGTTTCAGAAACGGAAACTATCAATACACATGTTGTAGACATTGAAGGGTCTGACAAGAGCAATGGAGAAGAAAGTTATTAATATGTGTTGTGATTTCCTGCTAATTTACTGATATTACAATACAATATTGACTGCTGAAGTAGTAATATTACAATCTCCATTTGTATTATTTTAATGCAAAAATAGCCCATGTCACACGCTCCCACATTCAGTAATTAATTATAGGTCTCTAATATGTAAAAACGTAAATGAGTTTATCATATATCTGATTCTTATATCCTGAAGAAAGAGTCTACCTTTTTTTATTTCGATGTTATAAGTTACATGGACTGGGGGTTGTTTTTTTGTTTTCCTGAAAAATCGACATTTTTGGCAAGGGCTGTTTTTGAAATAATGTCTTCAATTGTTTGCTTTCATATTTTCAAATCTTACTGTTACAATTTTGTGCTACACGTGTTTATTATTGTAGGAGAAAGAAATTTGAGTGAGGAACAGTCAGTTATTGTCGGGTGACAGAAGGTATAAGATCGGTTAGCTAGAATGCCTAAATTCAGTAAACCATTGGAAAGTAAACTTCATGCTTACGTTAGTGAATTTTCAACCGATGGAACAGTTTTGTTATGTAAGGTTTATGAAAAGACAGTTAATCAGGAAAAAAAAAAGTATTTTATAAGTCAACATGTTTCACCTACTAAGTAAATATGTGAGTTATGTTGGTATAATTTAAATTTATTGCTAAAATATGCAATGCCTTTTTAAAATTTTCAATACATTTTTCAAAGATTATTGTGTCCTTTTTATGCTTTTATTGCCTGTTTTTGCCTGCCTATTTAAACTGTTGTAAATGCCTAAACATCTGGGCTCTAGTAATCACTATTTGACTTATTTATTTAGAAGTTATTAACTTAATTGCATTCGTTAATACTGTTTCATATAATTTATTAAGAATTTTCACTTGAAATGTAAATAATCTAATAAATTATTTCATGGCTTATTTTGAAGCTTGCCAAGATATTAACGCTGTTAACATAATTATTGTAAACATTAAGTACTTGAAGAAATGCTTTCCAGTCAATTCTAAATGTAGCCAAGTAATTTCAAATGTACACAGCCACTATAGAACCTTTGTCAGTAAATTGTGGTATGTTTTTTCAAGAATATAGATTACAATATAGCAGAAACTTGTAAAATTAATTTAATTTATTGAATTGGAAACATCGACTTCCTCCTAACTCTTAAAAAAAAGGTCTTCACGATTATGTAACACATTTTAACGTTAGTAGCCCCTAAATACTGCCATGTTTCGAATAGGCAAGGAAGCCAAATTTTCAGCATCGAACGGGACGTACGAATCATCTACTATCTGTCAAAAGCAGCATGTTTAGCTCCATTCAAGATTTGCCGACATCAAAAAATAAGCCTCAACACTAATTTATCTTCTAACAAAATACAATGTGTTTGCACTTTCGTAATTTGCACATTCCTACTTGGTGGTGTTATTGACATCATCCGCGCTGTCAAAAATATGGCGTACACAAATCCCGCCATGGTGCTGGATCGTTTGTTCTGTTTTCCACTGAACTACATCACAGCCATCGTCTTCGTTTTATTTATCATGAACAAAAGAAGAACATTCAGCACACTTCTGGAAGATTTTCAACATATTGATTTGATTCTGAACAAATTCAGAGAAGAATATGAAGGTGTCGGTAATAAAAACACAAATTACGTTATAATAGAATGCATTCTCTTTGTTTTATTGACTTTTTCTTCATTTTCGACGTCTGGGAAAGAAGAGTTAACCTCCTCCTTGACACGATATACCGCATAGCATATATCCTTGAATTCGTCATGGTGATACAGTTTTGTTATGTCGTCAATTGTTTGACACAACGGCTATTTGCGTTGTGGAATTGTATTACCCAAATCACACAACAAAATTCACCATGGAAATGTGTCTCTAATGCAAGACGTAGTAAAATCAACACATCGAAGGCAATTTCTATGTCAAAACGTATTTTTATTGATTGTGATATAAATTTGAAGACAGTTACTTCGAGGAAATCCAGACAAGAGTATCACATCCTCCTTCTTCGAGAAGTGTACAGCAAGATTCACAACATAACAGAAAACGTTAACAGCATGTACGGACTGCTAGTTCTGATGCACATCACACGTTGTACAGTTTCTACAATAACGAATATGTTCTTTTTCTCTTCGACAATGATCCTGAAATCACAAGGCAGTACTCCACAAGGCATCAACGACAACTATTACATGTTGAACATGAACAGCTTATCGCTCTTTTGCTGGGTTGTCGCTTACTTTATTTCCATTGTTATGATCACTATTACTTGTGAGCTGGCAACACTGGAAGCTACGAAAGTGGATCACTGTGTCCACAAGTTTCTACTCGATCAATCAGCAAATTGTGAAGCTGTTGAACAACTAAAATTATTTTCACTTCAAGTATCAAAATACAGAATAGAGTTCTCTGCCATCGGGTTCTTCACTATAAACCTGTCGCTTCTACGTAGCATCATCACATCAGTCGTGACCTACATAATAGTTCTGGTCCAGTTCAAGTGAGTGAGCTGGGATTTCTCAATGTTCATGATATACTGCACCAAGTTCACGAGTGCTTCTCATGGATTCGTTGTTGCCAACTGAAGTGTGCAGAAGGCGCTAAACATTAGCTGAAATGTCGTTTTCATTTTTTTTTTATTTCTACAGATCTTACATTAGTAATGTAGCTTTAAGATGTGGAACAAGTCAAAATTTTACTAACTTATTACAATTTTTACATTTTTTTTTACAATTTCATTTTCAACTTTTTGGCGAGATATGTTAGTGAGATGAGGATAACAGGCGGGTTTCGCCAACGGGTTACTTCTTGTCATTTGACTTATGTTAGGAGAAAATACACAAACGGTTAAAAACACCCTTGAAGCAAGTAAAGACCAAACGGCGGTAAGTGAAAAGGTCGAGGACGGGAATATTGTACGAAATGGAAAATAAATCAGATTTATCCTTCGAAGAAAAAATTCAAATCAATCAAATGAAAACACTCGGGGGATTAAACGCAGAATAAATATGCCCGACCGCAGCTCTGGATCAGTCAGGCCAAAAATCTGAATCTGCCGATTGAGCTACGTTGAAACTTGGCTCTACTAAAATTAAGGGTGTTTGAGAATAAGGTGCAGGAAAATATTTGGGGCTAAGCCAATGGAGAAAGTTACACAACACAGAACTGCACGCATTGTATTCACCTGACATAATTAAACTTGAAATGATTTGAGATGGGCAGGGCATGAGCACGTATAAAATATAATGTTAGTTGGGAGACAGGGAAAAAGACCTTTAGGAGGCCGAGACGTAGATGGGAGGATAATTCAAAATTTAAAAGGCATAAACAATTCAATCACCGTTGAGATAACCTACAAAAGATTTTGATAATACATATCATTCGCAAATTACCTTCATTTGCCTTAATTACAAAAAACAATTCAGACCAAACGGGGGTGAAGAAGCTGGGGAAAACATCAGCAGAAACCAATCAATCAGAAAACGGGGATCCAACCATCAGCAGCGCAGCTCTGGATCAGCAGCCCAGCGATCTGCCGACTGAGCTCATCATGGCTATACAAAATATACAATACATAGCCAATCAGATTATTAAATTTACAAATCCAAACTTTCAGTTGAGATATAAAAATTTAACAATTCATACCAAGTAGATTAATTCAATTTATAATCATAATTCATAATTTGAGATATACAGAAATTGGTAATACATATCATGTACTATTCAATTTACCAGTAGCATATACAATTAATTCAATTTAAAGCATATACAAGACTACTATACAATACAAAGCCTATTAATAATTTATCATTTCGTTAAGCCATACAAAATTGACTATAGCAATATTCATTTTTAGATTAAACAACTCATTATATACAGACTACTATTGAATTTACAGCATATACAATTAATCAGTTAAGCTATACAGACTACTATTCAATTTTGATTCATGATTATCAATTAGGCTATTTATTTTTAGGTGCTCAAAATATAGGAAAATATGTGACAAAAATGAAAAATATTTAATTGTATTTCAAATATTTTATGTGAATATAAATAATGCAGTACTCAGCAGTATAAATTATGCTGTCTCGTCAACTGCTGAAGAATTACAGTACACAATGAGATTCATCCTCAAGTTGTCCACTACAAACGACTGACGATTATAGCGGAACACTGCCTTGTACTGGGAAAAAGAGCGCCCTGGCCACTGAGAAACAACATACACTCCCTAGAGATATGTCTATGATTGAAAACGAAAACAGAGACAGCATATGTTTTATGACGTTATAATTTCTTCCTGAATCAGCATTATGATAACTTACAAGACACTCCTAAATGACACATCAATGTTTACGTGTCTTAGTTACAGTACAATTTTTAGTGGTGACAGTTCTTATCGCTTGTGGTGAGAGGGCAGACTGCAGTTCCACAGATAGATAGTTCCTAGAAATAGTTGTCAGCTGTCACGTCTAAGCAACTGCACTGAACTTTCGAGTATGATTAATCTGTAATGGGACTTTGTCGAATATTACTTTGTGAAGATTTAAATTTTTGTGTGTTTTATGTGAATATTTGAAAATGTATACTTACATTAAAAAATTCAAAATATGTGTTTTTATGTTAAATAAAATTTAAAATATATGCTCATGTGATCATGTCCGAAACTTAAAACACAATAACGAGTTTCTATAAAAGTGCAAATAAAATATTTATTTACCTAAGAACCCTAGTCCTCATTATCAATATTGAGAAAAGTTTTATTTTTGTTGCTACAGGATGACAAGAAGTCACTAATTTCTTATTTAAGTAATAGAAAACTTATAAGAAATTGAAGACCTCCCTGAAAAAAGGATGTGACATCAAATTACTGAAATATGTGATTTAGGTGGAAAAGTAATTCTGAAGCATTCATTTATAATAAAAAATTATTACATTCAATAGCTGAATAAGTTTGCATTCTTGATCAGTCAAATGGTTCTGCTAGTAAATATAGGTCTAATGAAAAATGCCTCTGAAATTATTTACCTTTATTTTGAAACATGAATTATACTCGTAGTTTTGTTGGTTGCATTATTATTCCGGAGAGGTCTTCAATTGTCGCCGAAAAATGTTAAAAGTCGTCAGATTCAGTGACAAAGTCGCCATATAGGCAACACTTTAGCTTGGAGATTAAGAAATGTGCTTAACGAAAAGTTTCCTAATCAGTGGATTGGTAGAGCAGGGCCTATTTCTTGGCCACCCGAAGTCCAGATCTCACCCGCTTGATTTTTTTCCTGGGGTCATATCAGAAACATCGTTTATGCTGTGAACGTTCATGATTTAAACCATTTGCGCGAAAGAATAGTGGAGGCTATTGCTATGGTCACACCGGACATGCTCTAGCGAACGTGGACAGAAACAGAATACCGTTTAAATGTGTGGCGAGCTACAAATGATGCCCATATAAAACTTATTAACGACAAAAAAAACTTACATACTGTGTGAGAATATTTGTAACGAAGTCAACTTCCAAGCTGAATACAATTAAAAGTTATCAAAGCACAAAATGTTGTCATTCTTTTTCGGAAACCCTGTATTTTGCGTAACTATCACCAAATCACAAGATATTTATTTAAAATATATCAAATATTATTAATACTAATTTCAATTACTTTGGGATTACGAGGGATGAAGTTACAGGAGAATGGAGAAAGTTGCACAACGCAGAACTGCACGCATTGTATTCTTCACCTGACATAATTACGAATATTAAATCCAGACGTTTCAGATGGGCAGGACATGTAGCATGTATGGGCCAATCGAGAAATGTATATAGAGTGTTAGTTGGGAGGCCGGAGGGAAAAAGACCTTTGGGGAGGCCGAGACATAGGCTAGATGGGAGGATAATACTAAAATGAATTTGAGGGAGGTGGGATACGATATTAGAGACTGAATTAATCTTGCTCAGGATAGGGACCAATGGCGGGCTTATATGAGGGCGGCAATGAATCTCCGGGTTCTCTGAAAGCCATTTGTATATTGTATTATGTTTATTATATTCAATATATTTACAATAATTTAACTCTGTTGAAAATTTTTCATACAGAAGACCCTAGTAACTCTGAAGATGACACAGAACCATTTCATAATACTAGGCGAAATATGTTACCGGTACCTCTTTTACTACAACCAAACTACAATAAAAAGTATGAACAAATTCATTTTTCGTATTCATTTCATTCATAGTGTTCTCCCCAAGGACAGGTCTTTCACAGCAAACACAGCATTTCCCAATCTTTCCTATTTTCTGCCTTCCTCTTAGTCTCCACAAATGATCCATATATGTTAATGTCGTCTATCATCTGATATTTTCTTGTCACGAACTCTTCTCCCGTTCATCATTCCTTCCAGCGCATCCTTCAGTAGGCAGTTTATTCTCAACCAGTAACCCAACCAATTCATTTTCCTCTCCCTGATCAGTTTCAGCATCATTCTTTCTTCACCCACTCTTTCCAACACGGCTTCCTTTCTTATTCTGTCTGTTCATTTCACATCCTCCATCTTTTTCATATTCACACTTCAAGTTCCTCTGGTCGTTTCTATTCACTCCGCTGTAATGTACCATAAATGCCACACAAAGCACTTCAGTAGTGTCTTCCTTAGTTATTTTTCCAGAGGATGGTTTTTTTCTTCTATTAAAAGTTTCCTTTGCCATTGGAATCTTCTAATTATTGACCAAGATTATGCAATGAGCTTATTGAAATAAATCTAAAATTAAGTAACACAATGAAATATTATGTTTATGATTTGATACTGTTCATTAATTAACTTTTTTGGTATAGAGATTTTTCGTTCCTTTTTTTGGCTACTTCCCTCCTCCCTCAAATTCTACTTCATATTGTAATTACATCAGTTAACTTCTAGAGTTTGTATTATGTAACTGGTACTGCCCCAAGCATGAAGATTTGCTCTTTAGGGTGTAAAGTATATGCTTTAATAGTTATTTACGATACTAATGTCGTAACGTTTCATTTTACAACACGAGATTAGAAATTTGTCAAACGAGGCTGCAGGCCTCATTTGATAACCAGTCGAGTATTGTAATATGAAGTTACGACATGTATATCGTACAAAATTTTACCCTCTTCGATAAAAAAAAATAATGTAAAATTGAATACTGTATAAATGTTAAATTTTTACGGCCGGCTATATACATTTGATTTTTTTCATCTAGAGGTTCCTGTACGGGACGGCAGGGTAGCTCAGTTGGTAGAACAGGTGGCTACGGACTGGAAGGTCCGGGGTTTGATCCCAGGTGGTGACAGGATTTTTTCTCGTTGCGAAACTTTCAGAACCGAGGTTCACTCAGCCTCCTATAAAAATTGAGTACCGGGTCTTTCCCGGGGGCAAAAGGCGATCAGACCACACCACCTCATTCTAGTGCCAGGTCATGGAAAGCATGGGGCTCTACCTCCATGTTACGGGGATACCTTTACCTTTTTTTTTACCTTTTAGAGGTCCTTGTACGAGAAACATTTGAAAAATGTTATTATTGTTGGTATTGTTACCGTAGCTGGTCAATATGAATATTACAAATATGAGTGTTCATGATATTGAATTAGCAGCAAATGCTATTGATTTATTAATTCCAACAAAATCGCGACAGAGGTATGAAGAGGATTTTTGTGAAGTTTAAACAGTGATGTAAGAAAAGAAAAAAGTACAGAATGTTCCTGAACAGGATATGCTCGCATATTTTTCAATAAAAAGTGAAAAGAAGAAATCAAGTTCTCTATGGACTCATTATTGTATGCTGCGGTGTACGATCTCATTGAAGAAAATCGTGAACATCAGTAAGTACACACAATTGTTAGCTTTTTTTTTTAAAGCGGAAAACTGAATTGTGAAAATGTTACCATTAATGTGTATAACAAAAAAAAACAATTTACTTTACGACACTCAGTGCAGTAAAGTTGGTTATTACAATATTCGTTTCGATGCTATTATGTTTAATTCTACGTTATCAATGCGAATAAATATGTATATGCAACTTCAATAAATTCAATAACTTGAATTCAAATTTTCATTTTCAAATACTTCAATACTTTCTTAACCCTTTCTTACCTATAGATACCATATGACAATAATTAACTTCATAGCATTTATATATTTGTGTGTTACATATGAAGGTAAATTTTGCTGGATAACTTCTATTTCAATACATTTTCATCAATATAGTTTTGTTTCAAATGTTGCCACTCCCGTAACTTGGTCACTCAATTGGTCCTAATACAGCTATTTGTTTCAACATGGATTGCTTGTAAATTTAATTTGGGTTAGAAAGGGTTAAGGACATTTCAGTGAAGGTGTAAAATATTTTAATTAAGTATCTAAAATGTGCTGTTTACTAAGAATATGTAATAGCACTCATGGAAAACAGTCACTCGAACGTATAAAATTCCTACATCAAATATATGAAGGGTTTCAATCCAGATAAGATTAATTACTTATTTAATTAATCCCTAAGAATTAGTTTCAAGGCTCAATTGTGAACGGTTAAACCCATATTATGATCTCAAACTTAATATCACAATTTCAGCCTCCAGCAGTTAAGGAAATAGTTATGCGTGCCCACCACAAAGTAGGTTAAGATAAGAAGATATTAAGACTAGAATATTAATTGTTGTAATACTTTGGGATAATCACGTCTCACTTGAAACCCTTCAAGTAACAGTAATATCTAGACCTACTGAATTAAGTTCTCTGTATTATTGTAAGTATTTTATTGACACTGAACAAGGATTATTTCATTGAAACTGAACAAGGATTATTTAATTGAAACTGAACAAGGACTATTTTATTGAAACTGAACAAGGACTATTTAATTGAAGCTGAACAAGGACTATTTTATTGAAACTGAACAAGGACTATTTTATTGAAACTGAACAAGGACTATTTTATTGAAACTGAACAAGGATTATTTAATTGAAACTGAACAAGGACTATTTTATTGAAACTGAACAAGGACTATTTTATTGAAACTGAACAAGGATTATTTAATTGAAACTGAACAAGGACTATTTTATTGAAACTGAACAAGGATTATTTTATTGAAACTGAACAAGGACTATTTTATTGAAACTGAACAAGGACTATTTAATTGAAGCTGAACAAGGACTATTTTATTGAAACTGAACAAGGATTATTTAATTGAAACTGAACAAGGACTATTTTATTGAAACTGAACAAGGACTATTTTATTGAAACTGAACAAGGATTATTTAATTGAAACTGAACAAGGACTATTTTATTGAAACTGAACAAGGACTATTTTATTGAAACTGAACAAGGACTATTTTACTGAAACTGAACAAGGACTATCACATACGACACAACGGATGTTATAATAGTGCATAGAACAGACAAGTTGACAGAGAAGAAGTTAACAGCAGTGAAATGAATATTACTAATTGAAATTTGTTTTGCAAATTTCTCCAGTTCACATTTTGCTTCAGGTTTCAAGGACTGATTCAGAAGCTGCTTCTGAATCGAATTCTCTAATTTCTTGACTTCTGATACTGTTAGCTCACATGTTACAGTCATGGACGCAATCGTGCCAAGATATATAATAATCCAGAGACACAGGGAATATGGATCGAAAGAGGAATTGTATATACCTAACCAAAATGGCTGTAAAATGTCTTCGTAGGAGACCATGACAAAGTACAGATGATGTAGGTTAGTTACCAATCCGACAGTTGAACGGGTGACCTGAAGAAGAATCAGGAAGCCATAGATGGAGTTCACCAAAGATGAGGCCTCGTAAATCATAACGTAAGCTCTTCTCATGGATGAGATGTCAATATTCTGTTCGACTTTGTTTCTTCCTGATGAATATTCCGGCACTGGTTCACAAACAATGAATTTGACTTCTAATTTTCCCATCGATCTTGTTTGATTCATATCATAACCTCTTTTGGACTTTCCATTCGACTTTGAGGACAAACATTTATAAGTTTCCAGTGACTCAACTACTTTCCAGAGCGCAACAATTCTGTGTTTTATGGCTCTTACCATGCAACAATACTGACTTACGGCCACTAGGATTGACATACAAGCAATACGATACAGAACACTATACAACGTGTAGTTTTCCTTTTTCCTGTGACAAACTTCATAAACACTAAAGACAAAATACAAGGTGAAGATAATGTAGTTACAAAGTATATATCTGTGGACTTTCATAGCATAACAAGTAATTCCTCTTCCAATATTGTATAACACAAGATCAATTTCTTGCAGAGTATTTAAAAATGATATTAACTGTCCTCTTTTAAAGTACAGAAAGACAATAGAAACTACAGCAATAACAAAACTAGCAGGAAAGGAAAATTTAATATCCACTCTTATTCCTGGATTCGTGTTTTCACTTACAGGAAATAAATAAGTTTCTGAAATCAAGCCATATACTAAAATACAGACCATGAATACTATCCATATGCATTCAATAATTTTCAAGACAATATGCAGATAATTTCTATGAGTAAATGTAGAACTGCTCTCGTATATCTCGAATGGAGCTAAACACATTAGTTTTGAGATGTAGGTGATTATCTTCATTTCAGAGTTCACGTTCTGTAGATATTGAGTTCCTCTGGCATTTGTTTTCATATTTGTTGGTCTGTTATTCTGTAAGCAGTGATATATTTGTTATCTTCTCGTTGGTAAGGCTAGCGATTGAAGCTGTAAATTCCAATGGATATTCTTACTAATGATCTTATTAATTACTACGTTTTCTGTGTCCTTATAATATCACGGGCACAAGATATCGCGGTGTACTGAAATTAACTGTTACCGATAACTTTGAAATGTCTGATGTGAGGAAAGCCACGTCAATTTCTTAATGGCTTATATGCGACCCCTCATTATGTTTACTCTAAAAATTGTGTTTGTTAGAGAAGACACATGTTAGCATTACTGTCCATTAAATGAATAGCAATTCATTAACGTAAGTATACCGGTATGTACTAATATTGACAGTGGATACGAGACACGAGTGAAATGTTAGGATAAAGGATGGTCCTCTCGAACTTTGTCCTGATTTCAACTGCCTCTGAAAATAAAAAGAAAATGCGAGGGCATTTTCGGTCACTTTTATTGTGAAGTACAACTCAAATAATTTCACAATAACTATCAGTAGTAAGTTCCTACATGTGCCCTCGGTAGCACGAACAATATCCAAACGATACTCATTTTCAGTGCAGGTTCTCTCTAGCATATCTGGTGTGACAGTTGGTTACTGCTTCAACAAAGCCATCACGTAATAGTAATATGCGTTACAGGAGCGGTATGTTGAAGTTTTCATGTTCGAGGAAAGTTTGAAAAAGCGAAACGTAGTTGGGCTTTTTAATTTCCGAGAATTGAAAGAAAACATACCGCTCGTGTATCGTACATTATTTTGTGCGAAGATCGTTTATTACATACCTGAAAGAGGAATTTATAATCAGTCGCAATGAAATCTGTATCTTGGTCTCTGTTCAATGACGGCAAATTTGCAAAACAAAAATATCTATCGTCAACATTGTTGCTTTAAAATGTTTTCTGTGTTTACTATACTCCAGCAGGCCGTGATATACGTCTGTCTTTTTTTCCCCAGTCTATGATGAGTCTGGAATCTTGTTGATTTTTCACGGCTTCCTTAATGTTACTTGCATCACGAATGCAGTAAATTTAGTGGAGTTGTAGAGTTTACTTAATTCTTGGGAATATTTGAAAACAATAATTAACAGTGCAATTTAGGTGAAATTGCAGTGGTAAGTTTCTAATTTATAATTATTACTATATTGAACGTCTCTAAAATAATATGTTAAAAGCCTAAAGCAGTAAAATCAATATGTCACTTAAGCGGTAAGAAGAGGGAAATTGTTATGTGTGTTAGGTTGGGAATACTGAATGTGGAATTTTAGACTTTCCGCGGATTGGTTTTGTGCGGAAAGCAAGCAAATACGTACGATTTCGCACAAATGTAATTTTTAATAATTTAGGAGAAAAATTCGCTCCGGCGCCGGGGATCGAACTCGGGTCCTTGGTTCTACGTACCAAGCGCTCTGACCACTGAGTTACGCTGAATTCAATCCACAGCACCGGATCGAACCTTCCTCCTTCGATGTTTTTTCTGCTAAAATATTAAGTGTCAATATTACAGATAAATTCTGTAGGACAAATTAATATACCTATAATATTCTCTCAGCTAGCAGTGCATAATAACTGCGGATTTCCGGCCAACAAGTCACTCAATTGAGTGCGCTCCTAGTATAATGGCAGTTGACATTGGATATACGTCAACATATATATATATATATATATATATATATATATATATATATATATATATATATATATATGCCTAACTTGAGTCAGGCCACAAGGGAAACATCGAAGGAGGAAGGTTCGATCCGGTTTTGTGGATTGAATTCGGCGTAGCTCAGCGGTCAGAGCGCTTCGTACGTAGGACCAAGGACCGGGTTCGATCCCCGGCGCCAGAGCGAATTTTTCTCCTAAAGTGTCAATATTATAGATAAATTCTGTAGGACAAATTAATATATCTTCTGGGTGTTCAGTTCAAAGTGTGTCATGGCTCGCTGTATGCCGTCACGTGGCTAGTCGATGAGCCTAGAGAATTCAATCTTCCTACACTTCCGCAGAGGTGTAGACTATTACTTATCTGCCAGAGAAGTTGCCTAGCAAGTACGGCGTTCATTCAGAAGAGTACTTACTGATACGTACGGTAACGCCCGTAGTGGCAGGAATGTGAACTGTTTCGAAACATGTACTGAGGTGAGTTTTTTCTTACTGTCGGAATATGGGAAAGGGTTAAGACGATTACTTACGTACTTGTTGACATTAACTTCGACGGTCAACATGGACACGGAGCATTTGATTTGTGGAATGTTGCCGTACGGAACCGATGAGTAACAAATACCCTGCGTACGACTTGGCCGCGCAAAATACAGTTCGAAAGAAGTTATGGTAGCACACAGACCGTACAGACCACTATCTATTGCTACGACGTTCAAGTTATACCGTACACGTTCTCAAGTTCAGATTGAACGCCTTGATTAATAGGCAACTTCTCTGACACCAAAGCTGAAACTCTCTTCAAATCGCTGACTCATCAACGGTGACGTCATGACACACTTTGAAATGAACACCCAATATAATATTATCACGTAAATTGTTGAGGTCAGTCGCCTGGGTAGAATACACAATCTCCTTGAATTATCCCAAAAAAATCGAATGTAATACCACAATAATGCTCCTGTGAAACGATACTTCTTTTGTTGGAAGATTATGCTGGGCTATTTGTGTGTAATCTGTATAAATACTATTTTTCTAGCATGTATAGTATGGAACTGTTGTGACAGTAGACTCAATGCAAAAGAAATCTCCAACTACCATATCCTGCATAAGACCAAACCATGTATTTAGTTTAGAGCTGTCTGGATATGCTCCTGAACTACACGGAGGTTTTGCGAGCCTCATGGTCGGACATTGTACCGGTTAAATTTTCCAGATAAATGAAAAGTTGCCTCGTCAGGAAAACAATCTTGGTTTTCGTCAATACGTTACAGGATCTTAATTTTTAATTCTTGCTTCTGAAGTCTGTCGGTTTGCTTGATTTCTTGAACAATTTTTACCCTACGGTGGTTTATACAAGAGGTACGCCTAATTACATAACGAGTGTTGAACAATTAGAATGAATATATCATGTAAAAGATACTAAGTGTAACATCACATAGACCTAATTAACATAACAAATTCTGCTTTCAAAAATATGGGATTTATTATTAGGAATTCAAAGAAATTAGCGAACATTTCGACGTTAACATTTCTCTTTGTCATATGCACGCCAATTCAGTGTAATTTTTCTTATATACCTGAGTAATTTGGTCTCCCACTTGTAAATTATGTACTAATTCAATTCAAAGAAAAATCAAAATCTATTTTTAAGATACCTTTACTTATTTATTTATGAACAAATGACTTTTAGAGAACACGGAGGTTCACTGCCACCCTCACTTAAGGCTGCCATCGGTCCCTATCCTGAGCAAGATTAATCCAGTCCCTATCATCATATCCCACCTCTCTCAAATACATTTTAATATTATCCTCCCATCTACGTCTCGAACTCCCCAAAGGTTTTCTTCCATTAGGTTTCCAACTAAAATTCTATACGCATTTCTGGACTCACCCATACGTGCTACATGCCCTGTAATAACAACAACAGCAATAATAATAATAATAATAATAATAATAATAATAATAATAATAATAATAATAATAATAATAATAAGAATAATAACTTATTGAAATAATGCAAATAATATACAAATTGATTATATTTAGAGCAAATGTTATTCAAACAATTATGTATAATAGTTTACCATCATATTGTTCTATAAATATAATGTCAATAATATGAGTACATCTAACAAGCAACTTCTCAACTTTCGAGCTCATGTTCCTAACAGAAACAACAACAAATTTCTTGGCTTACAAATCGATAATGTGTTAAATTAGAAAAATCATATTAAAAAAATTAACCCCAAACTAAATTCAGCATGTTTTGCTATTAGATCTATGCAAGAGATAGTAAATATCAATACCTTAAAAACAATATAATTTGCATACTTCCACTCGGTAATGAGTTGGAATAACTTTCTGGGGATATTCTGCAGATAGTAACAGTATATTCCTACTACAAAAAAGGGTAATTAGAATAATAGTAGGTGCCAAATATAGGGAATCGTGTAGGACCATTTAAAAATATATAATTAATACCAATGGCTTTTCAGTACATTTCTTCATTAATAAACTTGCTCGTATGTAATCGTGAAAACTTTGTAGTTAAGTCAACAGTTCATATTATAAATACTCGTTAAAAATGACTTTCATACCCCATCAACAAGTACATCGTGCTATCAACAAGAAGTGCGTTATATGGCAGTAAAATATTTTAATAGCATCCCTATATCAATTTTCTTTAATTTCAACCAACATGACTCGGGACGGATAATAATCATTAATCAATTAAGTTTAACAAAATTCCTATTAAAATATATAAAATATTCTATTAGCACTTTTGCAAAACTGTTCCTCGAACAGAAAATAATACAGAATCATTAAAAAGTCTGTGCTCAAACTGAAGGAGCTTACAGGAGATTTGAATTATAAATATTTTATAATACAAACTCATGGTTTGTAAGACAGTAAATGTCACGATCTACATTATAAACGACATACCAATTAAATAATAGTACTTTGTACAGAATATTAAGTAAATAAAGTACATCAGGTAACAACTAATTTCTTATTACACATAAAGTTGTTACACTGGCAACAACCACATTCAGTGGATGCATTATATTTTCGAAGAAAACTCTGGCACACTATCTCATATATCCCAGATATCTTCCGAACCACATCAGATGACGCTAATATCCTGGCTAGAAGTGTCTCTGGATCTTCCACTGGAATCTCATAAACCAACCATTGATATGCCCTCCAGAAATAAGTAACAGACATCAAACAAGGGGAGCGGGCTGGCCATTCAAACGGATCTCATCTTCCGAACCAACGCCCGGGATATTTAGAAAGTCTCTTACAGCAGGAGCAAAGTGTGCCAATGTTTAGAGTCGACGGCAATTCGGAAGGCGGTAGTCTGCTAGCGTTTGCGTCGAGACAGATAGAGAGAGCAAGGCAGCGTACTGTACTCCAACCACGAGAAAGTCTCCAGGGAATGAAACGAAGCGGGGTGATGCTGTGAATGAATGTTGATGTCATAAGGTCACACACGTGGGTACTCGTATCTCTATTGGCTATCTCTCAAAGCACAAACCATAACACTGATATACACATTTTTACACTACCCTAGTTACAAAATTAGATCACTGTTAATCTCCTGGTCTTTTAATCCCTCCATACAGGAAATAACATATGCATGAGAGCGCATGATTTTTAAACTGACGTTATAACTCTAATATTATCTATCTACTTCGCTCCATTAGATGGCGCAGTAGTAAGCACATTCCTTTCACGGTTTATCTCCTGGTTGGAGAACAGTACAACATTGCCACATCGTACTTCACGCGCACGTGCAATACAAATAGCGTAGGAGAGAATTTAAATTATAAAAAGACAATGTCTTTAGCCGTTGATTACTGTAAGCATGACACCAAACAAACCCTCTTTCCTTCACTAAGAATATTCTTTGCACGATTCTCAATCCCACACCACGTGCTTCTGCAGTCGTTTCTTGTACGTTGGCAACGTTGCAGCCAGCATCAAGATGGCCGGCAGCGTTCTGCTCGTCAACGTTTTTAAAATAATTATACATCTTAAACACTATTTTCCTCTGTATTTTTACAGTCTCTTCTTCCATTTATTTATCTTGCACACACACACAGTAAATGTTAGTTTTACTTATCCAATGTATTGAAACACTCACACGTGAACAAACGAACTCGGAAAGTACTTGTTACAGACTGATTTCGATTGGTTCTACCGTACAAGCTTGTGACGTCACATACCAGAAATGCTACGGCGCATATAGCAGCCGACCGCCTTCCGAACTGCCGTCTAGTCTAGTCGTGTTGCATCCTCATATGCTGTCTCTCAACCAATGGCACATTGTCTAACAGCGATGTACGAATAATATGGAGAAGAGATGTTTTAAATTTTCTCATTCAAATTTGATTGCAAGATGTAAGGTGCAAAATATGGTGATATCCGCAATGTAGTCTCTGACATTAAGGCCTTGAACTAAGTAACGGTTACCTTGGAGACCACAGATTCCTACTTGAAAAATATGTTATTCTTACTCGTTTAATCAAAACTTTTAAATTACCCATATAATAGTACATTATGCAACGAGCCTATAATGGTAGTAATTAAGACGCAAGTATGTTTGTTTATGAAACGAGCGCAAGCGAGTTTCATAATTTTCATACGAGCGTCTTAATTACTGAAAATATTCAAAATTAGGTCTTCTTATGGTTATGTGCGAACTGACCTGAATTGTGAGATGTGCGCAGACGCGAAAGTATTGATTTTTTCCGAGGCCGAATGTCATTGACCTTGACAGAGAATAAGATGAACATTAGTCTGATATAACCTGGAAATTGATATAGAATTGAAAAACGAGATGACAAATTGAATTTATTTGAATATTATTTACAATTAACGCTAATTATTATAGTAACAGAACCTTCTGCGACAGTATTGGATTTCCAGCCTCCGTGACTTTTCGCTAATTGCCTTTCGATTGCATATCCGAGAATAATCGATACTTGCGGTTTTATAACGGTACAAAGCTGACTTGTCACTGGCTGAACACCTGAACTTTAATGAATAGGTGTACTTTAATGACAAGCATTAAAGGAGTGCTACCAGGTGTATAATTACTACATTTCGGCATGGTCGAGCATAAAGTATAATAAGATCTATACTTCTTGAATTAAATGTTCTTTATCCTGTACATTTACTGAAATTGAACCAGAACTACCATGTATGACACAACGGATGTTATAATGGTACACAGAACAGACATTTCAATAGTGAAGAAGTTGAGGGCTGTGAAATGTATGCTACTAGTTGAAATTTGTTTTGAAAATTTTTCCAATTTACAAATCACTTCAGGTTTCAAGACCTCATTTAGAAGGTGCTTCTGAATTGATTTCTCTAGTTCCTTCACTTCTGATACTGTTACCTCACATGTTACAGTCATGGAAGCAATCGTGCCAAGAAATGTAACAATCCAGACAGACAGAGAACATGGATTGAAAGAGGATCTATATAAATCTAACCAAGATGGAGCTTTAATTTCTTCCTGGAGAATCATAACAAAGTAGAGGTGGTGTAGGTTCGTTACCAATCCGATAGTGGAACGGACGAACTGCAGAAGAATCACAAAGCCATAGATGGAATTCACCAAAGACGAGGCATCGCAAATCATATCGTAAGCTCTTCTCATAGATCGGACGTCAATATTCTGTTCGACTTTGCTTCGTTGGGATGAATATTCCGGAATTGGTTCGCAGACAATGAATTTTACTTCTAATTTTGGTATAGATCTTGCTTGATTCAGATTATAACCTCTTTTGGACTTTGCAATTGACTTCGAGGACAAATTTTCAAAAGTTTCCAGTGACTCGACCGCTTTTCGAAGTGCAACCAGTCTGTGTTTTATGGCTCTTACCATGCAACAATACTGACTTACAACCACTAGGCTTGACATATATGCCACACGATAGAGAACTCTATTGAACTTATAGATATGCTCTTTCATTTGATAAACTTCATAAACACCAAACACAAAATACAAAGCGAAGGTAATACAGTTACAAAGTACATATCTGTGGACTTTCATTCCACAATACGTAATTCCTCTTCCAATATTGCTTAACTGGAAATCTATTTCTTCCAAAGACCTTAAAAGTGATCTAAACTGTCCTCTTTTAAGAAACAGGAAGGCAATAGAAATGTCTGCAATGATATAGTTAGAAGGGAAACAAACTCTAATATCCAATATTAATCCTGTATTCCTGCTTCCATTTACAGGAAATAAATAAATTTCTGAAAACAAGCCATAGGCTAAAAGAGAGAACATGAATGCGACCCAAATGTACTCGATAACTTTCAAGACAATATGCAAGTGATTTCTATGAGCAGAATTGAAATGGCTCTGTTTTACTTTGAATGGTGCCAAACACATGAATTTTGAAAAATAATTTACTGTCTGCATTTCAAATTTCACATTGTGTAAATACCGATTTTCTGTTTCATTCGTTTTCATATTCGCTCGTCTGTTGTTTTATAAGCAGTTATATAGACCTCTGTGTGATCTTCGCCAATGGAACTGTAAATGCACAAAAGATATTATTATTAATTATTATTATGTCTTATATCAGGGGACAAGATACACCAGCATATGCCAATCACTCTACCGATAACTTTGAAATGTTTTATGTGAAGAACAGCTAGATCAATTTGTTAATGGTTTACATGAGACGTTTTATTTACTTCATTCAAAAGATGTTTGTTACAGAAGTCACGTGTTAACATTAATATACATTAGCTGAATGGCAATTTATTAACGTTAAGTGTATCTATTAAACTTATGTAAACATAAGATAAAAGATACAACAAAACATACAAAATAAAAAAAAATACAAAATAAAGTGAAATATACCTTTAACAAAGTTAAGATAAAAGATAACACAAAAGATAAAGGATAACAAAAAATATATAATGTAGTCAAAAGTTACACGATAAGATAAAAGACAAAATAAAAGTTATAAGTGAAAAGATACGTGATAAAATGAAAGATAACATATAAGATACATAAAATATATCAGATAAGAAAATAGATACATGGTCAGATAAAAGACCCAAGATAAAATAAAACATAGATATAAGATAAAGTAGAAGATATAAAATATGAGCTAACATAAAAAATAAAAAATAAGATAAAATAAAATAATAATAATAATAATAATAATAATAATTTATTTAACCTGGCAGAGTTAAGGCCATACGGCCTTCTCTAACACTCAACCAAGAGTAAAACTGCGTTACAAAAAACATAACAAATTTACAAAGTACACTACAATTTTACACACAAAACTGAATAAGATAATAATAATAAAATGTAAACAACAGGTAAGTAGAAATCAGACATAATATATAACATACAGAAGGAAAGGAAAAAGCATAATAAAATGTGAACAGCAGGTCAAAATAAATGTTTAATTAAAGAAATAAAGTGTGCTCTTCATTAGGAACATGTAATAGCACTCTGGCAGTACTGTCACGCCAACGTAGAAGAATCCTACATCATATAAACAAAGGGTTTCAATCCGACATGATTAATTGATTATTTGATTAATCCATACCAATTAGTTTCGGAGGTATTCAAGGTTTAAATTCAACTGTGAACGGTTAAATCAATAATGTGTTCTCAAACTTAATCTCACAATTTCAGGCTTCCGCAGTTAAGGATATACTGGGTGTTCATTTCAAAGTGTGTCATGACGTCACTGTTGTGAGTCAGCGATTTGAAGCGAGTTTCAGCTTTTATGTCAGAGAAGTTGCCTATTAATCAAGGCGTTCAATCTGAACTTGAGAACGTGTATGGTATAACTTGAATGTCGTAGCAACAGATGGCGGTCTGTAAAGTCTGTGTGCTACCATAACCTCTTTCGAACTGTGTTTTGCGCGGGCAAGTCGTACGCAGGTTATTTGTTATCATCGGTTGCGTACGGAAACATCCTACAATACAAATCAAATGCTCCGTGTCCATGTTGACCGTCGAAGTTAATGTCAACAAATACGTAAGTAATCGTCTTAACCCTCTCCCCATATCCCGACAGTAAGAAAAAAACTTACCTCAGTACGTGTTTCCAAACAGTTCACATTCCTGCCATTACAGGCGTTACGGTACGTATCGGTAAGTACTATTCAGAATGAACGCCGCACTTGCTAGGCAACTTCTCTGGCACATAGGTAATACGCCTCTGCGGAAGTGTAGGAAGATTGAATTCTCTAGGCTCATCGGCTAGCCACATGACGGCATACAGCGAGCCATGACACACTTTGAACTGAACACCCAGTAGTTATTCATGCCTACCACAAGATAGATTAAGATAAGAAGCTGTGATTAAACTTATTTATTTTATATTTTGGAATAGTCACGTCTCACTTCAAACACTTCAAGTAGCAGTAATAACTAGACCTTACTTTACTTACTTACTTACTTACAAATGGCTTTTAAGGAACCCGAAGGTTCATTGCCGCCCTCACATAAGCCCGCCAGCAGTCCCTATCCTGTGCAAGATTAATCCAGTCTCTATCATCATACCCCACCTCCCTCAGATCCATTTTAATATTATCCTCCCATCTACGTCTCGGCCTCCCTAAAGGTCTTTTTCCCTCCGGTCTCCCAACTAACACTCTATATGCATTTCTGGATTCGCCCATACGTGCTACATGCCCTGCCCATCTCAAACGTCTGGATTTAATGTTCCTAATTATGTCAGGTGAAGAATACAATGCGTGCAGTTCTGTGTTGTGTAACTTTCTCCATTCTCCTGTAACTTCATCCCTTAGCCCCAAATATTTTCCTTAGCACCTTATTCTCAAACACCCTGAACCTATGTTCCTCTCAGAGTGAGAGTCCAAGTTTCACAACCATACAGAAGAACCGGTAATATAACTGTTTTATAAATTCTAACTTTCAGATTTTTCGACAGCAGACTGGATGATAAGAGCTTCTCAACCGAATAATAACACGCATTAAATTCTGCGTTTAATTTCCTCCCGATGTCATTTATATTTGTTACTGTTGCTCCAAGATATTTGAATTTTTCCACCTCTTCGAAGGATAAATCTCCAATTTTATATTTCCATTTCGTACAATATTCTGGTCACGAGACATAATCATATACTTTGTCTTTTCGGGATTTACTTCCAAACCGATCGCTCTACTTGCTTCAAGTAAAATTTCCGTGTTTTCCTAATCGTTTGTGTATTTTCTCCTAACATATTCACGTCAATAACTAGACCTACTGAATTAAATGCTCTGTATTATTGTATTACTGAAACTGAACAAGGACTATCACATACGACACAACGGATGTTATAATAGTGCATAGAACAGACAGGTTGACAGAGAAGAAGTTAACAGCAGTGAAATGAATATTACTAATTGAAATTTGTTTTGAAAATTGCTTCAATTCAGATTTTGCTTCAGGTTTCCAGAACTGGTTCAAAAGCTGTTTCTGAATCGAATTCTCTAACTTCTTGACTTCTGAAACTGTTATCTCACATGTTACAGTCATGGACGCAATCGTGCCAAGATATATAATAATCCATAGACAAAGAGAATATGGATTGGCCGAAGTTCTGTATTGATCCAGCCGATATGACTCTAAATGGTTTTCGTAGATCATGACAAAGTACAGATGATGTAGGTTAGTTACCAACCCGATAGTGGAACGGGTGACCTGAAGAAGAATCGGGAAGCCAAAGATGGAATTAACCAAAGATGAGGCCTCGTAAATCATATCGTAAGCTCTTCTCATAGATGAGATGTCAATATTCTGTTCGACTTTACTTCTTTCGGATGAATATTCGGGCACTGGTTCGCAGACAATGAATTTGACTTCTAATTTTGCAATTGATCTTGTTTGATTCACACCATAACCTCTTTTTAACTTTCCAATTGATTTTGAAATCAAATTTCTATAAGTTTCCAGTGACTCGACCACTTTCCGAAGTGCAATAATTCTGTGTTTTATGGCTCTTACCATGCAACAATACTGACTTACCGTCACTAGGACTGACATACAAGCGATACGATACAGAACACTATGAAACTTGTAGATAAATTCTTTCCTTTCATAAACTTCGTAAGCACTAAATACAAAATACAAGGCGAAGATAATGCAGTTACAAAGTATATACCTGTGGACTTTCATACCACAATATGTAATGCCTCTTCCAATATTGTTTAACACAAGATCAATTTCTTCCAGAGCATATAAGAATGATATTAACTGTCCTCTTTTAAAGTACAGAAAGACAATAGAAACTGCTGCAATAACAAAACTAGCTGGAAAGCAAAATCTAACATCCACAACTAATCCTGGATTCGCGCTTCCACTTACAGGATATAAATCAATTTCTGAAATCAAGCCATATACTAAAATACAGAGCATGAATACTATCCATATGCATTCGATAATTTTCGAGACAATATGCAGATAATTTCTATGAGAAAACCTGGAATGGCTCTCGTATATCTGGAACGGAGCCAAACACATTAATTTTGAGAAGTAATTGATTATCTTCAATTCACAGTTCACGTTCTTCAGACACTGATTTCCTCTGTCATTCGTTTTCATGTTTGTTGTCAGTTACTCTGTAAACAGTTATATATTTGTTATCTTCTCGCTCGTAAGGCTGGCGTTTGAAGCTGTAAATTCCAATGGATACCTTTACTAATGATCTTATTTACTACGTTGTCTGTGTGTATTGGGCAGACGATACCGCGGTGCACTGCAAATAAATGCTATGGACAAGTTTGAAATGTCTGATGTCAAGAAAGCTATATCAATTTCTTAATGGCTTACATGAGACTCCTCATTATGTTTACTCCGAAAATTGTGTTTGTTATAGAAGACATATTAGCGTTACTGTCCATTAAATGAATAGCAATTTATTAACGTAATTGTACTAATATTGACAATGGATACGAGACACGTGTGAAATTTTAAGATAAAAAGCGGCTGTCTCGAACTTTCATGATTTTAGCCGCCTCTCAGAAAAAAATAAAAACTCGAAGGCATTTTTGGCCACCTTAATTATGGAGTAGAAGTCAACAAATTTCATAAAAATACTTGTTTAAATGGCGATCTTAGTCGTGTTAATTATGTAAGCATGTGTGGCTTACAGCTGTTTCGGTGCTACTTGACACCATCCTCAGAGCCTACTAGATCTCGGCGCTATCTGAACTTCGTTGCCTGTTGTGTGGGTGCGTTCGTGTGATGAAGAGTGTGTGTGTTCTGAAATTGATCTGTGTGTTGAGAATTTGATCAGGGTGTGTTTTAGTGTGTCTGTATATTTCATATTGTTCTAGTGTGTTGAGTGTTTGGTTTTTGGGTTGTATGTGTAGGATTTCCATGTCTGTATTTGTGTTATTGTATGTGTGGTTAGCATTAGTTATGTGTTCGGCATATGTAGATGTATTGTGTCCTCTGGTTATTGCTTTAATGTGTTCTTTGTATCGAGTTTGGAATGATCTGCCTGTCTGTCCAATATAGAAACTGTCGCAACTATTGCATGTGAGTTTGTATGCGCCTGTGTGGTTGTATTTATTTGCTTGTGTTGTTTGTGTGTTGAGATGTCTTTGTAGTGTGTTTTCTGTTCTGTATGCTATGTTGTATTTCTGTTTTCTGAATGAGGATGCGATCTTGTGTGTGTTTTTGTTTTCGTATGTTACTGTGATGTATTTCTTGTGTTCTTGTGTTTGTGTGTTTTTGTGCTTGTTGAGTTTTTTTTTTTTTAGTTTTTGTTTTGCCTTCCTTATGAAGTTGAGATAGCGCCGAGATCTAGTAGGCTCTGAGGATGGTGTCAAGTAGCACCGAAACAGCTGTAAGCCACACATGCTTACATAATTAACACGAGTAAGATCGCCATTTAATCAAGTATTTATATTCAAGTGTTAAAAGTAGTGTACGAAAGATTCAACATGAATTTCATAAAGCATTCACTAGTAGTTTTCTACATGAGTCCCCTCTTTAGCATGAACAAAATACAATACTCAATTTGAGTTCAGGTGATCTAGTGTATCTGTTGTGATAGTAGCTACTGCTTCCACAGATTATAATGGAATACTGTTTTAGATGTGTCCTTATATTATTAACAAGGTAAGGTATGGCACAATAATTTTTATACACTGTAACTACAATAATTTTTAGGATTCTGTGTTCATCATACGTTATATTTAGTGCTTATTGCTTATGTAAATATTATATCGACTAATTAACAGAGACAACTGGGTAGTAGCTATTCTGACACTGGCCATAGTGTGTAAGAACGCAAATCTAGCTGGACAAAATTAATAAGTTCTACATTCTAACGGATTGTTATGAAACTTTGTACAGACATTATAGGTAGCATATATTTTTTGTGTACAAACTCTGATTACGTTTGTGTAAAAGGAATTACCCCTTTATAGGGAGTGAACTTACACAAAATTAACTTCTTTCCTACATAGCAGAATTTTATGAAACTTTGTACAGGAGTTACAGGTAGCATATGTTTTTGTGTACAAACTCTGATTGCATCTGTATGCTACCTGTAGACCTAATTATTGTACAAAGTTTCATAAAAATATATTATAAGCCACCGGGGTAGCTAAGGCAGCTAAGGCGCTTGTCTGCCGATTTGGAGTTTCGCTCGGGCGCGGGTTCGATTCCCGCTTGGCCGATTACCTGGTTGGGTTTTATCCGAGGTTTTCCCCAGCTATAAGGCAAATGTCAGGTAATCTATGGTGAATCCTCGGCCTCATCTCGCCAAATAGCATCTCGCTATCATCAATTCCATCGACGCTAAATAACCTCGTAGTTGATACAGCGTCGTTAAATGACCAAGTAAAATAAAAAATATATACATTATATAGAAGATAAGACAGTAATATTGTCTATATGCACCACTATAAGGGGCAGTTCGTCTTATAGAAACATAGACTTTTAGACAAAAATTTATTCTACCTGTATCTTCCGTGTAAATTGTCATAAAAATCTCTTAGATAGGAATGAAGTTATTAATTCTGTTTAAATGCATCCCATATCAAGTGGTAATTCCTCTTATGGTACCGTAAATATAATAATAATAATAATAATAATAATAATAATAATAATAATCATCATCATCATCATCATCATTTATTTTAGCTGGCAGAATTAAGGCCATAAGCCCTTCTCTTCCAATCAATCAACAAAAAGTATATATATATATATATATATATATATATATATATATATATATATATATATACATACATATATATGTATGTATGAACTAGAGCTGGGATAAACTATTCTTTTTAAGAAACAGTTTCGAGTGTAACTGTTTGGCGAACGAAGCTGTTCCAAAATAACAGTTTCAAAGAAACAGTTTCATAACAATATGTTAAGGGAATGTCGGGTAGGGTCGGACGGCGGGTGTGTCCGGACACTTACAGTTTTCGTAAATGCCGTAAGATAGAAGCATGTTCTTGATTGCGTTTAGAAGCCTCCCTCCAGAGTACTGAATACACATCAGCAGGAACGGATTTATATGGACTAAAAATATATGAAATATGTAAATATATATGTAGTTATTTTTACCAAAATATGGAATTAAATATGGATTTTTACCAAAATATGGAATTAAATATGGACTTAAAATTATAAAAAAATGACTATGTACGTTAAATATTGGTACATTTTAATCAAACTAAACAAAAAATAATGGACGTACCTTATCTTCCAATGTAGTTTCAACAAAACACAATTTTTATTGTCTGTTACCATAACAATAGGTTACAAACATTTCTTTCAAGTGCTGAAAAGTGAATCTTCTTCTATTGTCTCTGAGGATAGATTTATACTGACTAAAAGAGCGTTCGACGTCACAAGAAGTAACTGGTACATAATTCAATTTCACAATGTCTGCTGGGGATAAGTCCAAGTTAATCTTCACTGTTGATTCACCACTCATCACAGCAACAACCTTTTTGTAGTTCTTCATATCTAGGGTTTTTTTAAAGTACAGTGTCCACCTTAGCTCTTACTGCATCTGCAACTTTACCTCTACCACGATTCAGTTGTTCCACAGTACTATTTATAATTTCAAAACTTTCAGATAGTGAAAGGTGCCTATTTTGGAGACTTTTGAGCGTTTTTATGATGCATGAAAATGTATGCTGAATGTGAGCTAAGTCATTCTTCACACTTATGTCACAGGTAACTGTTTTCGCAGTATCAATTGAGACTGCATCTTCAGAGTCCAATGCAAGGAGAACATTGTTAATAGAGTCTATATGTTCGGCATAATATTCAACTGCTTCTAGCCATGTACCCCATCTAGTTAAAATTGGCTTTGGTGGCAATGGAATTTCAGGGTACATTTCTTTCAACACGTTAACTCTACTGGGAGCTTTGAGAAATACTTTTTCACTGATGAAATCAACAAATCTACTTTAGGAAATTGTCTCTGACCACTTCTGCCACACGATGAAATGCATGCGCCACACAAGTAAAATGAGTCAATTTAGGATATACAACAGATAATGCTTGTCCAGCTTTGACCATATAAGGGGCAGCATCGCTAATAAAGAATAACACATTATCGTACATAATACCCTTTGGCCACAGGATACCCATAGCTTCGTTGAACAGTTTAACTATAGTTTTGTTATTGCACTTTTCTAGAACATCACAATGTAAAAGAATTCGTTCAGAATATTGTTCACTTAACAAACCGATAACTACATTACCAACAAGTCTACCTTCTTTGTCGGAGTCTCATCAATGGAAACCCAAATTGAACTATCTTTAATTTCATCTCTTATCTTCTGTATTGTCTCATCGTAGATGGATGGAGCATACGTCTTCCTAAGTGTTGACTCATCCGGGATTGTATGTTGAGTATATTTTTCAAGGAATTCCCTGAAGACCTTATTCTTTAGTTTGTAGAGAGGAATATCAGCAGAGATGAGAGAACGGCACAGGTCGATGTTAAACTCAGATCTTACATTCGATGTTGTTGGTTGTGTTAAAAACAATTGTCTCTGCTTGGAATTTAGTTGTTTGTTGGCCTGATGTTTACTAGTTGTAATGTGTTGTTGCACCAGGAACTTTGTGTAGATGATACTGCACACTGACACAAATTACAAAATAATATTTTATTGTCAGTTGATAAACCATCTTCTTTAAATTCTGAAATGTAACTTGTTAGTTTTGATTTTAAATTGACTGAATGACGTACTTTTGGCATATTTACCGTCTTTATAGTATGATTTACAAAACTGAACCTATGTGTACTCTGACTGGCATTTAACTGTTGAGCTGCACAACTGAAGTCTGTTAAAAATTTTAAATTAAATTAATACAGTTTTGTAACTTACTTTCCCATTGTTGATAGGACTGCTAATTTTCAAATAACTCTGATGTTAAAGGGATTACTGAACATGTGTTTAAATCTCTATTGTTGAAATGTATTTTAAAAGTTAATGGAATTTTGTTTTGTTTTATTGTTAAACCTAATATAATATGGACTGTTTTATATGAAATATGGAAAATATATGGAAATTAACGAAAATATGTACTAAACTCTAAAATATGGAAAAATATGGAAAATAAAAGTAGGATTTTTCAACCCTACACATTGTGAAACATAAAGATAATGCAAAATATAAATTATATTAGCTTTATAAGTAAATATGTATTTACATATAAATCCTTTCCCTGCACATCAGTGTGTAGCTCTACCTCCTGGTGTTAAGTGTGTACGTCATTGTTCGTGATTTCCATTGTGTCTACTCTCCGCCTCAGTATTATTCAAGACATCACTACTTTGAAATAAGGTAAGTGAAGTGCATCTGCCAACTACTGTTGTGTTTATAGAAGTGTTAGGGAACTAATTATAGAAGTGCGCTTTAAAATTCAAGTAGGCGGGAATTCTTTCGTTGGCGTGTGTATCGGGTAAGACCGGACAGTGCTTTGTCGGGTAGCACCGGACACATAAATAAAATGCTTTTATGTGTTACAGAGCTCACTGTTGGAGAAGATAATGCCGAAATCTGAAGAAAAGCATAATAAAAGGGATGTTGGACCGAAGAAAATATGAAGCATGCCATGAATGATGTACTAATGGAAAAAAATTAGTATTAGAGAAGCAGTTAGGGTGTATGGCGTTCCGAAGAGTTCTCTGCATGACAGAATTAATAAAATAAAGAAAGGGAAGGAAGCTAATGTACCGCCTAAATTAGGCAGATTTGAACTTACTTTCTCCGAAACATATGAAGAGGAACTATTAGCCCATATCAGACAGCTCGACGGCATGTTTATGCCACTAAGCAAGAAGGAATTCTTGAAATTGGCATATGATCTAGCAGTGGAGTTGAGATTGCCACACAGGTTTAACAAGACAAAGAAACTTGCCGGCAAAGACTTTTATTATGGATTTCTGAAAAGGCATCCTGAAATAGCATTAAGAGTACCTGAATCCACCTGTATGATGAGAGCAGTGGGTTTTAACAAGCCCCAAGTAGACCTGTTCTTCAGTGAGCTTGTGGAATTGATGGAGAAACATTCATTTCCCCCTTCACGGATATTCAATGCGGATGAAACTGGTGTTTCTTCAGTGTATGATAACTGTAAAGTGATATCTGTGAAAGGAAAAAGGCAAGCGAAGGTGTAGCTCAGCCAAACGGGTGGATGAATGGTGACATATTTCTTGGATGGCTGAAACACTTTGTAAAGCACGTGCGTCCAAGTAAAGATAGCCCTGTGATGAAAAAAATGAGAAAATGGATGAAGTGGTTTTCACAAAACCACATGTCGAAGAAAGTCAATCTTCAGTCAGCACTCCGTGCAATGATTCTGCGTCAATTGCGCCTCTCTTGAAGAAACTGTCCCCAATCCCTGATGCAAGCAAACGAAGACTTGCTACGAGAAAACGAAAGGCAGAGAAGAGTGAAATTCTGACTGGAACCCCCTACAAAGAGTCGCTGGAAGAGAAACAGGTTCAAAAGAACAAAAAGGATGAGAAAAATGCCGGAAATGCGCAAAAACTCTAAATTTGGATCAACCTTCAACATCAGTTCAGGCTTCTGCTTCCAGTGTGACTTGTTGCATATTGTGTGGTGAGAGTTTTGAAGAAGACTGGATTCAGTGTGAAAAGTGCAAGGGTTGGGCGCATGAAAAGTGCGCAAATTTAGAAAATGCGACTTTTATTATGAGTGTGACAAGTGTATGCAAGTGCAATAACTCTTTCTTTTCAATTCATACCATCTGTTGTACTTTTTTAAAAACTGTTTGACTGTCCGGTACAACCCGCCAATATCCGAATCACTAGGCAAAATGTATATTTATAAATAGGCCTTTCCTCAGATTATTAATGTTTATTCATCAATAACAGTACACGCATATTGTTTTATGATTCTTGAATAGTGTTATTAAATATTTTGTTCTTCTCGTTAACATAAAACCAAGTCAATATGAAAGAAAAACCTTAAGTGTCCGGAACTACCCGACTCTCCCTAAGTCAGTGCCAACTGTTACAAGTGTTCCAACAGTTACTGTACAACTTCTCATTTGGTTCAGGAACATGTTTCAAAGCCCTTGAATCGTCTTTAAATCAGCTGTTCAGTGTATTATGACGACGAAAGTCATTTTCGTAGATTATTATTAAGGGTACAGTAAATAACTACAATTCAAAATGAATCCATTTTAGTAAAAATAACGCATATAACCCTAGAAGAGTTTAATAACGATAAGACATTAGCCGATGATATTTTTCGCGGCATATTAATAATTAACACAATGTTAGGGCACCATGAACATATTCTGGATCAATGGGCGGCTAATAATAATTAATATCAGATTTATTAGGGAATTTGATTCGTACAATTAAACTCAGCGATCCTACATAGGCTACGAAGGTCGTATGGAACCTATATTACATCTACTTTGGATTGGGGGTCGATGACAGCGCTACACGTGGTCTTTGCAAACAGCAGAGAACAGGGAAGCTGTTTAGAAATTGAACTGTTTATCTCTTGGAACCATGTAGAACGTTGAAGTGGTAATTGGAGCAGTGTAACTCTCTTTGGAACAGTTGTAACAGGTTATTTCACGAAACTGTTTCAATTAAAAAAAACTGTTCCAGCTTTTTTTACCCATCTCTAGTATGGACTTACAAGCTATGAAAAACACAACAATTTCATTTAGATAAAAGTTACGTGTATACAAGAGTCACTTATCAATTAAACAGAAAATACTATGAACTATTAATTAAACAATGAAATACAAAATGTGTAGCAGAATTAAACTAAAATACATAGAATGTTAATATATTTCAAACAATGTTAGACAATAGGAAGATATTATTTTTAAGTAGGTTATTTTACGACCCTTTATCAACATCTTAGGTTATTTAGCGTCTGAATGAGATGAAGGTGATAATGCCGGTGAAATGAGTCCGGGGTCCAGCAACGAAAGTTACCCAGCATTTGCTCGTATTGGGTTGAGGGAAAACCCCGGAAAAAATCTCAACCAGATAACTTGCTCCGACCGGGAATCGAACCCGGGCCAGATGGTTTCGCGGCCAGACGCGCTAGCCGTTACTCCACAGGTGTGGACAAGAGATTATTGAGAGACAATTTTGAAAATATAGCGCTATCAGGATGCATGTCTAAAGAAAGAAGTTACCATATGGTCAGTGACCGTTAAGTCAGTATAATTGAGGTAAGTTGCTAAGAAAGTTATCCTTTAAGGGGAGAGAACGGTTATTTTTTTTTTTATTTTTTTCCTATTTGGTGTAAAATATTAATTTATTGTATGTAGAGAGCTCATACCTCTAGAAACTCAAACAAAAATAAATATTTTGAAAATAAAATTATTTGGGGGCCCAGATTTGAAAAAAATATACTCAATGCAGGATTTTACTAAAATCGATATATCTAAACCATTTTTAAAGGTAAATTCATCCCGTTTTTCGCAATGTACTTGCAAAAGCATACTCTATAAACTGTCTGTAACAGAATTTTGATATTAGTCCCTACGTTTGTAAAATAAACAATTAAAATTTAATAGCACTCTTCTGAATTCCTTTCTTGCAAACAAACGGACGTAGTTTTAAAACGAAATCAATTAACAAAATTCTGTTACAGAGGAAATTTTCCTAATAGTCTAAAGAATGTGTGTTCTAAATTTCATGCATGTATCTTTACTAGTTCAGAAATTATATCCATTTTTGTCTGGCAATGTAGCAAAAAAATGAAGTTACCGTAAACCGATAAAAGGGGACGAGTGATTTAAAAATCCATAGCGTAGGAAGTTTAAAAATGGCGGCTCAACATCCGATGAGGGCACAAATACCTATGAAATGTCATGCAATGCATTTCACACATATATCAAAGTGTATTTTAAAGAAAAGACATTTTTTTAAATTTAATTTACCGGAAACAACAATAAAAGGGTGGAGTGATTTAAAAATTCATAAAGCAGGAAATTAAAAAATGGCGTCTCAACATCTGATAGGGCACAAATACCCACAAAATATTATGCTATACATTCCACACATATCACAGTGCATTTTAAAGAACTTTTGTTTTGAAAATTACTCATTTTTCACCAAAAAATACCATCCTCTCCCCTTAAGCTATTTTTTAAAATGTTCATTGTTTTGCAGCCCCTAATACTTTGTGACAAGGAACTCCAATAAGATCTAAACTTCTTGAATTACGTGTTCTTTATCATGTACATTTACTAAAATTGAACCAGAACTACCATGTACGACACAACGGATGTTATAAGAGTACATAGAACAGACATGTTAATAGTGAAGAAATTGAGGGCTGTGAACTGTATGCTACTAACTGAAATTTGTTTTGAAAATTGTTCCAATTGACATTTAACCTCAGGTTTCAAGAACTCATTTAGAAGTTGCTTCTGAATTGATTTCTCTAGTTCCTTCACTTCTGATACTGTTATTTCACATGTTACAGTCATAGAAGCTATTGTGCCAAGAAATATAACAATCCAGACAGACAGAGAACATGGATTGAAGGAGGATCTATATAAATCTAACCAAGATGGCGATTTAATCTCTTCCTGGAGGATCATGACAAAGTAGAGGTGGTGTAGGTTCGTTACCAATCCGATAGTGGAACGGATGAACTGCATAAGAATCACAAAGCCATAGATGGAGTTCACCAAAGATGAGGCATCGCAAATCATATCGTAAGCTCTTCTCATAGATGAGACAATATTCTGTTCGACTTTGCTTCTTTGGGATGAATATTCCGGGATTGGTTCGCAGACAATGAATTTTACTTCTAATTTTGGTATAGATCTTGTTTGATTCAGACTATAATTTCTTTTGGACTTTCCAATCGACTTTGAGGACAAACTTTCAAAAGTTTCCAGTGACTCGACCGCTTTCCGAAGTGCAACCAGTCTGTGCTTTATGGCTCTTACCATACAACAATACTGACTTACAACCACTAGGCTTGACATATATGCAACACGATAGAGAACACTATTCAACTTATAGTCATGTTCTATTCTTTGATAAACTTCATAAGCACCAAACACAAAATACAAGGTGAAGATAACACAGTTACAAAGTACATATCTGTTGACTTTCATATCACAATACATAATTCCTCTTCCAATACTGCTTAACTGGAAATCTAATGTCTTCCAAAGACCTTAAAAGTGATCTAAACTGTCCTCTTTTAAGGAGCAGGAAAGCAATAGAAATTTCTGCGATGACGTAGTTAGAAGGAAAACAAAATCTAATATCCAATACTAATCCTGTATTCGTGCTTGCATTTACAGGAAATAAATAAATTTCTGAAAAGAAGCCATAGGCTAAAAGAGAGAACATGAATGCTATCCAAATGTACTCGATAACTTTTAAGACAATATGCAGGCGATTTCTATGAGCAAAATTAAAATGGCTCTGTTTTGCCTTGAATGGTGCCAAACACATGAATTTTGAAAAGTAATTTATTGCCTGGATTTCAAAGTTCACATTGCGTAGATATTGATTTTCTCTTTCATTCGTTTTCATTTTCTCGTCTGTTGAACTGCAAACAATTATATGGACCGGTGTGTGATCTTCTCGTAACTCTAACGAATGATGTTGGAAATTTAAAAAATAATATTAATTTCCACGTTACTATGTGTCTTATATCAGTGAACTAGATACAGTGGTATACTGCAAATATCTGCTACAGATAACTTTGAAATGTTTGATGTGAAGAAATTACATCAATTTGTTAATGGTTTACATGAAAGACCTTATTCTCTTTACTCCAAAAAAATTGTTTGTTACAGAAGTCACATCATAACATTAGTGTCCATTAGCTGAATAGGAATTTATTAACGTAAGTGTATGTACCAATCTTACGTAATAATCAGTATAGAATATATAGTGTATATTCAATTGAAGACCACAGGCGGAAAACGTGATAAGGCCAAAAATATGGATTTCATGTTTTAGATGTCATGTAATAGCTCAGGTAGTGTAGAGTTGTGTAGTTGTGAATAGTTTATAGAAAGGTTTAAAATAATGACAAACCAAAGAATAAAAAATGATAACTTGCCAAAACAGACAACATATAATGCATCTCGTACCGGCACCGAAACTTTCAACTTGCTCTCCTGTAAGAACAATAAACATGACTTATCAAGTTTTCCCCTGTGATCTTCAATTGTAATGGTTACTGCCACAAAACAAAACGTAATCACATGCACTGCCCTATGTAGAGCAGTAGTTCATTAAAAGTCATTTGAAAATAGAGAGTCCACATCTGTGGAGTAACGGTTAGCGCAGCTGGCCGCGAAACCAGGTGGCCCGGGTTCGATTCCCGGTCAGCGCAAGTTACCTGGTTGAGGCTTTTTCCGGGGTTTTTCCTCAACCCAATATGAGCAAATGCTGGGTAACTTTCGGTGCTGGACTCCGGACTCATTTCACCGGCATTATCACCTTCATCTCATTCAGACGATGAATAACCTAAGATGTTGATAATGCGTCGTAAAATAACCTACTAAAAATAGAGAGACAGATAATTTAAGAGGCAATTGTGAACTGATGAATTATATCTATTAAAATAGAGTGGGCCTCGAGAGGTAATTTACTAAACATGTCGATAGGAAAGTAAGGATCACGAATATAGTTTTCAGGTACAACAGTTATTAATCTCTTAAGAAGAAACAAAGTTCTTGAAAGATAAGTTGAAATATAACAATATGACTTTCCCATATCAACTTATAATCAACAATTATACCATACATGTTAATATGACTTTTTTCATGGCTAGTCTCCTTTAAAGTAGAAGTGACATGTTCAGTTTTAGCTAAGTTCAACAGAAATCAATTTGCATTAAACCAAACTTCAGCATCTCTTAAATTAAGTTGGACAAAGCTTTTCAAATAGTTGATATCATTATGATTAATTAATTTATTTATTTTATTGGGTTATTTTACGACGCTGTATCAACATCTAGGCTATTTAGCGTCTGAATGAAATAAAGGTGATAATGCCGGTGAAATGAGTCCGGGGTCCAGCACCCAGCATTTGCTAGTATTAGGTTGAGGGAAAACCCCGGTTACTCCACAGGTGTGGATCTGATTAATTAAAAAGGTACCGTAGTATCATCCGCATACAGTATCAGCATTTATATTATGGGCTATGTCATTACTGGCTAGCGAAAATAAAATCGGACCCAATACAGAGCCCTGAGGAACTCCATAATAATAATTCATAACATCAGATTTTTTACCGTTAAACGAAATGCTTCGTTTACGATCTGATAATTAAGATTCAAAAATATTCAACTCACTTCTTGTGATGCCTAAACAACTTAATTTAGTCAACAGAATACTAGCCTATGATCAACACAATCAAAAGCCTTGCTTAAGTCACAAAAGTTTGCATGAAAAAATTTGTTTTTCCAAAAGTCTCCAATACTTGCTTTAAGGGACAACTAACTGTACACCTATGGTATTATGTTTAGACCTAAAACCATATTGCTGGTGATATTTCAACTTGTTAGATTCTAAACAAAATACAAGTTATTTCTTAATTATCTGTTCGAAGAATTTAGTAGACAGGAACATAAATGAAAATATAAGACAAGATATAGAAGATACGATATTGTCTCTTTTTAAGTAATTAACTGATAGTGATGTTTGTCTCTAATAAATCCATAATCTTTTGAATTTTATTACAAAGCTCTTTACTTAATGAACAGTCACTTATCAGAAAACATTTTCAGAAAATAATATTAAAGGAAACATCTTAGACAATAGAGTATAGTCGAATGAAAATATTTAATTTTAATAATGGTTATTTCTTCGCTATTTTTCTCTTTGTACTGTTTCTTCGATAAATTAAATTAAAATATTGTAAATATCGAACTTTTGTTGTTAGTGATTAAGGAGTATATACTTTTGTATCTATAATTATAAACATAGGCGTTATCAGAACAGAACTAGCTGTCTGGGAGATAAAATTGACACAAGGGTAAAGTGAACAAGAGGTGAAAATGGAAGATGATGAACACTTGTGTTATTTGAATTATGAAATAAAGATCACTTACTACTTATCAAAACTATTTTGTTTGGCTCCATTCAAGATACATAAGATTTCTTCACAAACTGCACGTAGAAATTGTGTTCAAGTGGTACTGGATGTAACTGAATGTATCTGGGTAATATTGATGTCGTCAGTTTTCATTTGTGGACTTCTCGGAAATAAAGTTTTAGTTGACATAGATGAAGGCATGACTTCTGGCTTAAGAGTGGATCTAATGCTGTGTTTCCCTTCTAACTACGTCATCGCTTTGATTTCAATTCTCACCTTATTCCTTAAACGTCACAAGGTGATGTTACTTTTGAAGATTCTTCAAGATATAGATTTCGAAATAAAGAAGATGAAATTAATTAGGACGATCTACTGCAAGAAACAAATGCTCCGATACGTAGTTGCTACCTGCATTATATTCGGATCATATTTTGTGTTTGACGTCTATGAAGTCTTGCAAAGGAAAGGATATATACTTGTTTTGTACTGTATTTCGTATCGCATTTCATACATGACGAGTCTAGTTTTGATAAGTCAGTATTGCTGTATGGTGAGAGCTATAAGATTCCGAGTAAATGCGATTCGAAAGGAGATCACTCGATATTTTGAGAAATCGATATCTAGCGAAAAAACGGGCTCAAAATCGACTAGAACTATCGATAGATCTAGTGTTATAAATCAACAGCGAATAGTATCACGAATAGAAACTAAAGTCTTTGTCTGCGAACCAAGATATGTATTCCAAAATAACAGAGAAGAAGAAAATATTGGAATACTGTATTTGAGAAAAGTTTACAGTAAGATTCAACACGCCTCATCGTTGGTGAATTCTATCTACGGCTTCCTGATTCTCTTGCAGTTCGCCCGGTCTACTGCCGGATTAGTAACCAACCTCCATCACCTGTATTTCGCCGTAGCAATGCGTCAGCAGTACACAGTTACTTTCTGGAAGCCTGCATACAAGCATTCCTCAGATACATTCGCTTTGATAGTTTGGGTTGCTGTATTCCTTGGCACAATCGTAGTTATGACTGTAACATGTGAAGAGACAACGGTGGAAGTCAAGACACTACAAAATACCATACAAAATCTCCTTCTGAAACGATCATTGGGACATGCCATTAAATATGAATTGAAGCAATTTTCGAAACAAATCGTGAGGAGTAACATGGACTTCACAGCGTTTAATTTCTTCAGTGTCAACTATTCTCTTTTGTGCACTATTATAACCTCAATTGTGTCGTATGTGATTGTTCTCCTCCAATTCAAATGAAGTAGAGACAACATAAAGAGGAATTTACATTGGTTTTATAGGCCTATATTATCAGCCTAAGTGCCCATTTACAATGGAAACTTTAACATAATCGCGAGGTCGTAAACGTGTGACACGAAAATATTCGTCTTACCATTCACAATGGAAACAAAACGCTAACGTCAAAACAAAACAATTTAAGAGTTGGAAAATAAAAATTTATTCTTCGACGAAGAATGAAAATGTAGTTGTGCAATTTATGTTTCTATATGTAAAATAAATTATCTCATGCAAATAATATATTACTACTTTTAATGTTTATATTTCTCATAGCTTGGAAAGATAATATATTAAGAGAGAGAGAGAGATTTAATGGAAAATAAATCGTCCGGCCTTAATTAAGGATGGTCACGAGGATCCGGAAATTAATAGCAAATATAATGAATTAAACATGAATATTGTTATAAAAATAGATTGCAATATTTAAATACAGTTGATATCAATTATAAAATACAATCTTACAACATATATATCTGTCGCAGAAAATAAAGAATATCACAGATTACAGGTTATTTAGTACCATAAAATTAGACTTGCAAACAAAATATTTTATTTAAAATTAGCATATGGCATATCCTTAATTAAGACCTTCTGAGTGGTATAAATGAAATCGTATAGCCTGTAGGGAATCCTTAAGAATTTGGGTGTTGAGTTTTGAATTTCAAAAGAGGTTATTGAAAATTGTTTTAAAAAATTATAGCTATGTAAATTCGGGTAAAGAACCCCGAGCACCAAAAAATAAAACGGTTACTGACCAATTGAACAGACGAATGTTATACTTGGCACTAAGGCAGGTTCATAAATCATCGACCTGATGAGCTTGGTTCAAATCTCTCTCCACGTGATATTAGCCTTTTGTTCTTGCCTGTTTAATGCTATTATATCCGCTCTTTCGTGAGAGTCATCCTCAGAAATGCAGTGGACCTCATCATGAACTGAAACCTAAGGATCTGATGCTGCCATTTAGTGCCTTAGCATGAACACTGTCATGTGCCTGGAGCACGAAACGGGAAACGATCCGAGTCGTGCGAAAACCCACTTCGAAAGTCGAACACCGCAGGGAAAAAGAATGCTTCATGTCCACGTAATACTGAGATTATTTCAACACTACAGACATGTGCCATGAAAAGTTCTTTCCGCTTTTACTTTCGACATCATACCATCGCACCTCCTCATACTCATCCTCTTTCACAATAGCCCTGCCAAGACTCTGGAATTCGCTACCTGCTAGCATCAGGGACTGTCGAAATAAAATTGAATTCAAACGCTTACTTACTAGGCACTTGGTCAGTAAGTGATTTCTTGTAAATAGTTTCTTTAATCTACCATAAAATATTTCAATATCCAGTAATTTCATCACTACACAATTTTGTTATTCCAGACTTAATTTTTAATTCAGTAAATATAAAACATTCTTTGTTTTTCTATGATAAAATATCTAGCTTTCATTAGTCAGGTAATCTTTTCGTACTTTGATTTTTATTGTAATTGTAATTGTAAATTTAATACTAATTGTAATTTTATTTGTAATTGTAATTGTGAATTTAATACTAATTGTAATTTTATTCTTCATATTATAGTTGGAATCTCCTGGTAGAGGGGCAGAGAAGGCCTGCTCTACCAGGTTAAATAAATAAATAAATAAATAAATAAATAAATACTAATATGCTTTTGTTTCTTACTGTTTACAATCTCTTCTGCTGACTCCCTAGAAAATGTGTAGACTAAGTTATGTTTTAGCACATTGGTTACAATTCCCCACATTTAGATCAGCTGCTTATTTCAACCAAAGTATATTAGACTCAATGAGGATCAATAAACTAGAATTGACTGTATATATTCCTGCATTTCGAATCCTTCATTATGTTCTTTTAGTTGGTTTTTTAACGACGCTGTATCAACTACTCGCTCATTTATCGCCGATGAGATTGGTGATAGGAAATGGTATTTGGCGAGTTGAGGCCGAGGATTCGCCATAGATTACCTGACATTGCTTTATGGTTGGGGAAAACCTTGGAAAAACCCAACCAAGTAATCAGACCAAGAGGGAATCGAACCCGCGCCCGAGCGCAACTCCGGATCGGAAGGCAAGCGCCTCAGCCAACTGAGCTATGCCGGTGGCTTTTATTATGTTTCTGTTGGATAATTTAAATTGCGATGTCTACAGTATATAACAATAAAAATTAGAATAGAACACTCATACTTATTTTACTATAATATAGGTCTAATTACAGAGCGTTCGGTAGCAAACAGGTTTTTCGCTAAGATAAATACTGTCCGACTTTTACTGTTATACAGTTGATCGAACGTGTATATCGACGAAATAGTGAATACATTTCCCCTGGATCGAAGGTATGTGGGTACATAGATATGAATTCACTGACATTGTGAATCTTCTGAGCCACTGTTAAGGCGCATTCACAATGAAAATTAAACATAACCGTAACATAAACACAGAAGTTTGCGCCCAGGCTACCAAATGGGATCATTCACGATGATTCACATAAGCATTGACATAAACATTGCCGTAAGACGTTAAAATGGAAGTCTGCAAACTCCAAACTTTCATGCTTATGCTTACGTGATTTGCAAACAGAACACAATCGTGGAGCGCTGAAGTATACGACAGAATATGAGGAAATGGCGTCGTTATGTTTCCATGGTTACCAAGTATGTTTGCGGTTATGTTTATGTTCCCATCGTGAATGATGGTATGACTTCTTGATTTTACCGTAATGTTTATATTCTTAAGTTAACGCTTACGTTATGTCTAATTTTCATTGTGAATGAGCCTTAAGTCCGTTATTTTCCAGGGTAACGGATACCAACAAGGGAGGAAAATTTGGGCTGTAAAATGAAAAATCGATCTCAAATTCTGTTCTAGTTCTACATTAATCAAATTGCAGACCGTGTGTTTAGCAAGAAACGACTTCTTTATGTTAACACAAGTAACTATTTGAATCACTCAAGCATTCTCACATCCTTCAACTTTATTTTCATAACGTTTTAATGTAAATTGAAATGACAGTATAATGTAGAATGTAATAAATTAAAGTACACGAGCTGGCCTTCAGTATACGCACAAAAGTCAGTCAGAAAGCTCCAAGACTTAAAAGAGAATTACTCTTGCAAAGTTGTAACTTTGAATTGAATAACGTATTTACGACTTGGAAGAATGTCCAGTACAAGAACTTACAAACCGAACACATACACACAAATAGCTCCAATTTATTATTTATCGAAGATATTAGGTCTAGCACCATTTACAATTCCAGATGCTGAAAACTGGAATGAATCGAGAGTTCTCTCAATTATTAACTGCAAAGCTTTAGGTATGATATTCTCCGTACTGATGGCCAGCTTAATATTTGGAGGATTCGCGTTTGGACAAATGTACACATACTATAGGACGGATGGTTCCGCTGGTCAGATCGTCGACGTCTCATTTTCGTGGCCGATGAATTATATAGTTGCCTTTACATCAGTGGTGTACATAGCAGTCAATAAGAATAAGGTAACAACGCTACTCAATATATTGGATGACACGAACAAGGATTGCGTTCGGGAGCAAGGAACAAGGAATATGAAATGCCGAAAGGCACGATGGATGCTTTTCAAATTCATTTGCTTCATTATAATTGATATCGTGGTATACATTGAGATTTGCTTTATTGGACAGCTTCATTTCTTTATCAATTCAATTTACCGTATCGCTCATTTAATAAATTTCACTTTGGTAATGCAATATTCCACAATGGTTTACCAAATAAGACAGACTTTGCAGACATTGAAAGAATTCCTATGTTTCGAAACTGATGCAAAAAACTCACATGAAGGAAATTCTGAAAGTGAACCCAAAATAAATATGACAGTTGTGGATGTGGAAGATGATATTTTTTCCAAAATGTGGAGTGCAAATGTTAGGTATGGCAAGATTCGTGGCCCGAATTCTCCAAGAGACGTAATAGCTGCTAGAAAAATGTACAGAAACATTTACAAGGCCACACAACTTGTGAATTCCATTTATGGCATCCCGATTGTCTTACTTGTTCTTCGCACATCTGTTTCCTTGGTAACACATTTTGACACCCTAATAAAGATATACAACGGCTCCATAATAGAGACGAGCTTGGAGAAAATCAACATGACAATCGACATCTTGGCAATTTCTATGGCTTTTTGGATCTTCTTGTACGTGACCTTACTTGCGAGCATAAGTGTGACAACTCAAATGGCCAAACAGAAGGCAGGGGACATCATCGACCAAATTGAAGAGCATCTTTTACAATATCCTGAGAGAACAGAAATTCTTCATCAACTGACATTATTTGAACATCAGATGAGCGTCAACAAGATCGAGTTTGTAGCTTGTTACATACTTCGTCTGGACATTTCGTTACTGTTCACAATCGTAACTTCAGTGATAACTTACGTATTAGTGATTGGGCCTATGTAAACACTTCCTTATGCCGACTTACCTAATCTCTCTCACACAAACTATCACGGATTACCAATTAGAAACACACTTAGCATATCTCAAGAAGATCGTATGTAAGACACAAACTTGTAAATTATCAAATACCAACAACATACCACACGTATACCAATACTGCTTAACACAAACTAAAAATAAATATTTGCTAATGTGGTATAATAATAATAAAAAAGCATAATTTACGAAAAGATAAAACATAATTAACAAAAAAAGCAAAATGTGAGTTGTTGTAGTAATAGCTAATCTGATTCACGTTGCAATGTAACTGTGTTAGTGTATTTGTAAATGTGTTTGTTGAGCAAAATATATAATGTGCCACCACAGCCAATAATACATCTGTGTTCATATAACATTATTTATAACACGAAATACAAGGAGGAGTACAACTGAACCCATTGTCAGATAATTCGTTTATAAAATTTTATTCCAGGGACACTCTGGTGAAGGATGTGAATATTTTAGAGATCTTTTTGACCATTTAAAAACACAGCTTACTTACTTACAATGACTTTTAAGAAACCCGAAGGTTCATTGCCGTCCTCACATAAGCCCGCCATAGGTCCCTATCCTGTGCAAGATTAATCCACTCTCTATGATCATATCCCACCTTCCTCAAATCCATTTTAATACTATCATCCCATTTACGTCTCGGCCTCTACATAGGTCTTTTTCCCTCCGGCCTCCCAACTAACACTCCATATGCATTTCTGGATTCGTCCATACGTGCTACATGGCCCGCCCATCTCAAACGTCTGGATTTAATGTTCCTAATTATGTCAGGTGAATAATACAATGCGTGAAGTTCTCCGTTGTGTAATTTCATCCCTCTCGGCCCCAAATATTTTCCTAAGAACCTTATTCTCAAACACCCTTAATCTCTGTTCCTCTCTCAAAGTAAGAGTCCAAGTTTAACAACCATACAGAACAACCGGTAATATAACTGTTTTATAAATTCTAACTTTCAGATTTTTTGACAGCAGACTAGATGACAAAAGCTTCTAAATCGAATAATAACACGCATTTCCCATATTTATTCTGCGTTTAATTTCCTCCCGAGTATCATTTATATTTGTTACTGTAGCTCCAAGATATTTGAAGGATAAATCTCCAATTTTTATATTTCCATTTGGTACAATATTTTCGGGATTTATTTCCAAACCTATCTCTTTACTTGCTTGAAGTAAAATTTCCGTGTTTTCCCTAATCGTTTATGAATTTTCTCCTAACATATTGACGTCATCCGCACAGACAAGAAGCTGATGTAACCCGTTCAATTCCAAACCCTCTCTGTTACCCTGAACATTCCTAATGATATATTCTAGTTCGAAGTTAAAAAGTAAAGGTGATAGTGCATCTCCTTGCTTTAGCCCGCAGTGAATTGGAAAAGCATCAAATAGAAACTGGCCTATACGGACTCTGCTGTACGTTTCACTGAGACACATTTTAATTTAATCGAACTAGTTTCTTGGGAATACCAAATTCAATAAGAATATCATATAATACTTCTCTCCTAACCGTGTCATATGCCTTTTTGAAATCTATGAATAACTGATGTATTGTACCCTTATACTCCCATTTGTTCTCCAATATCTGTCGAATACAAAAAAATCTGATCAATAGTCGATCTATTGCGCCTAAAACCACACTGATGGTCCCCAATAATTTCATATACGTACGGAGTTAAAGTTATATGTACTTTCATTCTGCCAAGGAATTTGTTTAATTCCCCTTTAGTTTTGTTTCAAAATGTTTTTATTTTATAATGTTTGTTCGGGCAAAAGAAAACATATAAAACACATCAAATGCTGGGATTAATTTGTTTTCTGCATAACAACTTGTAGAATATAACTTGTGTATTCACGTGGGGAACGCAACTCCATTTGCACAAAACAATTATTTACCCCCTTTACCCGAATAACATCGAACCTTTCCCAGGACATGAGTTATTAGGAAGAACATAGAACCGTGAAATAAAACATGGATCGAAAATTCTGTCTGGTTTCCTATTAATTAAATACAGTAGACTTTGTGCATAAATGACTTTTCTGTTTTGAAAACAAGTAGCTGTTTGAACTGTTCATCCAACCTCACAAATTACAGAGCCACAAAACACATTAATTTGATCACGTTTTAATGAAAATTGTAACGAGTGTTGAACACTGTAATACATTAAATTATACGATACGCTCTTGAGTACAAACACAACAGTGAGAAAGTGAAGAGACCTAACAAGAAATTCTACTTGCGAAATAGCAAAGGTTAAATTAAAATAAATAATTTACGACTAAATTTTGAGAAGATACCTGAAAAATGTTCAACCAAAGATCTTACAAAATGAATACATATACAGACATAGTTCCAATTTATTATTTATCAAAAATACTTGGACTGGCACCTTTTACAATTCCAGATCTTGCAAACTGGAATCAATCGAGAGTTCAATCCTATATTAACTGCAAAACTTTAGGCGGGATATTATCCGCATTGATGGTCAGCCTAGTGTTTGGAGGCTTCGTTTGCGGTCAGATATATTTCCACAATATGACGGACCGTACCGCTGGTCAGATCGTCGACATCTCGTTTTCGTGGCCGATGAACTATATAGTCGCCTTTACGTCATTGGTATATATGGCCCGGAATAAGAAGAAAATCATAACACTGCTGAATATATTGGATAAAACACACAAGGATTACATTCGGGAGCAAGAAGCAAGGGATGCTCAATGCTGGAAGACACGTTGGACATCTTACAAATCCATTTGTTTTATTATATTCCCTATATTCATGTCCGTAGATGTTTACTATTTTGGAAGACTTAATTTGCTGAACGATTCAATTTACCATATCACTCATTTAATAAATTTCACTTTAGTGATACAATTTTCCACAATGGTTGACCAAATAAGAAAGAATTTGGTTATATTAAAAGAATTCCTTTATTTCAAAGATGATACAAACCGAGAAGATTCGTGTGGAAGAAACAGTGAAAGCGAAGTCAAAATAAATATGGCAACTGTAGGTGTAGAAGACGATATAACTTCCAAAGTGTGGGGTACAACTGTCACCTGTGACTCAATAAGCACTCGAAGTTCTCCAGAACAAATAATAGCTGCTAGAAAAATGTACAGAAATATTTACAAGGCCACACAATTTGTGAATTCCATTTATGGCGTTCCGATTGCTTTATTTGTTTTTCGCACATCTGTTTCCATGGTATCACACTTCGATACTGTTATAAAGATTTATAACGGCTCCATAAAAGAGATAAGCTTGAGGAACAAGAGTACAACCATCGAGAGTTTGGGAATTTCTATGGCTTTTTGGGTCGTATTGTACGTAGCCTTCCTTGCGAACATAACCATGACAACTCAAGTGGTCAAACAGAAGGCAGGGGAGATCATGGACCAAGTTGAAGAGCATCTTTTGGAGTACCCAGAGAGAACTGTAATTCTTCAACAACTCACATTATTTGAACATCAGATGAGCGTCAACAAAATCGAATTTTTAGCCTGTTACATTTTGCGACTGGACATTTCATTACTGTTCACAATCCTCACATCAGTGATAACTTATGTAATAGTCATTGTTCCTATGTAAACACTTACTTATGTCGAATTATATTCCCTCAATCAGAGTTCTCATAGATTATCAATAGAACCCGAATTTTTAGGCATTTATAACATTTGCAAAGCAAAGCCAAAAGACGTAAGTCAAAATACAAAGCAATAGCATTTGTGGAGGTGTATCAAATTCTACAATTTGGTATTTCTACCAAATGCAATCAAAGGATCAAACTTTTGGCGAAGATCTACGAAAACACAAATTTGTATTTTAAGAGTGTGAACTCTACGGTATTGTCGTTTTGCGTTTTCTCTGTTTTGGCTTCAATTCGCCTCTTCAGCTGGAGAAGTGTGATGACAAAATGTCTGTCGATCATTACTCTAGGACAGACTGGAGAAGGGAAAAATCTCTAACGAGAAATCCCAAATTGTAGCATTTATAACAGTGAAAATAGGCAGACAAAAAAGGCAATAAAACATAAAAAGGGCACAATAATCTTTGAAAAAGGCATTATAACTTAAATTTTGAAAAAGGCATAATATATTTTAGCAATAAATTTAAATTATATCAACATAACTCACATATTTACTTCGTAGGTGACACATTTTTCGAGATTAACTGTCATAAACCTTACATAACAAAACTGTTCCATCAGTTGAAAACACATGGGCACCAAATTCACTAACGTAAGCATGAAGTTTACTTTGCAATGGTTTACTGAATTTAGGCATTCTAGCTAACCGATTTTATACGTTTTGTCACCCGACAATAACTGACTGTTCCTCACTCAAATTTCTTTCTCCTACAATAATAAAAAACATGTAGCACAAAATTGTAACGGTAAGATTTGAAAATATGAAAGCAACCAATTGAAAATGCTACGTGACAACTTCTATGAGAACGAGTTTAATATTTAAAATTGTAAAGCTGATTGTTGGTATCGTGAAGACATGACAATATTATATTCGTAACTGTGGATTGTCGATCATTATTCATATTACACCAATAGTATTAAAGCACGATTATTAGCAGATTAAGCACCGAAATAAACTATTTTTATTTACTATTGTTAGTAAAGTTATTCACTGTTTCAAATATTTAAATTTCGTACATATTACATTAGAATTAATTAGAAAATCACAAATAAACAAGAAATATTGTTTTAAAATGACAAAAAGGCATTTATTACTAAGAAACACCTTAAAAGGGCACATTAGGGAAAATAAAATTTGCCCCTACCATTTTGATTTACTCCAAATCACATTTATATCTATGCAAATAATGATTTACTTCCACCCAGTAAAAAAAGGCATATCACATCTACCATGCAGAGAAACATTTTCAGCAGTATCTTCATCGGATCTTGGTTTTGTCATCACCATTCTGCGTTTTGTACGAAGACAGTGATAGTGTTATGTACTGGGATCACGTTCAAAAGTGTAGTGCATTAAAAGACTTTCAGTGTAACTCAACAAGCGAACTCTACTGGGAAGTACGTAGAGGAATGACTTTGTGTCAAGTGTCCGGGTAATAAATAAACAAATAAAGAAATAAATACATAGATAAATAAATAATAAAAAATAAGTAAATAAATAAATAAGTAAGGAAGTTACTAAGTAAATAAATAGATAAATACATAGATAAATAAATAATAAAAAATAAGTAAATAAATAAATAAAGAAGTAAGGAAGTAACTAAGTCAATAAGTAAATAAAGAAATAAATAGATACATAAATAAATAGATAAATAAATAATAAAACATAAATAAATAAGTAAATAAATAAATACATAAATAAATAATAAAAAATAAGTAAATAAGTAAATAAATAGATAAATACATAAATAAATAATAAAAAATAAGTAAATAAGTAAATAAATAAATAGATAAATAAATAAAAAAAATTAGTGTATAAATAAGTAAATAAATAAATAGATAAATACATAGATAAATAGCTACATAGATAAATAAATAATAAAAAATAAGTAAATAAATAAATAAGGAAGTAATTAAATAAATAAATAGATAATAAAAAATAAGTAAATAAGTAAATAAATAGATAAATACATAAATAAATAATAAAAAATAAGTATATAAGTAAATAAATAAATAGACAAAATAAATAAAAAAAAATAAGTGTGTAAATAAGTAAATAAATAAATAGATAAATACATAGATACATAGCTACATAGGTAAATAAACAGATAAATAAATAATAAAAAATAACTAATAAATAAATAAGGAAGTAACTAAGTAAATAAGTAAATAAATAGATAATAAAAAAATAAGTAAATACGTAAATAAATAGATAAATAGATAAATATAAATAAATAAAAAAACATAAGTAAATAAGTGAAGAAATAAATAGATAAATAAATTATAAAAATAAATGTGTAAATAAGTAAATAAATAAATAGATAAATACATAGATAAATAAATAGCTAAATAAATAATAAAAAATAAGTAAATAAATAAGTAGATAAATACATAGATAAACAGCTACATAGATAAATAAATAATAAAAAATAAGTAAATAAATAAATAAGAAGTAACTAAGTAAATAAGTAACTAAATAAATAAACAAATAAATAAACAAATAAATAAACATTTTCTCTCCAGTGAGTGATAGTGGTCAGAACCGAGTGAATTGTTTTGCCCGGAGGCTTATAATGTTGTTAATACAGCACTGGCATCTTTTGCACCTTTTTACTATCTTATATTCGGAGTGTTTGCTGCAGACAAACAAAAACACTTATTGCACTTATTGCTAGTTTGTGTAAATTATCGTCTTTGAAATAAATCATAAATTGCACCACAGTCTGTTGCAACACCTTATCTTCGTCTAGGTCTCTTTGACATTTTAGGTAGTACAGTTTTCTTGTCTGGTGTTTACTGTTGTTTGACATTGTACTTTCTTTAGCTTTAGATATTTTTCACAGTAGAAACAAGAAAATACACCATAACGGCAGCAGCGACATTTTACAAAAAAAGAACACTTATTAGAGTGGGGGAAGTACAAGAGTACAGTCGTATAGTGCGTTGTTGAGCCTGACTTGTTATTGGCATCAGTAAAATTTCAAACATGCATTGCTTAAAGCTATAACAAATGCTTCTGTAATGTATTATCCTATGTAATAAATCAAGTTACACATCATAATCGCTCTTTACTTTGCCTACATAACGCACACAATTTACCCTTACAGATTACACGGCTGTTTCAGATTTCAAGTTTAAAATAATTCTAAGGTCGACGCATATCGGAGGTAGCTATACTATAACAGTCTTACTAATAAACAGTGTATAGTTTTTATACTAGACTTATGCAGAGTTGAGACAGAAAACGTTACTAATAAACCATGAATAAGCTATGGACGTATAAACAGGCTGTAACTATACAATGGGAATTGCTTTGCAGTAGTTATATACACGAAACCCCTTGTTTAAGCGTTGTATATAGAGAAAAAATGGCCGCCCCTCCAACAGCTGTTCGTATCGACTGTCATTTTATGATGATGGTTGCCTAGTAACCAAAGAAGAACAAACCAAAGAGCACAGAATAATTAGAATAATATTACTGTAGCTTGTACTCTTTGACCAAAATATAGTATGGTAATCGATTAGAGCCAGTTGTACTATCGATACTTAACACGCCACTCTAGAGCGCTCTACCGGATGCAATAGAGAACCTCAGATATTCTATTATCTTTCGTAACGAAGTAATGACGAAACTATGACGTAGCTGTGTAACAGTTATACTGTTATACACGACGTATGTAGTGATTATTAGTAAGGAATTTACACACGACTTATAAACGACCTACTCATTGTATAAGTATAAGACAGTTAAACGTCTGTATATAGACTTTTTATTACTAAGACCGTAAAGATATAGCCTATAGCTAATATTTGTGCAGCATGCGATTATGTGTTAACCATTACACCGAAAGAAAACTACAGCCCGCTATAAGCTATAAACTCTGCTATATAGCGCGCATTTGACTCCTTGCTATTTCTACAAAACGCAGCGAATGTTGGCGCATGCGTAGAATGACAATGCGACCACGAAGTCCAGAATAGAGGTCTACAAAACATCTGGTGCCATCCTTGCATTGCTTTCAAGGTGGAAAACTTAATGTAGGAGATGAAACGGCTTCCTCTGGCAAATGAGCACACAGTTCATATTTATTTAATACTAACCGTACCCGTGCGCTCCGCTGCACCCGTTAGAAATAAATATAAAGTAATTACATAATTTAAATAGGACATTTGATCTAGGGAACATTCGTGTTTGATAGAAGGATAAATCGTTTAATATGTTACTTAATTTAAATTGCATCCAAATAATTAAAATGCGATCATTTTGGTCGAGAGACACTCATTTGGTGCAATGACAATTCCTTTAATCTGTTTCTTAATTTTTATTACATGCAACCATAGTTTAATGAAGATTGACATCATTTAGATTTAATGTGTATATTTTATTTTACTTGCTATAGGTTTCCATTCAATTATGGTAATAACTTAATTTTAACCCTTGTTTTCTACGTATTCAGTAAATGGCGCTTGGCCCATTATGGTTCTGAACAATTCAAATAACTTAAATTATATTATATAATATTACATATTTATATTATATTATATTATATCACAAGTTACTGTAATAACATTATAGCATTATGTCCATCCAGAGAAACTACACTTTCCAATGGTGAAATAATAATAATTATACAAATCAGTTAATTTAGCTTCCGATATTACTTCTTACAAACACAGAAACATTTCTGTAGGCTATCTTTCATAGCTTTCGATTGTTGCTGTTCAAGGCCCCTTATAGACGAAGTCATTTGTTTTTTAATTCATTACACGGCCTTAGATGGCAGTTATTTTAATTTTAAAACTCATTTATCTCATTAAATATCAGTCCTATCAAACTTTTTCATGGAATAAAACTTATCGCAAATTAGTTTTAAAGAAACTTTTGTTATGTAACATGTTTCACAGAAATCAATAATAAGCGAGATATTTCGATTTATTTAATTCAGGCCCCTTATAACCCCCTTTTAAATAATGTATTTTGAATGCCATATAGCCTAAAATCTAAATTACAACGAACGTAATTTATATTCCAATTTTTATCGAAATCCGTTCAGCCATTATCGCGTGAAAAGGTAACAAACATACAGACAGACAGACATACGAACAAAAATAAAAAAAATGCTATTTTCGGTTTCAGGGTCGTTAATTATATATGTTAGGACCAATTATTTTTGGAAAATCGAAAATTACCAGAAAAATTTCTGGCTACAGATTTATTATTAGTATAGATTATGAAATTTCGTCTCTCTGGGCGTATTATTCCATATTGTGGAGTGTGACGCCCATGAAAACGCACGTCAGTGTCAATAAATACGCTAATTTAATTGCTTTCCTGAAAAGAAAACGCGATGGATATAGAAGAAAGAAATCTAAAATTGATTTATATTAATGTATGTATGTATTCGACATATTACAAGAAAAAAATATTCCAAATTTGCTATTCCAAAATATAATAGAAATCTACACGGACAGCAAAATAAGTGTCAAAATAAATAACTGTATATCCGAAAGAAAATTAGTTAATAATGGAGTTCGACAAGGTTGTCCACTATCACCAACTTTATTTAATATTTATATAAATGAAATTATTTTAAAATGGAACCAAATCTACACATCAGGAATCAAAATAACCAGTGCTCTAACATTAAATACCTTACTCTATGCCGATGATCAAGTCATAATTTCCAATTCAGAGGATAATTTACAAAGAGGATTGTATACATTAAATGAAATATTAAAAGATTTTGGGATGGAAATTTCAGCACAAAAATCAAAAGTAATGGCATTTTTAGGACAAGACCCAGTCAGAAGTAAGATAATACACAATAACCAATGCCTGAACAAGTGCAAAATTTCAATTATCTGGGTTGTGAAATATCTTATCAAAATGAAAAAGATGTGAACAAGAAAATTACCAAATTTACACAAATTCTAGGAATAATAAACAATACATTAAAAGCTAAATTAGTACAAAAATCTACAAGAATAAAAATATAAATACACTAGCATTACACTTCTATACGGAAGCGAGATTTGGACATTAAAGAAAAAGACACGAACAGAATCAAAGCAACGGAAATGAAATTTTTCAGGAGAACAGCAGGATATACTCTTTTAGACCGAAAAAGGAATGAAGAAATTTTAGAACAATTAGAAGTAGAGTCAGTAGAAGAAAAAATCAGCAGATACAAATTCAATTGGCTAGATCATGTAAGAAGAATGGAAAATTCAAGAATCCCAAAAATTATGATGCAATATAAACCTAGAGGACATCGTCGACCAGGAAGACCGTTAAGAAGACTGCTAGATGGGGCCGAAACAGGTCTACAGAGGCCTAATTCGTGAAGGATGATGATGATGATGATGATGTATGTTTTTAGTAAACTCATAGTCGAGTGCGATAATGAAATGAGTTGATTACTGCACTCAATGCGGTAATGAATATCGTTACAATAGTGAAATAAGGATGGATAAGTAGGAATTATTAAACCATTATAGATAAATAATAGATTTATAATGCTGATACACTAATGCAAGCAAGGGCAATATGAACTTCTGTACAAAACTTATTACCTACATTCCACCAATTTCTTCCTTTGGATCTGAAATTGAAATTACTTTTGGAAATCGTTTTGAATACAATACCCGTTTCCATGCAACTCAATCCGTATTGAATATGATCCGTCCTCACTTTTTAGGTGACCTTGAGACTCAGATCGTTCTGAATCCACGTTTTCATTATAGTTTCAATACGGTAATCATATTCATATCCATTTTGATACTTCATGAAAAAGTACTGAATATAGACGAAGGCAGGGATCGTCTATGAAAAGAAATTTGAAGCACTACGGAAATATAACAGAAATGGGGAAATGATTTTGATATTAAACGAAAGTAATGTTGAAACTTTTCCTCGTCATTTTCTAGATCGTTATAGGTATAAATGGAGGAATTCCCCGAGTTCCTCCCTACGATTATAAATTTTATGAATACAGTTCTTCCGCTTCTGTTTTAAATCCAATGCAAACAATAAAAACCCCTCTGGATCCATCCTATTGGTCATCTTGTAGAAAATGCACACCAAATTACGGTTGGGGCACTTGTTTTTGTTCAGTAGCAAAATCGCAATAAATATACAGTAAATAAAATGGATTAAATGTATTAAAAGTGTAAAAACTAACAAAATTAAAAATTAATATTTGAGGAGAAAAATTCGCTCAGGCGCCGGGGATTCGAACCCGGGTCCCTGGTTCTTCGTACCAAGCGCTCTGACCACTGAGCTACGCCGAATTCAATCCACAGCACCGGATCGAACTTTCCTCCTTCAGTATTTCCCTTTGTGGCCAGAAATTTGCAGAAATTCGATCCGAAGAAATATAACATTATAAATTCCTTTGCATAACGAAAAGTTACATTCGTTCGGATCAAATTTCTGCACATTACACGGACAGAATTAAAATTCTTTCAATCATTTATTATCATAAAACGTGATCCCTTAAATTGACTGAGCATATTGGGAATTAAGGGACAAAACCAAAATTATTTCAATAACGGAATTTATTTATTTACTACTAGTCGTACCCGTGCGCTCCGCTGCACCCGTTAGAAATAAATATAAAGTAATTACATAATTAAAATAGGACATTTGATCCAGGGAACATTCGTGTTTGATATAAGGATAAATCGTTTATTATGTTACTTAATTTAAATTGTATTTGCATAATTAAAATGCGATCATTTTAATCCAGAGACCACTCATTTGGTCATAAAAATTATTTTAGGAAATACAGAAAACGAATGTACAGAATAGCCTATCAAGTTTTCTGTGCATAAGAAGCTATTTTTATCTTACCTGTCCTCAATTCACTCAGAAGTTACTGTAATAACATTATAGCATTATGTCCATCTAGAGAAACTACACTTTCCAATGGTGAAATAATAATTAATTATACAAATCGGTTAATTTATCTTCCGATAATACTTCATACAAACACAGAAACATTATCTGTAGGCTATTTTTCATAGCTTTTGATTGTTGCTGTCCAAGGCCTCTTATAGACGAAGTCATTTGTTTTTTAATTCATTACAAGACCTTGGCAGTTATTTTAATTTTAAAACTCATTTATCTCATTAAATATCAGTCCTATCAAAATTTTTCAAGGGATAAAACTTATCGGACATTATTTTTAAAGAAACGTTTGTTATGTAACATGTTTCACAAAAATCAATAATAAGCGAAATATTTCGATTTAATTCAGGCCCCCTTATAACCCCCCTTTTAAATAATGTATTTTGAATGCCATATAGCTTAAAATCTAAGTTACAACAAACTTAATTTATATTCCAATTTTCATCGAAATCCGTTCAGCCATTATCGCGTGAAAAGGTAACAAACATACAAACAGACAGACATCACATACAAACAAAAATTAAAAAAGTGATTTTCGGTTTCAGGGTGATTAATTATATATGTTAGGACCAATTATTTTTGGAAAATCGAAAATTACCAGAAAAATTTCGGCTACAGATTTATTATTAGTATAGATTATCATAACACACTGATCTCTTAAATTGACTCAGCATATTGAGGATAAATAAATGACTTTCCCAAAACATTCTATGAAATTTTTCATGTAATACAATTTTAAATCCAAAAGGAAGCAAAGGGGCAAAGATTCATAAACATTTTTGTTCGAAATATCTCAAAGAAGAACCCCCTGAAATTAATGACATTACTTTAGGTTCTCTCTCTCTCTCTCTCTCATATTAATTTTCGGCAGGCTCATGTTTTTAGTATGCTTGTACAATACTGTAATTGTGTCTATCATGTTACGTAAGGTCTTATATTCCTGCCATAGATAAATTTCTCAGTGTACAACAGTAGACCTAATTATCTTTCTCCAATAAGTGTTTGTCGTGAAATGTTAGTGCTTGATTCCTGGGACACTTTTATCTTTCTATATACGTCTTGATTACACAACTTTTAACACTGTATCACTTCGGAAAATGTATGATAAGACTTTCCTGTGTTAAATTCTAACGTAGCAACAACGACCAGTTCTGAGGATGACCCATAAATAGGTCGAAACATGTAAACAAGGTACGTTAGAATTTAACACAAGAAAGTCTTATCACACATTTATCTTTCTGTTGTGAAAATTACCTAAAACTAAAAAAGGCAAAATATTAAAACAATATTAGAAGCCAGGCAAAATAATTGTATCTATAATATCAGATAGACATATTATACACAGTCATGGTTTTGTAACAGTCTCTGGTGCAGTTTATGACGTACCTCAATAAAAAAGGTACAATAGAATGTGAGGAATTAACAATAATAAGAACGATAAGAATTTTTAGTTCGTTCATAATGAACACTCAGAATGTAGAACATTAAATTTATAGCCTATAAATGAAATGTTGAAGATTACCATAGAAACTAATTCCGTGATATTACATCTACGTTCAATTTTTAATCAAAATGCGGCAAAACAAAGAACACTCAAATATTCTGAGGGACAAAAAAAACCGGACACTTTAATATTTGCTGGTATTTTGCAAAACATTATCTTCTCATACAATATTATGGTAGCCATCTGTTGTTATGGAGACGTGTATACATTGTTGATTGTTTTTTGTTTTATAAACAAGCCATTACAACCAAATATTCCAATTTTGCTTTCGTCTCAGCTATAACAATTTTGTCTCAACCATTTTGATTATCGTTATCATTCGTTATTTCTTTATTTTTCATTTTCTGAGTTTAAGAACATTTGTCTTAAAACAAGATGCGACCTGAAGATGTATCTGTAGCCCTTTACGATGATGGACGCAGTGTACGTTACATTGCAAATGTTATGAATATGGCTAGAAGCACAACCCATGATGCCATAAAACGGTATAGAGAGACCCTAGAATGTACCAGAAGACCAGGTTCGGGTCGTCCAAGAGCTACAAATCCAAATGAAGACAGGTATATGGTGTTGAGAGTTCTTAGGGAGCGCAACCTGCCAGCTACTAGTGTAGCCCAGCAATTTGTTAACATGCATGGACGCCCAATTTCGGCCAAAACAGTTAGAAGGAGGTTGAAAGCAAGTGGACTGATATCAAGTAGACCTGCAACTGGTCCCAGACTTCTCAGGATGCATCGAGTTGAACGACTGCGTTTTGCAAATTTCACAGGGATTGGAGAAATGGACAGAGGAGCTGTGTTCTGTTCAAAATGAGTCCCGTTTCAATCTGTGCTCACCTGATGGACGTGAAAGAGTTTGGAGAAGGAGGGCTGAACTTTTCTGTTGCATTTCCAAAATGTGCCGTATGGAGGTGGTGAAGTGATGGTTTGGGCAGGAGTGTGTACGGATGCTCGTACAGAGTTGGTTTTTGTTGAAAATGGAAGACTAACAGCTGATAGGTATATAAATGAATGTTTGGCTGATCATGTTGTGCCATTTGGCCAATTTGTAGGCGATAATTTTGTTTTAATGCAAGATAATGCACGGCATATTGCCCCGGTCGGAGATTATTAATCCATGTTCTTCCAATAGCAATCCAGACATGACCTTCAATTGAACACGTTGCTGGGACGGCGTGTTAAGAATAGACAACCGAGACCAGAATCGTTACAAGAGTTGAGGCGAGCACTTGCAAGAATGGCAACTTTTCTTTGAAGACATTGCTTGCCAAATTGAGACGTATGGATGCAGTTATTCAAGCCAGAGGGGGTAACGACCTCTACTAAAAAGAGTTTTTAATGTTTAAGGCACCATAAAATTAAAAAATTAGACCAAACGATGCCATTGTTATACGCCCTTTGTAATTTTTTGTAAATTTTCTCATCAGAGATTTTTTTTTTTCAAATGTTGTCGTATAAGGTGCTAAATGAAACATTATTTTGTTTAAATGGGTTTTGTTTCATTTTGAAATAATTGGCAACAAAATACAAAAATATTGTCCGGTTTTTTTGTCCCTACTATTATTTAATTGCTTTCTTTCAAAACGTATACCATCACGTGCCACACGATGTTCATTACGTTTCTGAAGATTATTGAACATGTTGATGGACAAAGGTTGCTGTAAGGACACAAAAATGAAGTTATCTTCTCGCGTAATTCGGAAATATTTGTAGGTGGGTCATCTGTTTTGAAAACTGATGCTTTCAACATCCTCCATGTAAATCTGCAAAGATTCAGGGAACATTGTACGGGAATGGAGTTTCACGAGAAATTAGGCGATCTCCAATCAGTGTTGCCATATTTAGCGATAAGTCGCTAAATCTAGGGAATTTTGAACCAGTCTCAGCGACAAATTTTGTAAAATACGTTTAGCGACTTCTCTGCTGAGTTTTATATTCTTCCACTTTTTCCTTTTTTTAAGTTAAAACATTCAACTGAAGTCGTGTACTTAGTTTTAGAAGAGGCACGGGTGCATGACTGAGTCGTCTAATGATTCATAAGTGAAAGCCCTGATCTCATATATTTGTGATCAGTGATCAGGGGTGAAAGATGCTGATTCAATGATTCTCACGGGTTAGACCTCTCTCTCAATGCTACTGCACCAACACCCATAAACGGTGGCAACTTTGATTGTCACGTGACGAGTCGTGAGCTCCAGCTAATTATTGGTTCTTCCCGCAACGCGGAGATTTTCCACTTCGAACCGACCCGAAACAATTGAATTTTGGAATTTTGTGCCGACAGTTCGTGTGAAGCAAATGAGACTTTAGTGTTTGCTGGTTTTAATATATTTTAATATATAAGATTTTAAAAGTGTTAGATTTCACAAGAAAAAATTGTGATCAAACGCTTGGCTGAAAATTTCCACACTTACAATTTGCCAGAAAGTGTAGTGTCAATGATTGGATCAAGTGCAGTGTAATCACAATCAGCTGTTCCCACCTCAACATCACAGCCTTCAACAACACAACCAGACTCCGCAGAAGAGGGTGACGTCGAGGAAATTATATTTTTCTCCGCATATGTATGTTTTTCTTATTTTTATTTAGTGATATTTATTATTAATTTTTAGCGACATTTCTTGGGATTATTTTTTTTTTTTTTAATTTCGGAGAGATTTAGCTACTTGATGTTGAAAAGTTAGCGAGATTGTAGGGCGATATGTTGGCAACAGTGTCTCCAATGTGTCGTTGCAGGAGGGCAAGTGACTTCCCCGCGGTGTGGGCTGTAGCTCCATCTTTCTGCATCCATTGTCGTTGGAGAGGAAAATTTCTGGCGCGATAAGAACGTCGCAAATCGCGCACGAATGAGGCAATAATGAGATCTCTATAGAGTACCTTGTTTACTGTTTTTGGATTCTGTGCAGCATCCTCGACTAAATAAGGCCCCCAATGTTCCATGACCGGACACGGCGCACCGAATCGTAACCCATGCACTGTGCGTGCAGTGGTTTCTGTATAACGATATCACGCCGTTTCTCGGTTGATGTAGCCATCAAGGTGAATATGGCTTTCATCTGAAAACCATAATTATGTTGCTGAAGAAATCTGGATCCTGATACGTCACGGAAAACACTCGGTTGCAATATTGTAATCGGGTTTAACCATTCCTTTCTGTTAACGCTGACCAACTTGAATGCGGTATGCAAATCCACCCAGCTCTTTAGACATCCGCCGAACAGACCAATCGCTCAAACCAAGTTTCAGCGATGTTCATTGTAGACTACACGTTGGAAAATCGCCCATGATTCTCGTGACAGTTCTTGGCCACCCTGTTATTCCCTTTCGTTGACGTAAGACTGATCTCGTATGACGGAACTTGTCAACGACAGATAGCATTGTCCGTTATTTGGTGCCTTCTTATTAAATCGCTCCTCGTACTGTTCTTTAACATGAAGCAAACTCGGTCCATTCTGACGCCCCACTCCGTATGACAGGAAATAATGTTCCACGATAAACACCTTCTCCTCTGTCGTGAGAACAATAATTGCATAAATCAACACAACACTGAATTCACAACATGTCAAACTACTACATACAACAAATAAATACTTCGTTGCTAGAGAAACGTGGACAACAGATGAGCAATAATAATTTATGCTCGACCATGCCGAAATGTAGTAATTATACACCTGGTAGCAGACCTTTAATGCATGTCATTAAATGCACTCCTCATTAAAGGTCAGGTCTTTCAGCCAAACGACTCAATCAAAATGTTCAGCTCTTTCTACCGTTATAAAACCGCAAGTATCGATTATTCTCGGATATGCAATAGAAAGAGAATTAGCGAAAAGTCACGGAGGCTGGAAATCCAATACTGTCGCAGAAGATTATGTTCTGTTACTATAATAATTAGCAATTGTAAATAATATTCAAATGAATTCAATTTGTCATCTCATTTTTCAATGTCTAATTTAATTTCAGTGTTATCTCTGTAGGTTCTTATGGCCTACAAGGTCAAAACATCTGTTCCTCGGAAAAAATCAATACTTTCGCGTCTGCGCACATCTCACAACATACGGAACATTGCTGAAGGTCAGATACAATTAAAATTAATAATATCAAGTTAGAAATATGGTCGAGCATAAAAAGTCGTATGAAACTCGCCTATAATGGTAATTATAGGCTCGTTGCATAATGTACTATTAAGTGTCGTTTGTTTTGCTGTGTATCGCATATTTTTTTTTTATTTCACCATATTATGAAAATGTTTATTCTTAGTTTCTGTTAAGCAATAATATAATAGAATTATGATGTTAGAAAAACTATTTGTGTATTTATATTTATTTTGTGAATATAACTACTTCCTTCTACGACACAAGTTTCCTAAGTGGTAACCTAAGACAGCTGGTATGATGGAGGCAAAGTCATCATAAGCAAGTTTTGTTACATGGGAACAATGACAATGATATAAGTTATCACTGACGTCAGGATTCTGAACAGTAGCGAAATGTCCAGACGCAACATGTGACAAGCTACAAACTCTATCTTGTTGACGGTCATCTGATGTTCAAATAATTTGAGTTGTTGACGTATTTCAGTTTCCTGTGGATACTGCAGAAGATGCTCTTCAACTTGATCGATGATGTCGCCTGCCTTCTGTTTGGCCACTTGTGTTGTCATAGATATGTCCGAAAGTAACATTACGTACCAGAAGATCCAAAAAATTCAGAGATATTCCATAGGTATCGACGGTTGTGCTCTTGTTATGCAAGGTCATCTGTTTTACAGACCCGTTGAATATCTTTATTATAGTATCGAAATGTGTTACCAAGGCAACAGTAGTGCGAAAAACAAATGAAAGAATCGGAATGCCATAAATAGAATTCACAAGTTGTGTGGCCTTGTAAATATTTCTGTACATTTTTCTGGCAACTACTACTTCTGTTGGAGGAATTCGGCCGTGCATTCTGTTATCCCTGGCATTTGTACTCCATACTTTGAACGAAATACAGCTGTCCACATCCACAAAAGGCATATTTGCTTTCGTTACTCTTTTACCATTTCCCCCGATATGCCTTATCTTTGCATGCGCCAGTTCCGAAACAAAGGAATTCTTTCAATATTACCAAATTATATTTTATTAGGTTAACCATAGAGGAAAATTGCAGTACCAAAGTATAATTTACTAAATGAGCCATACGGTAAATTATACCGTTCAACAAATTCGTTTGTACGAAATAGTAAACATCTATCCACATCAATATAGAGAATATAATGAAAGAAAGCAATTTGAAGACAGTCCAGCGTGTCTTAGGGCATTGCACATTCCTTGCTCGGTGCTCCCGAATGCATACCTTGTTCATGTCATCCAATATATTCAACAGCGTTATTACTTTATTCTTATTCACTGCTATATAAACCAATGACGTAAAGGCAGCTATGTAATTCAACGGCCACGAAAGTAACATGTCCACAAGATGACCTGCGCTGCGATCCCTTATGTAAAGGAAATACATTTGTCCGCAAAACAACCCTCCAAACACTAAGGTGGCCATCAGTACGGAGAACAACAGGCCTAAAGCTTTGCAGTTAATAAGGGACAGAACTCTAGAGTGATTCCAATTTTCAATACCTGGAATTGTAAACGGTGCCAGTCCTAGCACTTTTGATAAACAATAAATTGGAACTATTTCTGTGTAAGTGTTGGGTTTGTGAGATGTTTCACTGAACATTTTCCAAGTATCTAGTCCGAATTTAGTCGCAAATTGTGTGCTTAACTTAACCTTGCAATTTTACAAGTGTATCTTCTAAGTCCAGGCAGTTTCTCAATGTTTTGCTTATACTGAAAGGCATGTCGTGTAATTGAATATATTGATCACTACACTTTCCATTAAAACGTTATGAAATTAATGTACTGTTTGTTGAGAATGGATAAGTAACTCAAACAGCTACTTGTTTTGAAGACACAAATACTTTTCCTAATAAACTACACAGTCTATAATATGATTAACAGAAAAGGGAAAAAGAATTTTCGATCGATTCTTAATTTTATGGTCCAGCTTTCTCTCTTGAGTTGGATACAATATCCTGAAAAATAATGGAAAAACAGTAGATAGCATAATGAAGAAATAATATAATTTTAGTTTTGTTTTCGTCTTGACTATTTTAATGTTAACCCAGAAGTATTTTGTTAAAATATGCACATTTAACCTAAGAGTCTTATTGTTAAACAGGTAGGCCTATTCACCTTTGAGTCATTATACAGTTTTACCTATTCAATATAATAACTCGTTCGCAATCTCTAGCTGTCATGAATGATTATGATATGATATTAATTGTGCATATTTATCATGCAACTATCTTTTGTTGCTGTATTTTTAGTGTACCTTTTAGAAAATGTTTCTAGTGTATTTATAAACTTCCATTAATTGATTCTAGAATTTCAATATGTATTATACAATTATATACAGATATCTTTATGGTCTGAAGATGCCCAAAATTCACTAGTAAAATATTAATTTTTTTATTTTAATTTAAATATACAGGATAAAGAATTAATCACAAAACAAACAAGAGAAATAAAATAAAATTAAAATATAAAAAGAAGATACAGTAGTATTAACAAACAATACTTCTGTCGCAGGTTAACATTAAAATAAATGAAGATGAAAACAAAACTAAAATTATATTATTTCTTCATTATAATTAGACTTATTCGACAGCTTTACTAAAATGAATTCAAAATTCAAATTAGTGGATAGCATGTTTGAGCAATTTTATCTGTGTGGGTCGGGTAGACGTGAAGATTAAATTTACATTACGTAAGGTACTATTTTGTAGAGTAGATACAAAATTATTTCAACATGAGTTACTAGTACGAAGGACGAAACTGGTAATTGGAATTAGATGCAATAGTCTTTAGTGCGATAATATGCACAAAAGAACTGAAGCCTGTATCGAAATGAACGGTCACAATTTAAAAAAATTGTTTAAATACCGGTATTCATATCATGATTATTTTTCAATTTAACTTCATTCTCTATATTGTACGCTAATGTGCTGTAGATAGTATAATATACACTGCATAACGAATACGTCCGAATGGATAACTCAGTTCGTGAGTAAACACACTTATTGTTAATACTGTACTGTATTTTGATTAAATGAAAACCTAATGAAAATGATCAAACTCAAAATTGCGATATTTCCTAGTTTACGTAAATGGATGAACTACTTTTCTTACCTCCTATACCTAGTAAAGTGATTTGTTTGTATTTTACTCCAGTATCATCGAACTCCAGTCGTGGAAGGGTGTAGCAAACGGTGTTTTCCGGTTCTCAACCATTAATCCAAAGTATAGCCAGGTTAATATTAAAAATGTTTATAAAATAAAATGATGTCCCTGTACTTACAACAACCCAAGATGGTCTACATTATTCAGGCCGAAGTACGAGAAGGCTCTGAAAACAAATTTTCGTTGAGATAATAATAATAATCCGTGGCGCTACAGCCCGTGAAGGACCTAGACCGACCAGCCGGCTGCTGGTCTCACACCCACATGCCGAAGCAGAGGTGGACGATCATCCAACCAGAATGGAGGTATCGTATGGTTAAATGATCCCCCAGCCGTTAAGCTGATATTCACAACCGGATTTCGCTACCTATCGTTCCCAAGTGCATCACGATGCTGGGTGGGCACCAGGTCCCATACACTGGTCGAAATTTCATGAGAAAATTTCTTCCCCATGAGGACTCGAACCAGAGCGCATTCCGTAACGCGAGTCCTAGGCGGGATGCCTTATACAGCGACGCCACGGCGCGGGACTTTCGTTGAGATACTAACAGATAAAATGTTGAGCCGTGAGTACTCCGCCAAGCGAAAACGCTCCTTTGTTAAACTCGCCGTAACTCGGAACCCAGTAAAGTGGAAAATAGAAAAAGTTGTCGCTTACCAACTTTTAAAGGTGTAAATGTCTATTCCGAACAGATCACATCCAAGTTAGTATTCTTTCTCAATTTTCAAAAAGATTTTCATTTATATTTTTATATCCTTTGCTAAGATATTGAGCCATCAATATAAACAATAATAGCGCGATTGATTATCATTTTTTATTTTAGTAGGTTATTTTACGACGCTTTATCAACAGCTCAGGTTATTTAGCGTCTGAATGAGATGAAGGTGATAATGCCGGTGAAATAAGTCCGGGGTCCAGCACCGATAGTTACCCAGCATTTGCTCATACTGGATTGAGGGAAAACCCCGGAAAAAACCTCAATCAGGTAACTTGCCCCAACCGGGAATCGAACCCGGGCCACCTGGTTTCGCGGCTAGAAATGCTGACTTTATTGCACAGGTGTGGACAAATGGAAAATAGGAAAAGTTTCGTTTAAAACTTTTGAAGGTGTAAATATCTATTCCGAATAGATCACATCCAATTTAGTATTTTTTTCTCACTTTTCAAAAAATATTTTCATTTCTACTTTTTTATATCTTTTGCTAAGATATTGAGCCATCAATATAAACAATAATAGCGCCATTGATTGACTATCACAGGAACTACGACATGATAAATGTTTAAAATATTAAATATCCTTTACATTACAAAAGAAATACGTTCACCGATGACTTGCGATTGTTTCAAGTTTTAAGAATATCAACATACTTCATCAAACATGTCATACGCATGTCAGCATAGCATTACTATTTTTGGGCGATGAGGATGCAAAAACTCTCTATTATGAAGTTTTCGGGTGACTGTTATTATTTTCAAAACAGGGACCAACAGAAGAGAAATGTTCGACTGTAAAATAGAATATCGATAGAAAATTCTGTTTAATTTTCTATTAACGATGGAGTGAGGCCGTAATAGGTCACCAGGCTTAATATTTTATTTATTTATTTATTTATTTATTTATTTATTTATATAACCTGGTAGAGATAAGGCCATCAAACCTTCTCTTCCCTTCTACCAAACACAATTACAATATTAAGAATACAATTACAATAATTATAATTACAATTAATATTAAATTTACAGATACAATAAAAAATCAAAGTACTAAGAGATTAAGGGCCGTATTCATTGACATTTTTAAAGGGCTTCTGGTGGATGATCAGCGAAACTAACGTTTTTCATATTCATAAACCAATGTTAGCGATATGAATAATAATTCGTCCCTCCTCTGGTAAAGTCGGGTCTAGTTTAGCACGCTCGTAGCGGGGCTAGCGAAATGTCTATGAATAGCGCCCTAACTGATCAATAAAAGCTAGACAGTTTATTGTAACAGTTAAGAAGAGAGAAGCATTTCTCTTATTGATTAAGTACAAATTAAACCTACTCTACGCAGTAAGAAAGTTCTTAATAAGTTTGCTTTTGAACGCTACTAAATTCGGACAGTCTCTGATGTCACTGGGTAGGGTATTCCACAAGCGGAGAACAGTGACGAGATTGTGTATGATGATGAATAAGGAGCGGATTCCTATGTAATTAAATATTATTTTTGCTTGAGATAAAACACAACAAAGTTAAAAATTCTGAACATGAAGTTTCAAATTTAAAACCCGAATTTTATTTCACATAAAAACACATATTTTCCCCCAAAAATTATGTAAATACATATTTTCAGGAAATCTATTATAAACACATAAATCTTGGAGTTTTTTTTACTTAAATAATTTTTTACAAGACACTTTAAACATTTTAAAACTAAATCAACTATGTCACTTGTTACGTTATATTTTTAAGAATTCTTTTGACTTCGTGTTTCTAAGCGCTGTTGGTGTATCCGTGATCCATTTCTGTAATAGTATCGCCTCAATTCTGAGAACTGCTAGGCAGCATATCAGTGTTATTATTAGAGAATAAATTAACAAGGACAAGGAGGAGAGATTTGCAACACATAATTAGGAATGTTTATTGTTGCTGAAGATGATTTCATTCCACGCTTTGTTTGTGAATCACAACAGATAAGAGCTCGGGTATGAACATTATTTAATTTAAACAAATCACTCGCCTCTCGCTCATGTCCATCAAGTAAGGCAATACGTCTTGTTATGATTCCCTGTTATCGGATTTCGTCAATCGATATCCTTCAAGATATACTGAAACATGGTTGTTTAAAAAACGATTTGGTTTTCCTATTAAAATCTAATTTTTGTGTGCTCCATAAAAAATGGAACATTACAAACCTGTTGTCTGAAATAAAAGGTGCCGTGAAAATTAAATTAGACTCGCAAAATTAAAAAAATATATATTAAAAAATAATAAAAATTAAATTAATGTGTTTGATAAAAACAGTGGATATAAAAAACTTAAAGTTGCTCATTTTAGAGAGTGTGCCTGTCAGGTGAAATTGACTTTTCCAAATGTTCGTGACATTCCTCTCTTTAAATATGCACATCTGACGTCCTGTGATGTGGAGAATCGTTTTCACGGTATAAGTCGTTGTTCAGAGATGATCGGCATGCATTTGTGATGGAGAATTTGGAGATGACCTTTGTTGTTCACTGCAATTCTCGGACAACTACTAGCACTCAAGTTTGAATGGGAACCCAGTAAGACATTTTTTTTTTGAGGTAAAAGGTATTTTTGTCATATTAAAAAAACAAATTTTTTTTATTTTTACAAATATTTTCGTACTTTTAGCACATAAAAATAAATATATTTAAATTTTTAGCACATAAAAATCCGCTCCCAAATGATGAATACGATGACGTCTTATGTGTTGGTATGGCTAGTATGCGGCTATATGATAAGAAGGAGAAGTTTTCTGTTAGTAATAATTTTATTACAGACTTCTTGGTTTACAAGAGAAGGTACGTTTGTTTTCAAAACAAGTAGCTGTATGAATTACTCATCCATTCTCACAACTTCCAAAGGCAAACAACACATTAATATCATGACGTTTTAATGGAACGTGTAGTGATCGTCAAACAGTGCAATACATTACATGACATGCCCTTCAGGATGCTCACAACAGTGAGAAAGGAGATACACTCGTGAAACAGCAAGGTCAACTTAAGTACAGAAGTTACGACTAAATTCGGACTAGATATTTGGAAGATGTTCAGTAAAACATTTCACAAACTGAACACATACACGGACATAATCCTAATTTATTTTTATCAAAAATGCTGGGATTGGCACCTTTTACAATTCCTGATGTTGAAAAGTGGAATGAGTCGAGAGTTCTCTCCTATATCAACTGCAAAACTTTGGGGGTGGTATTGTCCGTATTCATGGCCAGCTTAATGTTTGGAGGCTTCGTAAGCGGACAGATATACTTCTACTACATGACGGATCGCACCGCGGGCCAACTCGTCGACATCTCATTTTCCTGGCCGATGAATTATATAGTTGCCTTTACGTCATTGGTTTATATAGCAGTGAATAAAAACAAAGTAATAACGCTGCTGAATATATTGGATGACACGCACAAGGAGTACATTCGGGAGCAAGGAGCAAGGAATGTGCAATGCCGGAAGGCACGCTGGGCGATCTTCAAATTGTTTTCTTTTTTTATATTCTGTATATTGATGTGGATAGATGTTTACTATTTTCGTCGATTTTCTATGCCGATTGGTACAATTTACCGCATCGCTCATGTAGTGAACTACACAATGGTAATGCAATTTTCCACTATGGTTAGTCAAATAAGATATAATTTGGTAATACTGAAAGAATTCCTTTGCTTCCAAACAGACGGATGCAAAGAAAACTCATATGGAGGAAATGGAGAAAGTGAACGGAAAGCGAATATGCCGTTTGTGGACGTGCACGATGATAATTCTTCCAAGGTATGCAGTACAAATGTCAGGTCTAACAGAATTCATGGTCCAACTTCTCCAGGAGAAGTAATAATTGCCAGAAAAATATACAGAAATATTTACAACGCCACACAACTTGTCAATTCTATTTATGGCATTCCGATGGTTTTATTTGTTTTGCGGTCATCTGTTGCCTTGGTAACACATTTCGATACTATAATAAAGATATTCAACGGCTCTATAAGAGAGATGACCTTGACAAGCAAGGGATTAACCGTCCAGATCTATGGAATGTCTCTGCCTTTTTGGATCTTGTTGTACGTAACCCTACTTTCCAAAATAACCATGACAACACAAGTGACCAAGCAGAAGGCGGGCGACATTATCGATCAAGTTGAAGAGCATCTTCTGCAGTATCCACAGGAAATTGAAATTCGTCAACAACTCAAACTATTTCAACATCAGATGACCGTCAACAAGATAGAGTTTGTAGCTTGTTACATATTGCGCCTGGACATTTCACTATTGTTCACAATCCTGACATCAGTGATAACTTACGTCATAGTCATTGTTCCTATGTAAAAACTTGTTTATGACGATTTGGTGTTCGTGATACTTGGATTACCAAGTGGGGAACAAGTCTTGTGTCGTAGAAGGAAATAGTACATGTTGACAAAAGTGTGTACTACTCATGCACTTCTACTAACAACGTATTAATTATATTACAGTGTTGCTTAACAGAAACTTTAGATTTAGATTTATTTAATAATAACATTTATATATATATACGTTACATTAAAATACCCCGAAAGAGCAAACCTCGTATTCGGGGACAGTTCACGTAATGGATATACATACTTTGTAGACAAAATACTTTTGAAGGTCACATAAAGATGATAATAAAATTAGTGAATAATAATACTAGTAATAACTGAGTGAATAAAGAGACGATGTTGAGATTGGTGGATTAATATTAAATTATTATTAGTAGTATAATTAGTAAGGTCATGTTGATACAGTAACAAAGATAAGATAGAAAAAATATACTTACGATAGAAATAAACTTGTTTTACAATAAATGATACATAATATAATACAGGGAAGTCCGTCATATAAATTTCTTAATTCTGGATCTGAAAATTTCATTGCTTAAAGTAGTCAATTCTGGATGAAATTTTATTATCGAATTATATAGCCGTGGACCATAATTTGTACTGTGTAGTAAAGCAGCAGATGTGAAACATTTAGGTTCAACTAATTTAAGAATTTCATTTCGTCTTGTATTATGATCATGTGGCTGAGCTACAAATTTCATTCTATTTTTATGATAGAATTTTATTAAAGAGTATTTATAAATTTGGTCAATTCTAAAAACATTCAATTCGGAATGGATCAAATTTGTTGATAATCCAGTCGCCTTTTCAAATAAATTTTGATTATACGTTTTTGCAACGTAATTAGAGGAAAAAACGAGCAGTTTTTGTAAAGATCCCCATCCAGTTATACCACATTGATAACAGAGAATAAACATTTCCTAACATGATGAAATAAAAAAATATATATTTAAACAGTTTAACGTAATTAGTTCCCATGGTGATCTTCAATACATCTTTTGTAGGCTACAACTCTAATGCCTTACATTCTGAGTGTTCACTACGAGAAACGTACTCTTGGTATTTTCCCATCGTTGTGGTGTGTTTTCAGCATAATAGATAATCATCTGTAAGTACTTATGTATTTCAGTTTTCCCCGGATGACACGTCATTACAACCTTCATATTGTTAAGTAGTGAAAGATGATGAAATTATCTGTTCTGTTAATATAAACTGATGTAAATATCATTTCATTATTTCTTTAAATGATTTCGATAGAAAACTGTTACAGTAATTACATGTTACTTACGGCTTTCAGACCCGGAGGTTCATTGCCGCCCTCACATAAGCCCGCCACCGGTTCCTATCCTAAGCAAGATTAATTCAGTCCCTACTATATGATCCCATTTTTTTCTTAATCATTCCCGAATGGACGTTTTCCCGAAGCTATCTTTTCCCGAATGCTACTTTCCTGAAGCCAAGGTCCCGAATTTCATTTACTATTCAGTTTCCCAAATATACAGTATTATGATAGAAATTCCCGAACAGTAAAAGACTTGAACTTATAAATCACTAGGCGTATATGTTTCCAGGAATGAAAAAATTATAAATGCTACATTTAGGCAAACAAATTTCTTAAATCCATGTTATGAGAAACAAGACAGATGAAGCTACAATTATAACTTCAGGGCGAGGAGGTAAAAAGCTTTTGCTGGAAGGTTACGTGTTTTTTAAAGAACAAGTGTTCGGTTGGAGGAAAAATATACTGGGATTGTGCAAAAGTACGTTCCAAAGAATGTTATTTGCTGGCGATTACTTCTGAGCTGCCTAAAAACCTAAGATGTATGAAAGGGCCAGCTGCAGATAGAGTGACTACAACTTCAAACACGAATACGAAATATCGTGCAGGATTATCACACCTTTGCAGCCGATAACAGACAATATAGACAACTACTGTATTATAGGGAAAATGGAAATCAAAGAAATCGGGAATGTGGATTCGATAATTTTGTATTCCGGAAAATAGAAGTAGAAATAAATCGGGAAAATGTCTGCCGGGAAAAATATACAGAATAAAGAATAAACATCTCGCATCTCGTGACAGGGAATCAAAGCTCCTGTTTAATTTGACGTTAAAACTGGTAATTAAGTGAATTTCCAGCCGAATAAATAAAGCAGTTTTCAACATTTTTGCTATAGACGTTGGTAATCTCCGAAAGATACTCTACATTTGAGGTATAACAAATTGTGGCTAGCATCATTCTTTTTGGAAAGAAAGAAAGAAAGAAAGAAAGAAAGAAAGAAAGAAAGAAGATAGAAAGAAAGAAAGAAAGAAAGAAAGAAAGAAAGAAATAGAAGAAAGAAAGAAAGAAAGAAACAAACAAATGTGTTAGTTCTATATAAATCACTCTGTATTATTTATATGGAGCGGATTCTTATGTAATTAAATATTATTTTTCGTGTGATAAAACACAATTAACAAAGTAAAAAATTCCGAACATGAAGTTTCAAGTTTAAAGGCCGAATTTTATTTCACATAAAAACACATATTTTCACAAAAAATTATGTAAATACATATTTTCGGGAAATGTATTATAAATACATAAATCTTGGAGATTTTTTACTTAAATAATTTTTTTTTCAAGAACTTTCAAATATTTTAAAACTAAATCAACTATGTCACTCAGAAGTACGTTACCTTTTTTAAGAATTCTTGGTTGCTTCGTGTTTCTAATCTCTGTGTGGTATATCCGTGATCCATTTTGTAATAGTATCGCCTTGTTCTGAGAACTGCTAGGCAGCATATCATTTATTATTAAAGAATAAATTAACATGGACAAGAAGGAGAGATCTTGCAACACATAATTAGGAATGTTTATTGTTGCTGAAGATGATTTAATTCCACGATTTCTTTGTGAAACACAACAGATAAGAGCTCGGGTATGAACATTATTTAATTTAAAATATCAAATCTCTCGCCTCTCGCTCATGTCTATCAAGTAAGGCAATATATCTTGTTGTGATTCCCTGTTATCGGGCTTCGTCAATCGATATCCTTCAAGATATACTGAAAGATGGTTGTTTAAAAACGATTTGGCTTTCCTATTAGCAAATCTAAGCTTTTTGTGTGACACCATAAAAAAACTAGAAACCTCCAAAACCTGTTGTCTGAAACAGGGAGGTGCGTGCCTTGAAAATTAAACTAGACTCGCTGCCAGGTTCAGAAGTACAAGTACTAAGGGACAAATTCAGAATGTGTTTGGGAAAACAGTGGATATAAAAAAATGTAAAAAGTTGCTCAAGTATTGGAGGATGTGCCTGTGGGTGAAATTGACGGTGTTTGTGTTCGTAAAATTCCTCTCTTTAAATATGCACGTCTGACGTCCTGTGATGTGGAAAGATGGTTTTCATAGTATAAGTCGTAGTTCAGAGATAATCGGCATGCATTTGTGATGGAGAATTTGGAGATGACCTTTGTTGTTCACTGCAATTCTCAAACTACCAGCACTCAAGTGTGGTTGGTGAGTACCTAGTAATATTTTTTTTCAAGCTAAGTAAGGTATTTTTGTTATATTTAAAACAAAATATTTTTTTCTTTTTTAGCAAATATTTTCGTACTTTTTAGCACATAAAAATAAATATATTTAAATTTTTAGCACATAAAAATCCGCTCCCTAATTATTTAAGTTATATGTCTGCTATTACAACAATGAAATTTTATAGTGCCAATACGCACCTATTTTCACGTTACGACCTATTTTCGCTTTTCTGCACCTATAATAGTCTTTTTCACATTAAATAGCATTTAAATTGTATTTCCCCCAAACAAGCAATAAGAATCAAAATATTAAAAATATTAATCCTCGAAGTCGTATTTGGTGAGGAACTGACACTGCCACAGCCTAACACCTAACAATAAATTGCATTGCTGTACTCGGGAAAACGGCAGTCTTTGTAGACAGAAAAGTGTCGGTCCTTTTATTTAAGCTGTAGCGGCAGCCAGATCAAAAGACCTTGATAACAATCTGTTATCAATCAAAATCCATTGTGAAAAGTTTGAGGCTTCTTTCTTTTTGTTTGACAGTTTGGCAAAAAATGTGTTTGCCTTATTGTACCTATTTTACATGAACACACTAGTTTTAAAATACCATATTTATTAAAATGTGAATAACTTAAAAATATCAGAATATATATAGTTTGGTAATAAAATGTTTCTATATATGTATGTATCTATAAAATGCTAAAGTTTATTTTTTGTGCTTACGTTTATGAGAATACGAATGATAAAATGTTACATCAATAGTACCATTTCAAGTACGAGTATAGGAACTATATACTGTATTAATTTACTTATATCCCTTACGATGTATTTTCATAAATGTTATTGCACCTATTTTAAAACAATAAGAACCTATTTTACATTATATGTTTCCAACCTACATATACGCACTTAATTTTTTTTTTTTTTTTTGCTAAAGATCCGATATCTAGTGATGACGATGAGTGATTGAATTTGACTGTTTCAATGGATAGACGAGTGTGAGTATCATAGTTAGAGGAGGACTGAAAGAAAAAGTGGTTTAATGGATGCATAGACGTCAATTTACTGATATTATGAAGCTTTCGGGTGACTGTTAACCCACTGTTGTGAGGGTAACACGGACCAACAAAGGAGAGAAAGAGCAACCGTAAAATAAAACAACGATCGAAAATTCTCTTTCTCTTTTCTATTAATCATATTATACTCTTTGTAGTTTAGAAGAAAAGGTGTTTGTGTTTTCAAAGCAAGTAGCTGTTTGAACTACTTATCCATCCTCACAACTTTCAAACGCAAACAACACATTAATCTCATAACGCTTTAATGGAAAGTGATCGTTAAACATTGTAATACATTAACTTACCTTGCATTCCCTTCAGTGCATGAAAAACAGTGAGAAAGTGCCACGACATAAAAGATACACTTGTAAAATAGTAAGGTTAATTGAAGTACAACATTTACAACTAAATTAGGACTAGATACTTGGAAAATGTTCAGTAAAACATCTCACAAACCGAACACATACACAGAAATAGTTCCAATTTATTGTTTATCAAAAATTCTAGGACTGGCACCGTTTACAATTCCGGATTTTGAAAATCAGGCTCATTCGAGAGTTCTCTACTATATTAACTGCAAATCTTTGGGGAGTATACTGTCCATACTGATGGCCAGCTTAGTGTTTGGAGGCTTCGTATGTGGACAGATATACTTCTACTACATGACTGATCGTACCGCGGGTCAACTGGTCGACATATCATTTTCCTGGCCAATGAACTACATAGTTGCCTTTACGTCACTGGTTTATATAGCAGTGAATAAGAACAAAGTAATAACGCTGCTGAATCTATTGAATGACATGAACAAGGAATGCATTCTAGAGTATAGAGCAAGGAATGTGCAATGCCGAAAAGCAAGGTGGACAATTTTCAAATTAATTTGTTTCATTATATTGGCTATAATGTTGTGTATAGACACTTACTTCTTCGGAAGATTTAATTTCCTCAACGATTCAATTTACCGTACCGCTCATTTAATAAATTTCGCTTTGTTATTACAATTTTCCACAATGGTTAACCAAATAAAGCAGAGTTTGGTAACACTGAAAGAATTTCTTTTTTTTAAAGCTTATGCATGGAAAGAAAGTCCATATGGAGCAAATGGAGAAAGTGACTTAAAAACAAATATGTCAGTTGTGCACGTGGACAATCATATTTCTGCCAAGGTGTGGAGTACAACTAACAGTTGTGACGTAATACGCAGCCCAATTTCTCCAAGAGAAGTAATAATTGCTAGAAAAATGTACAGAAACATTTACAAGGCCACACAACTTGTGAATTCTATTTATGGCATTCCGATTATTTTACTTGTTTTTCGTACTTCTGTTTCCTTGGTAACACATGTCGACACTGTTATAAAAATCTACAACGGCTCAATAAGAGAGATGACCATGAATAACAAGAATACAACTGCCGAGATCTATGGCATGTCTCTGCCATTTTGGATATTCTTCTACGTAACCTTACTTGCGACCATCACCATGACAACACAAGTGGCCAAGCAGAAGGCAGGAGACATCGTTGACCAAGTTGAGGAGCATCTTTTGCAGTATCCACAAGGGAATGAAATTCTTCAACAACTCAAATTATTTCAAGATCAGATGAGCGTCAATAAAATTGATTTTGTAGCTTGTTACATATTTCGCCTGGACTTTTCATTACTATTCACCATCCTGACATCAGTGATAACTTATGTGATCGTCATTGTTCCTATGTAAACACATGTTTCTGCCGAATTAAACTTCATTTCACCAGCTCACACGGATTACCAAGCAGGGAAAACATCTAGTACAGAAGAAGGACATCATAGTGTATTCCAGAGATCTGCGTCGATCGGATATTTGTCGGATCTGATTTCGTGTGCAAGCAAAAGAATGACGCAATAATAATGAGAATACAGAAACGATTTTACATCCCATATAGTTCGTGTTGCTGTAGGATCTGATCATCAGGTATAGGTCTCGAAAGAACGGATTACCGACGGAAGGAATGCGAATCAAACACTGCGATAAGCGTTGTGATAGTTACATTACGACTAGAGTGGAAAATATTTTCATACATTACAATATATTCACACTAAATGTGAAATAATCTCGGGAATATATAAAATATTTATAAAAATTTATTCACACTGATAAAAATTAATAGGAAAAAAAGAAGTGCAATGTGAATACGATTCATGATTATATTATTATGGGAAAATCCGAAATAAGAGCGGGCGAGAGAAAGGTCACGAGATAGCTTGAATGATATTCAAGAGTACAGTCGGAAGAGAAATGACATCGATAGAATCAGTCTTGTGTTGTGATAGTTCCATTACGATTTTAATTTGTTCCATTGCATGTGAATACGTGTCTTGTATCGCACGGTATTATTATTTCATTTGTAAAAATATGTTGCGCGTTTAATTAGCTTCGAATTTTTCTCTTGCTACGTTCTTTATTTCCACAGCGATGTCCTCATTTGTTCATCTTCTTGGAAGCGACAGTACTTCCGTCGGCTCGCACCTCTCCCCCCTCGGCGTGCCTACATACACACATCAAAACAGACAGCAATGCCACCATTGGGTTTCGGTAATCGTTTCTTGCGCGAGCTATACACTGACGTTCAAAGATATCTGATCCGACTACTCGATAGTGATCGATAATTTGTTGGTGTAAATGTGGATTATTTAGTTATTGTTCTATGAATAGATGGCAAAGATAATAGTCACTGTTGCCAATTGTAGATAAATATTCCTGCATTATGGAATTCAATTTTTCATCCCAATCAACTGATTGTAAAACAACGCTGGGTTTAGCTGGCAACCTCTGGTAGTGTCAATTGTGACGATAAAATTTATGCTTAATCTACATAATCATTTTCTCTGACACTTTTTTAACTATTCCAATAATGGTGCCACCTATTGACAACTAACGGGACAGTTTCAAAGTTTGTCAATTTTTTTTATAATCTTTGGTTCTGACTTATCCCGTGGTTGGAAAGTTCGTTCACACGATCATAAAATCGTAGGTCGGATATCTTGGAACGTCAGTATACACTAGAGTTCAAAGATGCCTGATTCCTACTAATCGATACTCATCGATAATTTGTTCGTGTAAGTGTGGCTTCTTTAGTTATTACTTTTATGAATACATGGCGAAGATAGAAGTCCGTGTGACCAATAGCACATAAAATAATATATTCTCATTATAAAATTAAAAATTTCATCCTCCTGTAATGTTCATAAAAACACTGGATTTAGCGGGAAACCGCTGGTACTGAAGGAATAATGAGAATAATTTATATTTCATGACTATTTTCCCAAATACTATTTTACCCGTCTCAATAATAGTGTCATCAGAAACGTATGTCAAAAGTTTGTCTATTTTGAGAAAAAAATATTCTTTTATTCACCTGAAAATTTACACATAAGAGGTAGCGTATCACTTCTTAGCCATCGAATTTAAAATTCATTTTTTCAGAATTATTTTTTATTTTATTGGGTTATTTTACGAGCTGTATCAACATCTAGGTTATTTAGCGTCTGAATGAAATGAAGGTGATAATGCCGGTGAAATGAGTCCGGGTCCAGCACCGAAAGTTACCCAGCATTTGCTCATATTGGGTTGAGGGAAAACCGCGGAAAAAACCTCAACCAGGTAACTTGCCCCGACCGGGAATCGAACCCGGGGCACCTGGTTTCGCAGCCAGACGCGCTGACCGTTACTCCACAGATGTGGACTTTTTACAATTATCGTCAATAAAACATTTAAAATATTACATTTTGAGGAAAGATTATTAAAATAATATAATCATAATGCAGAAGGAAAGGAGCAGACCACCCCATTATCTCCTGGCCTAGTTGTCTCATAAGTGGTGCCTTCTTGGTAACACTGTGAGGTTAAAACCTGTTTTGAACAGCTGAGACAACAACAATAGTAGTAATGCAAAATAATTTTGCAACGGTCATGCACTATCACTGCTTGCATAACTGATTGAGTCGTATTTGAAATCTGATGTCGAGTAAAATTCAGAATAGGTTCAGGCAGGTGAATACATGATCAGGTACGAACCCTGCTTAGTAGGATACTGGCCCGGCTGGGCTATCGCTTTACCCGACTAAATCCTGCCGAAGCACATTTCTAATGTATTCACTTAATTCTAAATTGCACAAACATTTTTACTAATAACATTCCACTTGTAGACTATTACAGCATTATTAAACACATAGTAAGGATAAACATTTCCTAATATGATGCAGAAGTAAAAAATATAAAGAATAGTTTCACATTATTGATACAGAATTAGTGATCTTCAATATTACTAGGTCTAATGCACATTTTTTATGTCCTACATTCTGAATGTTCACTGCAGACAAACAAAAACACTTATATACAGAGCATACCAAAAGTCCCGTAACACTTTCAATATTTTATTACACAAAAACTACTAATGATAGCACTTTCAAACACACGTCAGTTTAAAGTCAAACTCTCAAAGTTCGTTTTACACCTTAGAGAGATTCAATGTGTGAACCACAAGTGACTCGGCAGATGTCCAAACGATAATCAAACTCTTCCCGTACCCTTTTCAACATATCCTCTGTGACAGTGGCGGCAGCTTCTCGAATTCTGGTTTTTAGTTCCTCTAAATCACGTGGCAAAGGCGGTACAAACACACTGTCCTTTAGATACCCCAATAGAAAAAAGTCACATGCAGTCATATCGGGTGACCTTGGTGGCCATGTCATGAAACATCTGTCCCTTACTCCAGCACGTCCTATCCAACGATCAGACATCTCCGTATTCAGGTAAGCACGAACTGCATTGTGGAAATGTGGCGGAGTCCCATCTTGCTGAAAGATGAAATCGTCATCGAGATCTTGTCTAAGTTGAGGCACCAACCATTGCTCCAACATGTCCAGATATGAATGTCCAGTCACAGTGGCCTCAATGAAGAAGAAAGGTCCGTACAGTTTTCGTTGTGATAACGCGCAGAAAACATTCACCTTTGGTGAATCACGCTCATGTTCAATGATTCTGTGAGGTTTCTGTGTACCCCAAACACGACAGTTGTGCTTGTTAATTTTCCCACTCGTATGGAATGTCGCTTCGTCGCTGAAAATTAAGCGGCTGAATAAGTCATCGTCGTCTGCTGCCTGTTGTTGTAGCTGGCAAGAAAACTCGTATCGCTTCATCTTTCAGCAAGATGGGGCTCCGCCTCATTTCGACAATGCAGTTCGTGCTTACCTGAATATGGAGATGTATCGTTGATAGGACGTGCTGGAGTAAGGGACAGATGTTTCATGACATGGCCACCAAGGTCACCCGATATGACTTTTTTTCTATGGGGATAACTAAAGGACCGTGTGTTTGTACCGCCTTTGCCACGTGATTTAGAGGAACTAAAAACCAGAATTCGAGAAGAGGATATGTTGAAAAGGGTATGGGAAGAGTTTGATTATCGTTTGGACATCTGCCGAGTCACCCGTGGTTCACACATTGAATCTCTGTAAGGTGTAAAACGAACTTTGAGAGTTTGACTTTAAACTGACGTGTGTTTGAAAGTGCTATCATTAGTAGTTTTTGTGTAATAAAATATTGAAAGTGTTACCGGACTTTTGATATGCCCTGTAAC